>JAGIQG010000006.1:103832248-103923482 GCA_024679065.1 Sphyrna mokarran
ACTTTCAGGGATCTATGCACAACTACACCAAGATCCCTCTGTTCATCAACACTATTAAGAATCCTACCATTAGCCCTATACTCTACACATTTATTATTCCTGCCAAAGTGCATTACCTCACACTTTTCCACATTAAACTCCATTTGCCACCTCTCGGCCCAGCTCTGCAACTTGTCCAAGCTTCTCTGCAAACTATAACACCCCTCTTCACTATCTACCACTCCTCCGACTTTGGTGTCATCCGCAAATTTACTAATCCATCCTTCAATACCCTCATCCAGATATTTATAAAAATTACAAACAGCAGGGGCCCCAAAACAGATCCCTGAGGTACACCACTTGTAACCGAACTCCACGATGAATATCTCCCATCAACCACCACCCTCTGTCTTCTATCTGCTAGCCAATTCCTAACCACCCAATTAGCTAATCACCCTCTATTCCATACATCTGCATTTTCTGCAGAAGTCTTCCATGGGCCACCTTATCAAACGCCTTACTAAAGTCCATATATACCACATCAACCGCCTTACCCCCATCCACCTCCTTAGTCACTTTTTCAAAAAACTCAATGAGGTTAGTAAGGCACGACCTACCCTTCACAAAACCATGCTGACTATCTCCAATCAATTCATTACTCTCTAAATAACTATAAATCCTATCCCTAATTATTCTCTCCAATACTTTGCCCACAACAGAAGTAAGACTCACTGGCCTATAATTCCCTGGAAGGTCTCTCTTCCCCTTCTTGAACAACGGGACCACATTCGCTATCCTCCAGTCCCCGGAACCACACCCGTAACCAACGACGACCTGAAGATCAGAGCCAGAGGCTCTGCAATCTCCTCTCTTGCCTCCCAGAGAATCCTAGGGTAAATCCCGTCCGGCCCAGGGGACTTATCCAACTTCAAACCCTCGAGAATATCTAGCACATCCTCCCTATCTACTTCAATACTTTCCAGTTTGCAACCCTGTACCTCAGTGTTCTCCATAACTACATTTACATCACCCTGCGTGAATACCGAAGAGAAATATTTATTCAGTGCCTCTCCAATCTCTTCAGGCTCCACGCAC
Organism: Sphyrna mokarran; assembly: GCA_024679065.1. Lineage (NCBI taxonomy): Eukaryota > Metazoa > Chordata > Chondrichthyes > Carcharhiniformes > Carcharhinidae > Sphyrna > Sphyrna mokarran. Next base: position 103,833,323 of record JAGIQG010000006.1, read on the forward strand.
AACTTCCCACTGCTGTCTATGACTGGCCCTAATCTTGCCCTAACCAATCTTCTATTCTTAACATATCTAAAGAAAGCTTTAGGATTCTCCTTAATCCTATCAGCCAAAGTCTTCTCGTGTCCCCTCTTAGCTCTCCTCAATTCACTCTTTAGCTCCCTCCTGGCTAATCTATAGCTATCCATTGCACTAACCGAGCCTTCAATCCTCATCCTGACATAAGCCTCCTTTTCCTTTTAACCAGCAAATCAAACTTTTTCGTACACCAAGGTTCTCTTACTCGACCATTTCCTCCTTGCCTGACAGGGACATACTTATCAAGGACTCGCAGCAGCTGCTCCTTGAATAAGCTCCACATTCCAGATGTTCCCAGTCCCTGTAGTTCCTAGTCCAATCTATGCACCCTAATTCTCTCCTGATGGCCTCATAATTACCCTTCCCCCAGCTATAACTACTGCCCCCAGCTTCATGCCTATCCCTATCCATCACTAAGGTGAACGTAACCGAATTGTGGTCACTATCACCAAAATGTTCAACCCAACTTCCAAGCCTAACACCTGGTCTGGCTCATTGCCCAGCACCAAATCCAATGTAGCCTCACCTCTAGTTGGCCTATCTACATACTGAGTCCAAAAACCCTCCTGCACACTTTGTACGAAAACTGACCCCTCTAACGAGCTAGAGCTATAGCTATTCCAATCAATATTAGTAAAGTTAAAGTCCCCCATAACAATTACCCTATTAATTTCACTCCTGAGCAGAATTGACTTTGCAATCCTTTCCTCAACCTCTCTAGAACTTTTAGGAGGTCTATAAAAGACTCCCAACAGGGTGACCTCTCCTTTCCTGTTTCTAATCTCACCTGACAGAGCATCTTACCCAGGTCCTATCCCCATAACCCTATGTATTCACCTTACCCATCCACATAACCTACATATCTTGGGACACTAAGGGGCAATTTAGAATGGTCTATCCACCTAACCTGCACATCTTTGGACTCTGGAAGAAAACCACACACACACAGGAGAATGTGCAAACTCCACACAGACGGTCACCCAAGGCTAAAATCGAACCTGGGTGCCTGGCATTGTGAGGCAATAGTGCTAACTACTGTGCCATTTTGGAATTGTTATTAATACAGAATCAATTTTAGAAAATTCAACACTCACATTGACAACAACAAAGTTGTTGAGATTTGCATGCTAAATATCTATGTGCTCGAAAGTTGAGTATATTATCTGAATTTAAATTATTAAAGATAGGTTGTGTTTCATCTGATATGAAATAATTTTGATACCTTGATAAACTGTCAAGAAAACATGAACAGGTCTTTTCTCTAGAATAGAGAAGTCCCAGAGCTGGTCTGATATTGGACTTTGGAAGTCTTGTGGTGTAGTGAGTAATGTCCCTATGGTTGAAATTCCACTCCAGTACTCAGTGAACATGGCAGGTATGTTCATAACATGGTCAAACAGGTTAATTATGAACATGTAAATTCTTCCAAAACATCTGTGGCAAATGATAAGAATGGAAGGATTTCCTGTTTAGGAGAACTGTATGATATCTGCAGGAGAACAGCATCTTTACATTAAGATACCCCATGTGTAAACTCTTTGCATGGGTTTTGTGGTAATCATCATCCTTGTTTCAAGGGACTGCTAGAGAGCTAGGGGACTTGAAAATAACGAAAGGATTTGAAAAAAGTAGAGATAGGAAAAATGTTTCCACTTGTGGGAGTCAAAAATGAAAATACCAGACTGGTTTCAACACAGGAGGTCATTCATCTCACCATCAATACCAGCTCCCTACAAACACAACTCATAGTCCCACTCCCTCCTCTTTTCCCTCAGAGGCTTGCAATTTTTTCTCTTCAGATAACAATTCCCTTTTGAAAATCAATAATGAATTTGCCTCCACTGCACTCTCAGGCTGTGCATTCCAAATCGTAAACCCTCGCTATCTAAAAGTATTTTTATTCATTTTGCCCTTGGTTCTTCTATTTACCGTTAATTGTCTCGCAGTTCTTGACCTTTCTGCCAATGGAGCCATTCTCCATATTTAATCTATGTAGAGCTCCTATGCTTTTGTAAACCTTTATCAAATCTTTTCTCCATTTCTTTTCCAAGGAGAACATTCCCAGCTTCTCTGATCTATCCACATAATTGAAGTCCCTTATCTTTGGAACCACTTTCGTAAGTTTATTCTGCACCTCTCTGATATCTCATATCCTTCCTTACATTTGGTACCCAGATTTTAATGTAAAATTCCACCTGAGTCCAGCCCAATGTTTTATAAAGGCTCACAAAACTTTCTTGCTTGTTCCTCTATTTACAAAGCCTGGGATCCTGTTTGTCTTGTTCACCGTATTCTCAATCTGACCTTTCAGCTTCAGTAATTTGTTCAGATATACTCTAAGGGCCCTTGGCTCCTGCACCTACTTTAAAATAGTATCTTTTACTTTGTATTGGCTCTTCATTTCCTTCTGCCCAAAATATGTCCCTTCACACTTCTCTGCAATAACTTCCATCAGCTATATGTCCATCCATTTCATCATAGCTTCTTCAAGTTCATTACTAGAAATCATTGAAGATTTATGACATGAAAGAAGCCGTTTAGTCCATCATATCTGTGCTGGACAACAAGAATTATCCTGTGTAATTCTAAATTCCTACACTACGTCTTGCTCTTCAAGTAGACATCCAAGTATTTTTTAAATGTAGTGAGAATTTGTGCCTCTACCACCCTTTCAGGCAATGTGTTTTATATGTTGACCATCCTCTGAATGAGAACAATAACTCATAAATTCCACTGAGTTGTCAGATATGCAGAGATTGTATGCTGGACATGTGCATGTGGAAATTTCAACACACAGGCATGTGTGCTGAAAGCGCGCTACTTTTAAACTCCCAACCTGTTTTCATTAAGTGCCCAGATAGAAACATGCACTGAATGACTGAATGAAAATCAATGGGACAGCTCTAAGTGCACCTACTTGCCCTGATGTTAGGGATCTATTTATGTCTTCTTATTTACACAGATTATTTTTAAGATTAAAGTTATAAAGTTTATAGTTTTAAAATTCTAAAGTTTATTTGTTAGTGTCACATGTAGCAAAGCTAATGCATCTAACCAGCATATCTTTTGATTGTGGGAGAAAACTGGAGCACTCAAGAAAAACACATACAGACATAGGGAGAACGTGCAGACTCCATACAGACAGTGCTTCGAGCCAGGAGTCGAACTCAGGTCCCTGGCACTGTGAGGCAGCAGTGATAATCACTGTGGCACTGTGCCACATGATTTTTTTTCTAGCTGCAGTGAGCTGAGGCAGGAGACATAGCAGTAAGGTATTTTGGGTGGGTTCAACTTTTGTATTTGAAAGATGTTTAAAATGCAAAGAAAGCAGAAGAATGGTATATGTATATTTTAAACTTTGGTTTGTCATGAGGCTGTTAATTCCATTAAAAAGTACTTCCACATATGACAAATTGAACATAGAACATTACAGCACAGAACAGGCCCCTCGGCCCTCGATGTTGCGCCGACCAATTAAGAAAAAGCAATGACCCTCTAACCTAAACCATTCCCTTTTCATCCATAAACTTATCTACTAACCTCTTAAACGCCACCAAACTTGGCGCATCTACAACTGCAGCAGGTAGGGCATTCCATACCCTTACCACCCTAAATAACCTACCTCTGACATCCGTCCTATAACTACCACCCCTTAATTTAAAGCAATGTCGCCTCGTGCTAGCTTTCTCCATCCGAGGAAAAAGGCTATCACTGTCCACCCTATCTAAACCTCTAATCATCTTATATGTTTCAATAAGGTCTCCTCTTAGCCGCCTTCTTTCTAACGAAAACAACCTCAAATCCCTCAGCTTCTCTTCATAAGACCTTCCCTCCATACCAGGCAACATCCTGGTAAACCTCCTCTGTACCCTCTCCAATGCCTCCACATCTTTCTTATAAGGCGGGGACCAGAACTGCACACAATACTCCAAGTGCGGCCGCACTAGAGTTTTGTACAGTTGCAACATGACGTTGCGGCTCCGAAATTCAATCCCCCTACCAATAAAAGCCAAGACTCCGTATGCCTTCTTAACAACCTTATCGACTTGATTGCCAACTTTGAGGGATCTATGCACATATACACCAAGATCCCTCTGTTCATCAACACTATTAAGAGTCCTACCATTAGCCCTATACTCTACACATTTGTTATTCCTGCCAAAGTGAATTACCTCACACTTTTCCGCATTAAACTCCATTTGACACCTCTCGGCCCAGCTCTGCAACTTGTCCAAGTCTCTCTGCAAACTATAAAACCCCTCTTCACTATCTACCACTCCACCGACTTTAGTGTCATCTGCAAATTTACTAATCCATCCTTCAATACCCTCACCCAGATCATTTATAAAAATTACAACAGCAGGGGCCCCAAAACAGACCCCTGAGGTACACCACTTGTCACCGAACTCCACGATGAATATCTCCCATCAACCACCACCCTCTGTCTTCTACCTGCTAGCCACTTCCTAACCCAATTAGCTAAATCACCCTCTATCCCATACATCTGCATTTTCTGCAGAAGTCTTCCATGGGCCACCTTATCAAACGCCTTACTAAAGTCCATATATACCACATCAACCGCCTTACCCCCATCCACCTCTTTGGTCACTTTTCAAAAAACTCAATGAGGTTAGTAAGGCACGACCTACCCTTCACAAAACCATGCTGACTATCCCCAATCAATTCATTTCTCTCTAAATAACTATAAATCCTATCCCTAATAATTCTCTCCAATACTTTGCCCACAAACAGAAGTAAGACTCACTGGCCTATAATTCCCTGGAAGGTCTCTCTTCCCCTTCTTGAACAATGGGACCACATTCGCTATCCTCCAGTCCTCCGGAACCACACCCGTAACCAACGAGGACCTGAAGATCAGAGCCAGAGGCTCTGCAATCTCCTCTCTTGCCTCCCCGAGAATCCTAGGGTAAATCCCGTCCGGCCCAGGGGACTTATCCAACTTCAAACCCTCAAGAATATCTAGCACATCCTTCCTATCTACTTCAATACTTTCCAGTTTGCAACCCTGTACCTCAGTGTTCTCCACAACTACATTTACATATCCCTGCGTGAATACCGAAGAGAAATATTTGTTCAGTGCCTCTCCAATCTCTTCAGGCTCCACGCACAACTTCCCACTGCTGTCTCTGACGGGCCCTAATCTTGCCCTAACCAATCTTCTATTCTTAACATATCTGAAGAAAGCTTTAGGATTCTCCTTGATCCTATCAGCCAAAGTCTTCTCGTGTCCTCTTTTAGCTCTTCTCAACTCACTCTTTAGCTCCGTCCTGGCTACTCTATAGCTATCCAGTGCACTAACTGAGCCTTCAAGCCTCATCCTGACATAAGCCTCCTTTTTCCTTTTAACCAGTGAATTAACTTTTTTAGTACACCAATTGGGTTTGGAATGTCTGTAATAAGCTTCAGCTGAAGTTCATTTGGAATTTGCTATGTATTTTAAGCATTGTTGTTTATTTCATTCTTAAGAGGCCCCCTTTCATCTGAAGTTCATTTGGAACTTGCTACGTATTTTAAGCATTGTTGTTTATTCATTCTTAAGAGACCCCTTATGTAATGTTAATCCTTACAAGCATCATGGCTAAGCATCCTATATGCCTGAAAATTCAACAACGGATGTGCAAAGGTCTTAATTCATGAATCCTTTCACTCTCATGTCTGGGTCTACCCACTGCCTGGATGAGAAAAAAAATCTTTCAGACAAGTCACAGAATTCTGATAGAAATCAGCTTAAACAAAATGATTAAAAAGGTGTGCTCAGCCAGACCGCTGGTGAGAGTAATGAGTCATGAAATGCTGTATAAACAAACGATCTCAATAGATTCTATGAACAATGCAGCAGCTTGTAAAGTTTGTAAAGATTAATAGGGGATTGAATTCAAATGTAAACAACCAATTACAAAGAGATCAATGCAGGCACACCATCTCAGTGTAATTCCACATAATCTTGTGAAAGTTGATGGGATCTGAAATGCACTTCAAATAAACAAATGCAATGAAATTAAAACAGGCACATTGCTTCATTGAATCTGCAGAGCTTATTCAAGTTACACTCGATGTGAAATGCATTTTTAACAATAAATGCGATAGGACCAAAACAGCATATAGTTTCAATGAAACCATAGAGCCTATTGAATCTTGAAGGGTTTGAAATTCTTCTCCAAGAGCTAAGCTGCCCTGTGAGATGCTTTTAGGACAGATAGGTTGCAGCTGTGCTATGCACAGTTATGATGTGTTAATCTGAAAGAAAGCAGAATTCAAGAGTACATGGATTTGGGCCTGTGTCTGTGGGAGTTTGTGCATTCTCCCCGTGCTTGCATGGGTTTTCTCCGGGTGCTCCGGTTTCCTCCCACATCCCAAAGATGTGCTCTTAGGCTAATTGGCAAGACAAATTCTCCCTAAATTGTCTCAAATTTGGTTTTAATCCATAGATCTATAAACATGGACAGAGATCATGGGTACAGGTGGGAACATTGGGGTGGTGGCGCGGGCTCATTGGGCCGAAGGGCCTGTTTCCCGTGCTGTTTTATTCTTTATTCTTTGTACACAAAGCCACTACATCTGCTATACTGGGGGAGACCTATATCTAGCCTCCTCCAGCCCAACTAGAGCCCCCCAACATCCAGCTGTCATGAATGAACCTCCTTGGCATCTAACCAATGGCTGCTTAGCCCTTATGCATGAATTGGAGTGATAATCACGTCAAAGAACAAAGAACAAAGAAAATTACAGCACAGGAACATGCCCTTTAGTCCTCGGAGCCTGTACCAACCATACTGCCTGACTTAACTGAAATCCCTACCTTTCTGGGAACCATATCCCTCTACTCCTCTATTGTCAAGACACGCCTTAAAAGTCAGTACCAAATCAGCTTCAACTACCTCCCCCAGCAATGAGTTCCAGACAATGAGTGTAAAAAAGTCTGTTTTGTACATCTCCTTTAAACCTTGCACCTTAAACCTGTATCCCTTAGTAATTGACTCTTGCATGCTGGGAAAAAGCTTCCATTCTATCCATGCCTCTCATAATCTTGTAGATTTTTATCAGGTTGCCCTCTCAACCTCTGTCATTCCAGAGAGAACAACTGAGTTTCTCCTCATAGCTAATGCCTTCCAAACCAGGCAACATCCTGGTAAATCTTTTTTGTAGCCTTTCCAAAGTCTTCACCTCCTTCTGATAGTGTGGTGCAGCCTAATTTTTGATTAGGGAAAGTATCACAGCCATATTGAGAGGGAATACATCTGAAAGTTCAGCCATTGAGTCTGAATGGGTTGAGAAATAAGAAGGAGGAAATCACTTTGATGAGGTTGTACTATAGCCCCCAAATAGTCAGTGGGAAATTGAGGAGCAAATATATTAGGAGATTATAGATAGCTCCAAGAAAAACAAGGTGATAATAGTCGGAGATTTTAATTTTTCCAACATTAACTGCGACAGCCATGGTATTAGAGGGTTCGATGGAGAAAGATTTGTTGAATGTATTCAGGAGGAATTTCTCATTCAGTATGTGCATAGCCTGACAAGAGAGGGGGCAAAACTTGACCTCCTCTTAGGAAAGACAGGTGACAGAAGAGTTTGTGAGGGATCATTTGGGACCAGTGACCATAATTCTATTAGTTTTAAGACAGCTATAGATAAATCTGTTCCAAAAGTTAAAATTCTGAATTGGGCAAGGGCAATTTTGATGATATCAGGCAGGATCTTTTAAAAATTTATTGGGGGAGTCTGTGGGAAGGCTGAGAGATGTCTGGTAAGTGGCACACTTTCAAAAGTGTGTTAACCAGGGTTCAGGATACACATTTCTCTTGTAGTAAAGGGCAAGACTGGCAGAAGTTGGGAACCATGGATGACTTGGGATATTGGGACTCTGGTCAAGAAGAAGGAAGAGGTACATGATATGCACAGGCAGCTGGGATCAAGTGAGTCTCTTGAAAAGTATAGGAGGTGTAGGAGTAGAGTTAAGAGAGAAATCAGGAGGACAAAAAGGGGACACAAAATTGTTTTGGCAGATAAGGTAAAGGAGAATCCAAAGAGCTTCTACAAATACATAAAGGACAAAAGAGTAACAAGGGAGAGAGTAGGGCTCCTGAAGGATCAACAAGTCATCTATGTGTGGATCCACAAGAGATTGGTGAGATCCTCAATGAATATTTCTCACCAGTATTTACTGTCAAGAAAAGCATGAATGTTAGGGAACTTGGGGAAATAAATATTGATGTCTTGAAGAGTGCACATATTAGAGAGGAGGTGGTACTGGAAATCTTAAAGTGCATCAAGGTAGATAAATCTGCAGGATTTGAAGAGACATTGTGGGAGGCTAGGGAGGAAATTGTGAATCCCCTTGCCAAAATATTTGAATCATTGATAGTCATGGGTGAGGTGCCTGAAGATTGGAGAGTGGCAAATGTTGTGCCTTTATTTAAAAAAGACTTCAGGGAAAAGCCTTGAAACTATAGGCTAGTTAGCCTCACAGCTGTGGTGGATAAATTGTTATAAGGTATTTTGAGAGACAGGATCTACAGGCATTTAGACATGCAAGGACTGATTAGTGACAATCAGTATGGCTTTGTGAGTGAAAAATCATGTCTCACAAATTTAATTGAGTTTTTTGAAGGGGTAACCAAGAAGGTAGATGAGGGCAATGCAATTGATGTTGTCTACATGGACTTTAGCAAGGCCTTTGACAAGGTACTGTATGGTAGATTGTTGCATAAAGTTAAATCTCACAGGATCCAGGATGAGGTGTCTAAATGGATACAAGATTGGCTTCTTGCCAGAAGCCAGAAGGTGGTTCTAGAGAGTTATTTTTCAAACTAGAGGCCTGTGACCAGCGGTGTGCCTCAGGGATCAGTGCTGAGCCCACTCTTATTTGTCATTTATATTAATGATTTGGATGAGAATATAGGAGGCATGGTTAGTAAGTTTGCAAATGACACCAAGATTGGCAACATGGTGGTAGTGAAGAAGGTTATCTCCAATTGCAACAAGATCTTGGTCAACTGGGCCAGTGGTCTGATGAATGGCAGATGACATTTAATTTAGACAAATGCGAGTTAATGCATTTTGATAGATTGAACCAGGGCAGGATTTACTCAGTAAATTTAAGACATTGGGGAGAGTTACAGAACAAAGTGATCTAGGGGTACATGTTCATTGCTCCTTGAAAGTGGAATCACAGGTGTATAGAATGGTGAGGAAAGCATTTGGCATGCTTGGTTTCATTGATCAGAACATTGAATACAGGAGTTGGGACATTGTGTTAAAGTTGTACAAGAAATTGGTAAGGCCAGACTTGGAATACTGTTTGCAATTCTGGTCACCCCACTATAGAAAGGATATTATTAAACGAGAAAAAGTACAGAAAATATTTACTAGGATGCTATCGGGACTTGATGGATTGAGTTATAAGGAGAGATTGAATAGACTGGGACCTTTTTCTCTGGAGCGTAGGAGGCTGAGGAGTGACCTTATAGAGACCTATAAAGTAATCAGGGTCATAGACAAAGTAGATAGTCAATATCTTTTCCCAAAGGTAGGGGAGTCTGAAATTAGAGGATATCAGTTTAAGATGAGAAGGGAGAGATACAAGAGTGTCCAGAGCAGCATTTTTTTCACATAGGGCGTGGTGAGTATCTTGAACAAATTACCAGAGGTAGTAGTAGAGGCGGGTGCAACTTTATCTTTTAAGAAGAATTTAGATAGTAACATGGGTGCAATGGGTATAGAGGGATATGGGCCAAATGCAGGCAATTGGGATTAGAACATAGAACACTACAGCACAAACATGCCCTTCGGCCTGTTAGGCATTTCAAATACTTAGGCATTTCAAAGAAAAAGGGTGGCATGGACAAGTTGGGCCGAATGGCCTGTTTCCCTGCCGTAAACCTCTATGACTCTAACTAAAGTTCTATAAAGCTGCAACATAACTTGCCAATTTTAAAACTCAATACGCTGGCCAATGAAGACAAGCAGGCCCTATGCCTTCTTGACTATCTTCTCCACTTGCAATGCCACTTTCAGTGATCTGTGTAACTGTACACCCAGATCCCTTTGCCTATCAATACTCTTAAAGGTTCTGCCAGTTACTGTATATTTCCTATCTGTATTAGATCGTCCAAAATGCATTACCTCATATTTGTCCGGATTAAACTCATCTCTCTATCCAAGTCTCCAACTGACCTATATCCTGCTGGATCCTCTGATGGTCCTCATCACTATCCGCAAATGCATCAATCTTTGTGTCATCCACAAACTTATTAATCAAATCAGTTACATTTTCCTCCAAATCACTTATATATATTATATATATAGTGATCCCTGAGGAACGCCACTTGTCACTGTCCTCCGTTCAGAAATGCACCCTTCCACTGCTATCCTCTTCTTTGACCAAGCCAATTTTATATCGAAGAATCCTCTCCAATAATTTTCCTACCACCAATGTAAGGCTCCCTCCCTCTCTTCCTCTCTCATCTCTCATTTTCTTCCCTCCTTCATTTCTTTCTTTCCCTCCATTATTCCATTCCCTCCTTGCCTATTTAGAAAAACAAGGCATCAGAACTGTTGTGAAAAGGTTGAGGTTGTTCATAAACCAAATGCCATACTAAAGCTTTTCAAATTAAATGCTGTTATATATTAATATTTTATCAAAGTTTTATATTTATAACATTTTTGTTAATAAATGTTTTTCATTTCACTTTACGAACTGCTACAAGTTTCTTAGTGCAACATCAAAATGCAACATTTAAATACAAGACAATTATAACTGAGTAACATAACTGAAGTAAACAACATCTTTGAACAGGAAAATGTTTAAATGATGGCACAAAATACTGATAAACAACACAAAGCAAAAAGAAAACACATAAATGATTTTTAAAAGTCGTGCCAGCATATACTGAAGCACAGAGACAGCTGAAAGCTTGTGCCTATGAGAATGTCTGATACCTGCATTCAAGCCATTGATTGAAGTTTCCTTGGGGTTTTGATTTTCCATGACCTAGAATATTAATTCTCCTCTGTTCAATCTCATGTAATAAAGTATCCAACTCATCGTCTGTGAAGAACTTCTTCATGACTAAATTTCCAGTTGCTAAATTCTAAATTGAAACATATAAATACTCTTAGCATGCCACATGTAAAATTATATAATAAAAATCAGTGAAGATTTAGATGTAGCTTCATAAATTTAAAGCAAATATCGCTGATAAATACTGACTAATAATTTTTTACTATAAAAGATAAAATTAAAAATTAGACTTTAAATAAATCATTAACAATAGCTAAACTGTGTAAAAGCAATCACAAAAAAATTAATAAAGCTTCAACATGTCTGTGTAACAGCAAGGAATAGATCAGCTATCTGTGTTCAATGCAGAACTGAGTGGAATTCTCCAGCTGTTCATGCTGGCAGGATTCTCCAGTCCAGTCATAATGCACGCTTGCCCATGGGTTTCCCACTGGCATGGGGTGACATCAATGGGAATTCCCATTTACAATGATGGGACCAGAGAATCCTGCTGCTAGAAAACAATGCACCACCTCCCATTGACAGGAAACACATGGCTGGAAGGCTGAAGGATTTCACCCCTGCTGTTTCAAGCACTGACCTGAATGGATAATTCCAATCTGGTCCCATCACAAAGACGATTGGCTAGAATCCTGCTGTACTGCTGGGGCCTGCAGAAACTGTCCCAGTGCAAGCTGAAGGCAATCAGAAGTTACACTGGGTTTTTTGAACGGGGGTAAGCAATTGATTTCCCCTAGTTCTGGTGGCTTAAGGCTTTCTGCTGATGGAAGGAAGTTATGGGCCAATATTTCCTACCTCCTCAATAATAATTAGTCTACCAATTATTTTTAATATATGCCCTTAGCTTTGATCCTTCTGCTAAGGTAAATAGTTGTCCTTATTTATCTAGATTATTCTTAACAACCCTCAAGAAGCTTGACTCCATTTAGGACAGAGCAGCTGCTTGATTGGCACCACATTCACAAACATCCATTTCTTCGACTACAGATGCTCAGTAGCAGCAATGTGTACTATCTACAAGACGCACTGCGGCAATTCACCAAAGATCCTTCGAAAGCACTTCCCAAACCCATGACCACTTCTGTCTAGAAGACAAGGGCAGCAGATAGATGGGAACATCAACATCTGCAATTCCCCTCCAAGCCACTCACTGTCCCTCTCCAATACAATTGTTTCCTGCAATGTGGTGATGAGAACAGTATGCAGTATCAAATTGTGCTCTAGTAATCTTACATTAACTCTAGCATAACCTCTCTCTTCTCATATTTTATATTTTGGCTAATAAAAAAATCTTTCCATATAATATAAAATATGATTTGGTAGCATCTGTGGAGCGAGAAACAGAGTTAATGGCTGGAATTTTCCAGTTGTTCCCATTAGCGGGATCATCCTGTTCCACCGCCAATGAGCCCTGCCATGGGTTCCTTGTTGGTGGAGGTTGCAAACAACGGGGAACCCTATTGACAGCATAGGGAGAAAAGATGCTGACATCTGCCGATGGCAGGTTGCCTCTGATATTGCAAACCTCATCACAGAGGCCAGAAAACCTCGCTCAATGTTTCAAGTTGAATATGGCTCCATCAAGAGTTTTGAAAAAGAGACACATTCTGTCAAAATGTTAAGCTTGTTTTTCTGTCTCCATAGCTGCTGCCCACTCTCCTGAGTATTTCCAACACTTTCTGTTAATATTTCAGATTTCCAGTATCTGCAGTATTTTCCTTTCATTTTAAAACTTTCCAATGCCTCCTTAACCAATTTTGCTTTAAAATTCTTTAGACATATCCTCTAAGGTTGTTATGTTCCTCACAATACTCAGTATATCCTATTTATCATATATGACCTTGTTACACTGCACCTCTCAAAGTATAATATCTTACACTTTCCCAGATTGAATTATATTTTGCATTTTTGTCGAACTGACCAGTCATCAATACCTTTCTGTTACTCAAAAGTTTTCCACTTCACAGTCTATCATATGGTCAATTCTTCATTAATGCTTTATCATGCCTCCTACCTTTGATTCAAATCATTGAAAAAAATCTACAAAAAGCAAGTGACCGAATAGTGAGTTCTGCAGAAATCCAATGTCTTGTAGTCATGAAAATATACCCTTTGCTGCATGCCACTCAACCAATTTTGAACCCAATTTCCTACTCTCCCTTGGATGTCAAGGGTTTTTATTTCTTTGACCAGCCTGCCAAAGATAAAAGCTTTGTCAAAATCTTCATGTAGACTACATCCATCACAGTGTCCTCATCAACATTACTTGCCAACCGCTCAAAGAATTTAATCAACTTAGTCCAACATGACCTTCCCTTAGCAAGTCCATTCCGACTTTGATTGATTAAGCTATGTTTTTCTAAATGAACACTGTCCCTCAGAATTGATTGCAATAATTTGCCCACATTGAACTATCTCTTCCTCACTTTTTAAATAATGTTACATCATTGGCAATTCTCCAGTCCACTGACAACACTCTGATAGCCAAGGGAGGATTGAAATATGATTGTTTGTCTCTTGTTTCTTTTAACGACCTGAGATATGTTTCATTTATCCCTTGTGGTTTATCAAATACTTCAAAATCTTTAATAATTCCTATAATATTTTTCTAAATACAACTGGAATCCTTGATTGCCTAATTTCCAATCATCTTTTGCTCTGCCTTTCAAACTCTCTTGCTAATTCTGTCTTTCATTTCCAGCTCTGATTTTCTATTTTCTTTATCTATGCTGAGTTGTCCATTCCTTTTCCCATCTAGTTTAAACTCTCCAATAGTGTAAGCTAACTTGTGAGGAATTTGGACAATAGACCTTTTGAGATGGAATGTATCCAGGCTCTATAGACTTCAAATTCCCAAAACCACGTGCCAAAATTACAAAGCACTCTTTCTTGCAACATTTCTCCAGTCATCTCTCATCTCTCAGAGATGCAATCATCTCTCAATCCTTCTATTGCTGTACCCACTATCTTTCTCACAGTCCAAAAAACACTTCCAAGTTTTGTATCATCTGCAGATTTTGAAATTGTGTCAAGGTTTGCCTTAAGCACTCAAGTAGACGTCATGAATATAAAAGGCTGTATAAAGTTGACTTACGCTAGTTGAGCACAGGAGATGATTCAATTTTTTGCTGCACTGCTGTCCTGTCCACTTCTACAATAGACTACCATTGCATCACAGCATAGGGTGAGGGTAATTTTGCCAAAATTTATTTGCTTTCCATTCATTTCTACATGACAGGCTACAGTCAGAAAACTTATTCTACGCAGCAGAGGCAATTTTGCACTGTTGGTGCAAGATCGAAAGACAAGGTAGTACAATGGTTGTTACTTCTGTCTTACAGCACCAGGGACTCGAGTTCGATTCTAGGCTTAGGTGACTGCAAATTCGCTGTGCCTGCATGTGTTTCCTCCAGATACTCCAATTTCCTCCCACAAATCAGGTTGCCCTGCTGCCTCATCACTGTTAGCCTGTGGCATGGATTGGCCATACCATAGGGTTATGAAGCAGAAGAGCAGGACTGGATGGATGCTCTCGAGTCGGTACGGACTCATTGGGTCACATGGCCTCCTTCTGTACTGTAGGGATTCTATGATTCTAAGTCACTATCTATTCCAGTGTGCCTTAGATTTATCTGATCATAAATTATCCTTTGTTTTTGCCTTCTTCTGAACTCTTGTTGGAAAATCTATTTATGAGGGGAGGAAAGATGGAAGGGAAAAAAACATAAAGATTGTCAATGATTAGCTGTTCAAGTACTTCAGCATTGTGAAGCAAACAGCCCATGATAGAATCTTTGGTCTTTGGAGACAGAAGTTATGAAAAGTGCTATTAAAATGCAAGTTATCCTTTCTTTTATTGAAGAGAGGAATTGGGGTTTTTGGGTGAGAATTGTGCTCTCCATCATCCTGAGAGCCTGCATCAAAGAGATTTTCTCTGTTAATATCTTGTAGTCAAGACTTTTTGTCCCTGTTGAGGTAAGATGTGTGTTACGAAGGCCATGGGGGATCATCAATAGGTCTCCCATGGACCTTGTAAAATACAATTTTTCCGTTAGGCGAATGGAGTCTTGCCCAATAGAGAACGAGCAGCTGGAGGTTTAAAACCAACTGTCTCCACTCTAGTCAGCCATTGATCGATCTGGAACTGACCTGTACACTCTCACTGCTGAATGATATTCAAAACACACTGTAAATAAATGGTGACAGATGTCTGGCGTCAGTAAAATTGCTACATTATCCGTGAGGAATAAAGCAAGTTTGTTTCTTCCCTCCCCATCATGCTTATTGTTGGAACAAGTAATGTACTGGTAAGAAAAATGTCTCCTTTTGGTTAACTTGAAGCCTATAATGCAGGCATAGAAGACTTGGCCCAATGCACAGATTGCACACATTACTACTTTTGGACAAACACTATTGAGGGGAACAAGAAGCAGAAAGTAATAATATGTGTGGTCCTGAACTTTAACTTCAAAACTTTTAATTAATTTGTAGTCTTGGTTAAAGACTTTATGACCCAAAACTTTCCATAATATTCCAATGATATCACTTTAACATGGCAGAGCAAACTTCTAAGGAACCTGGCATCAGATCTCTGACCAGGTTGTGAAAGTGGGCAGAGCAGTATGAATTTGGGCTATTTTTGAAATATATATACTTGATTTTGATTTGATTTATTATTGTCACATGTATTAACATACAGTGAAAAGTATTGTTTCTTATATGCTATACAGACAAAATGTACCATTCATAGAGAAGGAAACGAGAGAGTGCAGAATGTAATGTTACAGTCATAGGTAGGGTGTAGGGAAAGAGCAACTTAAGGCAAGGTAAGTCCATTCAAAAGTCTGACAGCAGCAGGGAAGAAGCTGTTCTTGAGTTGGTTGGTACGTGATCTCAGACTTTTGTATCTCTTTCCCGAAGGAAGAAGTTGGAAGAGAGCATGTCTGGAGTGCGTAGGGTTCTTAATTATGCTAGCTGCCTTGCCAAGGCAGTAGAAAGTGTATGGAGTTAATGGATGGAAGGCTGGTTTGCATGATGGATTAGGCTACATTCACAATCTTTTGTAGTTCCTTGCAGGCCTGGGCAGATACAACCAGAAAGAATGCTTTGTATGGTGCATCTGTAAAAACTGTGACAGTCATAGCTGACATGCCAAATTTCCTTAGTCTTCTGAGAAAGTAGAGGCATTCATGGGCTTTCTTAACTATAGTGTCAACGTGGGGGGACTAGGACGGGTTATTGGTGATCTCGACACCTAAAAACATAAATAAAAAGCAGAAAAAAAGAGTGCTATCATGAGGTTCCCTCTCTTTCTTTTACCTGAAAAAGCAGCTTAATGTGCCTTCCATGATGGAGGGCTTCCGATTAATCCTCCAAGCTTGAAGTACAACTCATCATCATTAATTGTATGGCAATTATGTCTGCCCTCCTTTCACTAATTTTCAGGGAAAATCATTGCCAGGGGATTGTTCTCACGCAATGCTGTTGTGACCCCTATTTGACCGTATCTTAAAGCCCTCAGGGAAAATCCTGCCCCAGGCCTTTCAGCACATGCTGGTTCAGGAATATTTTGGGCCTCAGTCAAATCATTTGCATGAATGGTGCATCACTATTGTGAGGAAAGCTTTCAATATTTTTCCTCATGTGGAAAAGTACTTGATTAAAGTCTGGAACTTTTTTAAAAATCAAGTTCATTTGAGTCTCAGAGGAGGCTGTTTACAGTTCTCTGTGTAAGTTGTGATTTGCAACTGAATGTGATTTGCAATTTAGTTCAATCTCATGTGATTAGTAAGCACGATGAAGGTGTTTTGTTTGTAAATTGCAGTGAGCTGGAGAATAGACTATCTAAGTTACATCATTATGCAGATAAATGTGTAAACATAAAAGTGTGCAATTCATGCCAGTGATGTGTTGACGATGCTATCAAAGTGCTACTAATACACTCAGATTGGCTTCTGCCAGGACCACGTTGCTCCTGACCTCATCACAGCCTTGGTCCAAACAAGCTGAAGCCACAGTGTAAATTTCTGAGAGACATCAACACCAGTCTCATCTAACTAACTTAATCACAGAACCATTATTCCTACAGCCTGTCCCCTATAACCTGACAAATATACCATACTTTTCTGCACTCTGAGCAATTTGTGACAAAGTCCAACTCCCAATATTGTGAAGGATGAAAATCCATTCCAGAGTTCCATTATGTTATACACACTTGATGAAGGAATTCATGAGGGAATAAAATCCTTATATTCAGCAACATTTCAGGAGTTAGTTTCAGTCCAACCATTATCAAAAGACCAATCTTTTCAGATTGTGACATTTATATCTCAAGATGTGAGAGAAGATCCTTCAGTGTTATTAAGCTTCATTACATTTGGATTCTTCCAGGTAAATGTATGGATTACTTGTCAGATAGATTAGTTGAGACTTCTGTAAATCAAGGGTTTGACATCAATTTTCAGGATAACTATCTTTACTATTCCCTCTTACTACTTAAGGGGGAATATAACTGTTAGATGGAGATAATGGAGCATAAAATTCTTTACCCAAAGGGTGGTTAGGGAGTGGAATGCCCTGCCTGCGGCAGTTGTAGATGCGCCAAGTTTGGTGGTGTTTAAGAGGTTAGTTGATAAGTATATGGAAGAGAAGGGAATGGTTTAATTTGGAGGGTCATTGCTTTTTATATTGGTCAGCGCAACATCGAAGGCCGAAGGGCCTGTTCTGTGCTGTAATGTTCTATGTTCTAAAAGACAGAATCCACATCATTGTCAGAAGTCCAGAAATCTACTCTTAATTTATGCATGATTAAGACAATGGTATTTACTTTTGTGAATCTGTAAAACTCCTGTGAACACAGCTTGTATTTTTGTTCTAACATGTAGCCAACTTTCCCTTGCTGGCTCTCTTGTAACAGGACTCCAGGAATTGCTATTAAAATGAAAGTGTATTTTAGAACATAGAACATCACAGCGCAGAACAGGCCCTTTGGCCCTTGATGTTGCACCGACCAAGTAAGAAAAAGCAATGACCCTCTAACCTAAACCATTCCCTTTTCATCCATAAACCTATCCACTGACCTCTTAAACGCCACCAAACTTGGTGCATCTACAACTGCAGCAGGCAGGGCATTCCATACCCTAACCACCCTCTGGGTAAAGAACCTACCTCTGACATCCGTCCTGTAACTACCACCCCTTAATTTAAAGCTATGTCCCCTCGTGCTAGCTTTCTCCATCTGAGGAAAAAGGCTATCACTGTCCACCCTATCTAAACCTCTAATCATCTTATATGTTTCGATAAGGTCTCCTCTTAGCCGCCTCCTTTCTAACGAAAACAACCTCAATTCCCTCAGCCTCTCTTCATAAGACCTGCCCTCCATACCAGGCAACATCCTGGTAAACCTCCTCTGTACCCTCTCCAATGCCTCCACATCTTTCTTATAATGTGGGGACCAGAACTGTACACAATACTCCAAGTGCGGCCGCACTAGAGTTTTGTACAGTTGCAACATGATGTTGTGGCTCCGAAATTCAATCCCCCTACCAATAAAAGCCAAGACTTCATATGCCTTCTTAACAACCTTATCAACTCGATTGCCAACTTTCAGGGATCTATGCACATATACACCAAGATCCCTCTGTTCATCAACACTATTAAGAGTTCTACCATTAGCCCTATACTCTACACATTTGTTATTCCTGCCAAAGTGAATTACCTCACACTTTTCCGCATTGAACTCCATTTGCCACCTCTCGGTCCAGCTCTGCAACTTGTCCAAGTCTCTCTGCAAACTATAACACCCCTCTTCACTATCTACCACTCCACCGACTTTGGTGTCATCCGCAAATTTACTAATCCATCCTTCTATACCCTCATCCAGATCATTGATAAAAATTACAAACAGCACTGGCCCCAAAACAGATCCCTGAGGTACACCACTTGTAACTGAACTCCATGATGAATAATTTCCATCAACCACCACCTTCTGTCTTCTATCTGCTAGCCAATTCCTGATCCAATTAACTAAATCATCCTCAATCCCATACATCTGCATTTTCTGCAGAAGCCTTCCATGGGGACCCTTATTGAATGCCTTACTAAAGTCCATATATACCACGCCAACTGCCTTACCCCTGTCCAACTCTTTGGTCACTTTTTCAAAAAACTCAATAAGGTTAGTAAGGCATGACCTACCCTTCACAAAACCATGCTGACTATCCCCAATCAATTTGTTTCTCTCTAAATAACTATAAATCCTATCCCTAATAATTCTTTCCAATACTTTGCCCACAACAGAAGTAAGACTCACCTGTCTATAATTCCCAGGAAAGTCTCTATTCCCCTTCTTGAACAACAGGACAACATTCGCTATCCTCCAGTCTTCCGGCACTATACCTGTAACCAACAACGACCTGAAGATCAGAGCCAGAGGCTCTGCAAATCGCCTCTCTTGCCTCCCAGAGAATCCTAGAGTAAATCCCGTTCAGCCCAGGGGACTTATCTATTTCCAAACCTCAAGAATATCTAGCACATCCTCCTTATCTACTTCAATACTTTCCAGTTTACAGCCCTGTATCCCAGTGTTCTCCACAACTACATTTACGTCTCCCTGCATGAATACCAAAGAGAAATATTTGTTCAGTGCCTCTCCAATCTCTTCAGGCTTCACGCATAACTTCCCACTGCTGTCTCTGACTGGCCCTAATCTTGCCCTAACCAATCTTCTATTCTTAACATATCTAAAGAAATGTTTTTGTGAATTTCAAATTTTACACAGCACAGTGGAGATTAGTTGAGGGTAGGGAGGTTGGTGGAATAGTCAGGAGGTTAGGGAGCTTAGTGGATAGAGGGATCATTCGGGTGGTTGGGAGGTAGTTGGATTCAGAGGCAGTTGGGGGTTGTCAGGAGAACAGTTGGGGTGCGGGGTGAGTCAAGTGGACGGGGAGGGTCATTGGGTGGTGGGGTTTATGTTGGAGTTGAGAGGGTTGTGGGGTCTTGGGCTTAGTTGGGGGGGGGGTGGTTTGAAGTGTACTTGGGGGGGGGGGGAGTTGGTGCACCTGGTGGGACAGTTAGACAGTGGTGGAGTTGGGTGATCATAGCTGGAAGGATAGTTGGGGCACTGGGACAATAAGAAGTCTCACAATACCAGGTTAAAATCCAACAGGTTTATTTGGTAGCATTAGCTTTCAGAGCATTGTCCCTTCATCAGGTAAGTCACTGTGACACCAGAAGGAGTTGCTGAGTGGAAAGATTAGTCAGGTGGTTGGGGTGACATTTGGCAAGTTGGATGATGTTGTTAATCGGTCCAGCAGGGAGGTTGGGGGTTATAGTTGCCCAGGAGTCAGAATTGGTTTTAATCCTTCTAATCTTTCCTGGGTAACTATTTTATTCAGAGAAACAGAACCATCTGAAATCTCCAACTTTAACTCAGGGTTTCAGTTGGTTCCAGTTACAGGACAATTGCCCAACAGAAGTTGAAACTTCCCATGCAATTCTCTCGCAGTCTTTCTGTGGGAACATAGAACATAGAACATAGAACATTACAGCGCAGAACAGGCCCTTCGGCCTTCGATGTTGCGCCGACCATTATAAAAAGCAAAATCACTCCAAACTAAACCATTCCCTTCTCTTCCATAAACTTATCAACTAACCTCTTAAACGCCACCAAACTTGGCGCATCTACAACTGCCGCAGGCAGGGCATTCCACTCCCTAACCACTCTCTGGGTAAAGAAACTACCTCTGATATCCGTCCTATAACTATCACCCCTTAATTTAAAGCTGTGTCCCCTCGTGCTAGCTTTCTCCATCCTAGGAAAAAGGCTATCACTGTCCACCCTATCTAAACCTCTAATCATCTTATATGTTTCAATAAGGTCTCCTCTTAGCCGCCTTCTTTCTAACGAAAACAACCTCAAAATCCCTCAGCCTCTCTTCATAAGACCTGCCCTCCATACCAGGCAACATCCTGGTAAACCTCTCTGTACCCTCTCCAATGCCTCCACATCTTTCTTATAATGTGGGGACCAGAACTGCACACAATACTCCAAGTGCGGCCGCACTAGAGTTTTGTACAGTTGCAACATGACGTTGCGGCTCCGAAATTCAATCCCCTACCAATAAAAGCTAAGACTCCATATGCCTTCTTAACAACCTTATCGACTTGACTGCCTACTTTCAGGGATCTATGCACATACACACCAAGATCCCTCTGTTCATCAAGACTACTAAGAATCCTACCATTAGCCCTATACTCTACACCTTTATTATTCCTGCCAAAGTGCATTACCTCACACTTTTCCACATTAAACTCCATTTGCCACCTCTCGGCCCAGCTCTGCAACTTGTCCAAGTCTCTCTGCAAAGTATAACACCCCTCTTCACTATCTACCACTCCACCGACTTTAGTGTCATCTGCAAATTTACTAATCCATCCTTCAATACCCTCATCCAGATCATTTATAAAAATTACAAACAGCAGGGACTTGTGAGAGATCCCTCATCCAGGGTACCTCCAGGACATGACATTCTGGAGAACAGACATTCGGGTCATTATTTCACAGGCCTCTTGCTTTTATCTTGCTGAATTAGAAATTCACAAAAATTACTAAAAAAAACGTAAGTTTCTCCTTGAACTATTTAAAGAATGGCATTAAGATCAATCATTATTTTGAGGAGTAGTCACAAAATGGAAGCAGAGAGAGTGAAGAATTTTTCACAATCATCTCAGGATTGGGGAGCATTAGGGCAGTACAGAGATCAGGGAGCTCTGCAAATGTCACCCAAGGTACTGCAAAAACCGAGACATATCCCAACATCAGAGCTTGGCAATGTGTGGAGAATTGAAATTTGCATTCAGTCAGAATGTTTTGTAGTACTGAGCAATAGGAAAACAGAAGGTAACAGTTATGGAGATTTCTCGTATTTGGTTGTGTTTAGGAATAGAGAAAGCAATGGTCTTTTAGATGATGGAATGAAATGGAACAGCAGCTAAGCTAGAAGTTTCCCTTTCAAACCAACAAACCCACTGTGTTCCCACCATGTATATCCCAGCACCTATTTTCAGCAATTTTACATCTTCCATAACTCCAACTTTCTCCAACATCAACATATCTTTATGTTCCTTCTCATTCTTAAAAACTAAGGGTTGTAGGTTTGTAATTTCATGAGTGTACTTCCAGTATGCACAAGGAGTGCAGAAGTGAAATAGCTTGAGTATGGTTAGTGAGTTTCTGTTAAATGTAGTCTACAATGAAGATAAATTTTCATAATCAGCATTTTCTAAGGAACTCAAAAGTCAATCATCTCTGCCACTTCCAAGTTTCTCCAAAAAAAACTGTTTTTTTTACATTAGGTTTTCAGCAGAAATAAACAACTGTCTAGCATTTCATCGACACTCTTCTGGCCTACAACTCAATGGATGATAGGTGGTATCCAAAAGAATTGGCTCAAATACAATATTTATGACATTTTTTCAGGATTGCACTAACCTTCCAGTAACATTAAAGTCAGTGTTAGGAGAACCTTACATAATTTCAAAGCTCATCTCATTATTTTCTTTCTTGACCATCAACAAATAAACCACAATAACAAGTTCTGCCATTCATAAGAAATTCAGCTCATAGTTTGACTACAAGGATCAATAAATAAATTTTAAAAAAAAGGAGGGATGGCATGGCAGCACAGTCATCATGTTAGCATTGCTGTCTCACAGTGCCAGGGACCTAGGTTTGATATCTAGCTTGTCCCTGCCTGTATGGAGTTTGTATGTTCTCCCCATGTCTGCACGGATTTCCTCCAGGTGCTCCAATTTCCTGCCACAGACTGAAAGACATGCTGGTCAGGTGCATTGTCCTGAACAGTTGCTGCAACAAGTTGACTAGGGGAATTTCACAGTTACTTCACTGCTGCGTTAATTAAGCCTTCCTTGTGACTAATAAATAAACTTTTAAAAAAAGAATTCATTAGAGAAAAGCACAATTATTAATCCATTCATTTAAATAACATCACTTCTTTGAAACAAAAGGTTTAAAAATTCAATCACTAGTTTTTTTAGCAAGGTCTTTTGGAAAAGCAAAAGAAAATCTCACAGGATAAGATAATGTATTGTTGCGCCCTTCAACACAAGATGATGAACAGCCCCAAACTGGGAAATCTGTACATGTTCAAAATGTAGTTTTGATTGAAACTGTTGTTCAGCAAAAATATTGCATCAAGGTTGAGATTTATTTGATAGGCTGCAATCAGGCAGTAATTAGTTTCAATACAAGTATTAAACGTTGATGATAATTTAGTGGGCCAAACTTTACTGGATTAGAGCATTCCATTGCCTTTCATTATATAATTACAGTCTTCTGTAACCATAATCTTTTATTCACATGCATCTTTATGTCGAGCTTAAAAGTCTCCACTGCCTAGTCAGCCAACGTGTTTGATGATGGGTGATGGGCGCTGTCCTAATGTGGTTAATTCCATTGGAAAGCATGAACACAGTGTTGATAAAGATAGCGCCATTGTCAGACAGTTCTATACCCATCTAGCTAATACTGGGATTTTTTTCTGGAAATTAGAAGGCTGGGGGGCGGTGAGAGGGGAGAGATACAAAAACATTCAGAGGGGCAGAGAAGGGTGAATGTCTGGAACAAGCTGCCAGAGGGAGTAACAGTAGTAGTAGAGGGGGGTACAATTTTGTCTTTTTAAAAGTATTTAGATAATTACATGGTGGGTGTAGAGGGATATGGGCCAAATGCGAGCAATTGAAACTAACTTAGAGTTTCAAAAAAAAGGACAGTGTGTATAAGTTGTGCTGAAGGGCCTGTTTCCATGCTGTAAACCTCTATGACTGTACTGTAGTTGGGAAAATGATTTGATTTTTTTTAAATTTGATTTATTATCGTCACATACATTAATGTACAGTGAAAAGTATTGTTTTTGTGTGCGATGCAGACAAAGCATACTGTTCATAGATAAGGAAACAAGAGAGTACAGAATGTAATATTACAGATCAACTTAATACAGGGTAGGTCCATTCAAAAGTTTGATAACAGCAGGGAAGAAGCTGTTTTTGAGTCATTTGGTACATGACCTCAGACTTTTGTAACTTTTTCCCGATGGAAGAAGGTGGAAGAGAATGGTGGAGGTCATACAATGAAACTCTAGATATCTAGATGCACATTGATCAGAATTAAGAACACAGAACCCCGGAAAAGGCCTGGCAAAGTCTATGTGCACTCAAACCAGGGACTCCCATGGGAGGGGGAGACGGGAAGTTTTTGTTTCTCGTGGAGCACTCACTGCCTGATCAAGTCAATAGAAATCCATGAATCCTATTGCGCAGAAGGAAACATTTGGCTCACTGGGTTTACACTGACTCTCCAAAAGAACATCTCACCCAGACCCAATCCACCCCTTATCCCTGTAATCCTGTGCATTTACCTTGCTGATTCACCTAATTTGCACATCTTTGGGCACTAAGGGACAATTTAGCATGGCCAATCCACCTAACCTGCACATCTTCGGACAGTGAGAAAAATCCTGAACACCTAAAGGTAACCCACATAGAAACTGGGAGAATGTGTAAACTCCAATGCAGGAAAGGATGTCCCAAGGCATGGTACATTGGGGAGACCATACAGATGCTATGACAATGGATGAATGAACACCGCTCTCCAATCACCAGGCAAGACTGTTCTTGTCCTGTTGGGAATACTTCAATGGTTGTAGGCATTCAGCCTCTGATCTTCGGGTAAGACAGCCTTCATGATACATGACAATGCAGACTTGCTGAGCAGAGATGATAGCCAAATTTGGACATATGACGATAGTCTCAACCGGGATCTTGGGTTCATGTCATATTATCTGTAACCCCCAAGAATTGCAAAATCTCACTAACTGGTCTTGTCTCGAGATAGTACACATATCTTTAACCTGTGCTAAATGCTCTCTTCATCACATTGTCTGTATCTTTTAGACTTGATTACCTGTAAAGATTTACATTTGAATAATTATTTTGTAAATTAAGTTTGTGCCTTTATATGTGTCTACAGAACTCTCACTGATGAAGGAGTAGTGCTCCAAAAGCCAGTGGATTTTGCTACCAAATGAACCCGTTAGACTTTAACTTGGTGTTATGAGACTTCTTACTTTGTTTATTCCAGTCCAACGCTGGCATCTCCACATCATAAACCCCATACAGTCACCCAAGGCCAGAATTAAACCCAGATCCCTAGCGCTGTGACATAGCAATGCTAACCATTGTGCCAAAATGCCACCCTGTTGCTAATGTCCACATCATGACTGGGCCACCATATGTAGCTTGTTCTTAGCATATTCATCTTCAAAATCCTAGGGTGTCATGGTATAATTCCATAAGTATAGAACATCAGCCTGGATGATGAACTGTTATGCGGGAACCCAAAGGATAGTGTCATCTTCAACAATGAGCATATCTTCCTTTGTTCAGCTGTGTTTTATTTCACCTGTGGGCTGTCCTCTGAATTCTTCATGTAATGATGTATGTTTCAATTTGGAGAGGGCTGGGTTCTTATGCATCATGGATTTGATTTGATAGCTCAATGCATCAAGCATTAGCTATCCGGGTCCCAGGATGTGGCTCTAAGAGGCTTCATAAGCCACCAGTAGCAAGGCATGTAGTCATGGCATGAATCAATTCCAGCCTCTCAGACTACCTGGATCCACTACAGTTTGCCTACCACTACAACAGGTCTACAGCAGATGCCATTTCCCTGGCCCTGTGCTCAACCCTTGAATACCTAGATAATAAGGACACTTCTGTCAGATTCCTATTTATTGACTGCAGCTCAGCCTTCAACACTATTATTCCCATGAAGCTCATCTCCAAATTCTGTGGCCTGAGCCTTGGTACTTCCCTCTGTAACTGGATCCTGAACTTCCCAATTTACAGACCCCAATCAGTAAGGATAGGCAACAACACCTCCTCCATGACTATCTTCAAACTGGTGCCCCAAAAAGCCATGTTCTTAGCTCCTATTATATTCCTTACACATCTATGATTGTATGGCCAAATTTCTCTCCAATCTGATTTTCAAGTTGCTGATGACACCACTGTAGTGGGTTAGTTCTCAAACAATGTCATGACAGAGTACAAGAATGAAATAGAGAATTTAGTAAACTCGTGTCAACAAAATGAAGGAGATTGTCAATGACTTCAGGAAATGTAAAGGAGAACATGTCCCTGTCTACATCAATAGGGACGAAGTAGAAAGTGTCAAGAGCTTCAAGTTTTTAGATGTCCAGATCACTAACAGGTTTTTAGATGTCCAGTCTCCCCCTCCCCCTGCCAACATTATAGATAAGAAAGCCCACCAACGCCTCTACTTTCTCAGAAGACTAATTTGACATGTCAGCTATGATTCTCTTCATCTTTTACAGATGCACCATAGAAAGCATTCTTTCTGGTTGTTATGGTCCTGCCCTGCCCAACGTGCAAGGAACTCAAAAGGTCATGAATGTAGCCCAATCCATTACACAAACCATCCTCCCATCCATTGACGCTGTCTACACTTCCAGCTACCTCAGCAAAGCAGCCAGCATAATTAAGAACTTCATGCACCCCAGACATTCTCTCTTCTACCTACTTTCTTTGGGAAAAAGATACAAAGTCTGAGGTCATGTACCAACTGACTCAAAAACAATTTTCTTCCCTGCTGCTGTCAGACTTTTGAATGAATACCTTGCATTAAGTTGATGTTTCTCTACATCTCTATGTAGATCTTTCTCTACATCTTTTCTATGACTGTAACACTACATTCTGCACTCTCTCATTTCCTTCTCTATGAACAGTACAGCACACAAGAAATAACACTTTGCTGTATGTTAAAACATGTGACAATAATAAATCAAAATTTGCAGATGGTCAAGACAAAAGGACGCATCAGAGATCAAGATCAATCTGTGCAAAATGATCAAACTCCAGCTCAGGCAGTCAGACAGCAATTCCCAAGATAATCTTAAGCAATTTTATTGCAGAATATAAACAGCAAAATTATCTGTTCAAAATGGTAACTTTAGGCAATTCTGCAGAATATCACACAGTGTTGAGAGACAGCAATTAAATCTGAAGTATAGGGATCTTTAAAAACAGTAGAGAAAGATTATGAGGGAGTTTTGGTTACTCGTGCATTTGGCTCTCAATTTGCATATACAATGTCTGTTATCATTTTTATGGGCTTCAGATGAGGTTGTTAAGGGTTTGGACTTACATTTACTGCTGGGGGTAATGCTGTTGGAAAACTTTAGCTTTTATTAAACATTACACTACGTACAATACAAGTGTAACAAAAGACTATAAAACTCTCTCCATTCTGTGTTGTCATGTGATCTTATGTTACTGATAATATAAATTATATATTTACGGATTTAATATTAGCCTGTTACCTGGACCTAATATCCATTTCAGAATCCTTTGCCAAATTTGTTTGCTTATGACTGTAACCTGTGTTATATTTTCCTCAGGACCTTGACCAATACTGCTTTACTCCTTGACTGACCATCTGTTTCTATAACCCATTTGTATTTTATTATGAGGCCCATGGATCAATTTGCTCTTCTGCTACCAATCTCATTTAGGCATGTGAAGTATGCATCACATTGTATGCAGTCAATTTCTAGGCTGCAACCTGTGAATCAGTCTATTTTATCCTTCATTTCACTTTTCAAATTTGACTTAGAATATGCCTTGTGAAACTGGATTGCACAATTTTATTGAATGCTTCTTTCTATATGGTGCATTATTAGAATATCAATTCCAAACAGTGCAAAATCTGCTGCCCCTTCTGAAAACCATGGCCTTAATTTTCCTGGCATGCTCGACCAGACGGGCAGGGCTCACAGAATGGCATTGTCCACTCGGTCTTGGGCAGGATTGTACAAACCTTGGGCAGGTGTGCCAGTAAAATTCTGCCTAATGACTTGTGTAATAATTAGTTGTGCAATAATTCAGCACATCTCACGAAAAGCATATTGCTATGGTTTACTTTTCATATGATGAGAAAAAATATTTTAGGAATACAGTTTGTTTATTGGCTCATTCTTGGGATTTAAAGAACACTGGAAAAGGCATTATCTATTCCAGTGAATGAAGGTTCAACCATGTGGTGTGATACTATTACAAAATGCATCTTGTGTCAGATTAGAATAGACTCAGAGAGTCCATAGTGCAAAAGAAGGTCATTCAGTTTATTAAGTCTGCAGTGACTCGCTAAGTATCTCATCTAACCACCACCGCCCCCCCCCAGCCTTCCTCCTTATTCAGAGAATCCCATACATTTACCTGCTTATTAACCATGATGTGGAGATGCCGGCGTTGGACTGGGGTAAACACAGTAAGAAGTCTGACAACACCAGGTTAAAGTTCAAATGATTTATTTGATAGATCAAGTAACTGATTCGGGGGGGGGGTGGGATCCTAAGTAGTTGGGGTGCCGAGAGGGATGAGAGTAAGGGGGTTATAGAGGAGAGTTGTAAAACACAGCGGCGTACGGGTCGGGTGGGGCATGGTTTGAGATGCGTATACTTTAATGCAAGGAGTATTCGCAATAAGGGGGAGGAACTTGCAGCTTGGACCAGTACCGGGAACTTCGATGTTGTGGCCATTTCAGAGACTTGGGTAGAGCAGGGACAGGAATGGATGTTGCAGGTTCCGGGGTACAAATGCTTTAGTCGGATTAGAGAAGGAGGTAGAAGGGGGGGAGGAGTGGCGTTACTGGTCAAAGACTGTATCACGGTGATCGAAAAGAAGTTTGATGAGGACTTGTCTGTTGAGGTAGTATGGGATGAGATTAGAAACAGGAGAGGAGAGGTCACCCTGTTGGGAGTCTTTTACAGACCTCCTAATAGGTCTAGAGAGGTTGAGGAAAGGATTGCGAAGTCAATTCTGATTAGGAGTGAAAGTAGTAGGGTAATTGTGATGGGGGACTTTAACTTCGCTAATATTGATTGGAATAGCTATAGCTCTAGCTCGTTAGAGGGGTCAGTTTTCGTACAGAGTGTGCAGGAAGGTTTTTTGACTCAGTATGTAGATAGGCCAACTAGAGGTGAGGCTACATTGGATATGGTGCTGGGCAATGAGCCAGACCAGGTGTTAGGCTTGGAAGTTAGTGAACATTTTGGTGATAGTGACCACAATTCGGTTACGTTCACCTTAGTGATGGACAGGGATAGGCATGAAGATGGGGGCTGTAGTTATAGCTGGGGGAAGGGTAATTATGAGGCCATCAGGAGAGAATTAGGGTGCGTAGATTGGACTAGGGAACTACAGGGACTGGGAACATCTGGAATGTGGTGCTTATTCAAGGAGCAGCTGCTGCGAGTACTTGATAAGTATGTCCCTGTCAGGCAGGGAGGAAATGGACGAGTAAGAGAGCCTTGGTGTACGAAAAGAGTTGATTTGCTGGTTAAGAAGAAAAAGGAGGCTTATGTCAGGATGAGGCTTGAAGGCTCAGGTAGTGCAATGGATAGCTATAGATTAGCGAGGAAGGAGGTAAAAAGTGAATTGAGGAGAGCTAAGAGGGGACACGAGAAGATGTTGGCTGATAGGATTAAGGAGAATCCTAAAGCTTTCTTTCGATATGTTAAGAATAGAAGATTGGTTAGGGCAAGCTTAGGGCCAGTCATAGACGGCAGTGGGAAGTTGTGCGTGGAGCCTGAAGAGATTGGTGAGGCACTGAATAAATATTTCTCTTCGGTATTCACGCAGAGTGCTGGAAATGTAGCTGTGGAGAGCACTGAGGTACAGGGTGGCAAATTGGGGAGTATTGTAGTAGATAGGGAGGATGTGTTAGAAATTCTCGAGGGTTTGAAGTTGGATAAGTCCCCTGGGCCGGACGGGATTTACCCTAGGATCCTCTGGGAGGCAAGAGAGGAGATTGCAGAGCCTCTGGCTCTGATCTTCAGGTCCTCGTTGGTTACGGGTGTGGTTCCGGAGGACTGGAGGATAGCGAATGTGGTCCCATTGTTTAAGAAGGGGAAGAGTGACCTTCCAGGGAATTATAGGCCGGTGAGTCTTACTTCTGTTGTGGGCAAGGTATTGGAGAGAATTATTAGGGATAGGATTTATAGTTATTTAGAGAGAAATGAATGGATTGGGGATAGTCAGCATGGTTTCGTGAAGGGTAGGTCATGCCTTACTAACCTCATTGAGTTTTGTGAGAAAGTGACCAGAGAGGTGGATGGGGGTAAGGCGGTTGATGTAGTATATATGGACTTTAGTAAGGCGTTTGATAAGGTGGCCCATGGAAGACTTCTACAGAAAATGCGGATGTGGGGAATAGAGGGTGATTTAGCTAATTGGATTAGGAATTGGCTGGCAGATAGAAGACAGAGGGTGGTGGTTGATGGGAGATATTCATCGTGGAGTTCGGTGACGAGTGGTGTGCCTCAGGGGTCTGTTTCGGGGCCCCTGCTGTTTGTAATTTTTATAAATGATCTGGATGAGGGTATTGAGGGATGGATCAGTAAATTTGCAGATGATACTAAAGTTGGGGGTGTGGTAGATAGTGAAGAGGGGTGTTATAGTTTACAGAGTGACTTGGACAAGTTGCAGAGCTGGGCCGAGAGGTGGCAAATGGAGTTTAATGTGGAAAAGTGTGAGGTAATGCACTTTGGCCGGAACAATAAATGTGTAGAGTATAGGGCTAATGGTAGGGCTCTTAATAGTGTTGAGGAACAGAAGGATCTTGGTGTATGTGTCAATAGATCCCTGAACGTAGGCAGTCAAGTGGATAAAGTTGTTAAGAAGGCTTATGGAGTCTTAGCTTTTATTGGTAGGGGGATTGAATTTAGGAGCGCAGCATCATGTTGCAGCTGTACAAAACTCTAGTGCGGCCGCACTTGGAGTATTGTGTGCAGTTCTGGTCGCCACATTATAAGAAAGATGTGGAGGCATTGGAGAGGGACAGAGGAGGTTTACTAGGATGTTGCCTGGTATGGAGGGCAGGTCCTATGAAGAGAGGTTGAAGGATTTGAGGTTGTTTTCGTTAGAAAGGAGGCGGCTAAGGGGGGATCTTATTGAAGCATATAAGATAATTAGAGGTTTGGATAGGGTGGACAGTGATAGCCTTTTTCATAGGATGGAGAAAGCTAGCACGAGGGGACACAACTTTAAATTAAGGGGTATGAGTTATAGGACGTATATCAGAGGTAGGTTCTTTACTCAAAGAGTGATTAGGGAGTGGAATGCCCTGCCTGCAGCTGTTGTAGATGCGCCAAGTCTGGTGGCGTTTAAGAGGTTAGTTGATAAGTATATGGAAGAGAAGTGAACGGTTTAGTTAGGAGGGGCATTGCTTTTTATTTTGGTCGGCACAACATCGAAGGCCGAAGGGCCTGTTCTGTGCTGTATTGTTCTATGTTCTATTAACCTGGTGTTGTCAGACTTCTTATTGTGAATCCCCCTACCCACATATTTTGGGACACTATGAGACAATTGAACTTGGCCAATTGACCTAATCTATGCCATGGGAGGAAGGGCAACCAGAGAAAACCGACCCAGACATGGACAGAATGTGCAAAGTCCATACAGCTCGTCACCAGGGCTGGAATTGAACCAAAATCCCAGGTGCTTGTGGGAGCAGTTCTAACCAAGGTACTGCCGCGCCAAGGCTATTTTTGAGTTTACTTTTTTTTCAGACAAACAAAACAGCTTCTGTGACCATTTTCTGGTGATAATTTGTAGTATATATTGAATCCCAGCTACTGAATTTGGGTGGCACAATAGCACAGTGGTCAGCACTGTTATTTCACAGTTCCAAGAACCTGGGTTCGATTCCCGGCTTGGGTCGCTGTCTGTGTAGAGTTTGCACATTCCCTCGTGTTTGGGTGGGTTTCCTCTGGGTGTTCCAGTTTCACCCCACAGTCCAAAGATACATGGGTTAGGTTGATTGGCCATGCTAAAAATTGCCCCTTAGAGCCCTGAGATACGTGGAGGGATTAGCAGATAAGTATGCAGGGATATAGGGCTGGTGCCTGGGTGGAATTGTAGTCAGTGAAGACTCAATGGGCCAAATGGCCTCTTTTTGACCTGTAGGGCTTCAATGGTTCTGTGATTTCTATTGTTTCATAACTTGTCATGATGGTATTGGAACTTGATTTTTTAGGTAGTTTAGTACCATTACAGGGGTTATATTCTTTTGCGCGTGAAAGTGACAGAATATTTATACATTATGCAGCAATGTTACATACCACATTGTGCAGTTGGATATGTTGGAGTGAAATCAAAATTAAAAGACACAAAATGGTTAACTGGCACAAAAATGGATTCTGGGAAAAGACATTAAGAATCACTGATTTTGGGCACAGGCAGTACACAAAGAGTTAAAATGCGTAGTGTTTAAATTACTGCAGGAAACAGATCACCTTAAACTTGAGATAAAAGAAGATCCAAAACAATGAGTTTGATAATGAGGTCAGCCACTGATGGGAGGGGGAGGAAACATAAATGTATGTAACAAGATCAGCCAATGATAGGGACATAACTGCATAAATGTATCTATTCTATGTACAATGATGTGATGACTGTCAATGTCCGTACTTGCCTATGTATAAAGATGTGCTAACTGTCAATGTCCGTACTTATCTACTCAATGTTAATGATGTGCTACTGGCTAATGTCTGTACTGTCTATTATCTAACTATGTATAAAAGATGCTCACCTACCATTGTGTAGTTGAAAAAGTGACAGCCTATACTGCAGAGTGCCAGCGCTTCTCCCAAAGCTTTGTCCAAATAAAACTGTTTATTGAACCTCCAAGTCTGATTCCAAAGTGGTGACTTCCCACAACAGATATATTCCTATTTACCTGATGCTCAGTTGGGTTCAACACAAGCCTTATCTTTCGACCCACTTGAAAAGTTGAAATGGAAAGGTGGAACTTGAATTTTTATGTATATATTTCCTTTGAAATTATTGAAATAGCACCATATAACCTATGTTGCAGATATTTATGGTAGTTGAGTTAAAGAGAAATATTTTTATCAACTTAATTTGCATTTGAATGTGTAAGTGATGTTTATTTAGTATAGTTAACATGTTCTCAGTCTGAGAGCAATACATACAGTCTGCATTTTTCATAAAGATAGGATTAGATTAACGCACTTCTGGGACCAGCTTATAAATTTAATATAAACTGCTTTATATTCCATAGTTCAGATAATGAAGAAAAATTTCCCATTTTCTTTCTTAACCTTCTTGTCTATTGTCTTGCTACTGTCAATGATCAATGGACCTGCCTTCCAAAGCCCTGACAGCCCAATACGCTTCTCGTTATCCTGCTATTTATTGTGTTGTGTTTACCTTACCTTCCCTGATACAGTTCCATTTGCCTCTTTTTTGACCATGTAATTGATAGCCAAGTTTTGTATTGTCTTAAGCATGTCCTGACATTTAAGTCTAAATCCAAAACATAAAATGCTGGAAAATCTCAGCAGATGTAACAGCATCTGTGGGAAGAAAATAGGGCCAATGTTTTGAGTCTAAATGACCCTTTGTCAGTGCAATGGGCTAGGAGAATTCCACCCCTCTTCCCCACCATTCTCCAAACCATTCAAAAGAATCAAAGTAATCTTTTCTTATCCTGCATGTATTTTCCAAACTATTCAATCAAGTTTATTCTATCAGTTTATTTTAAAGTCACACAGGAGACAGTTTGAGAGCACAGGCTTGGGTAATTCAGACTGATTTGGAAATGGTACATCTTTATAAATTCTGAAGAAGTATTTTTGCCCTGGTACACAAATAAATGGTTCCAGCACATGGCAGAGAGAGATAAAATGAAAAATCTTAACCAAATTCCACCCAGAATACTGCAGGCCAAGTTGTGCAGTAGTTATCATGATTAGAATACAAAGAAGAAAGAACAAAGAACAAAGAACAACACAGCACGGGAAACAGGCCCTTCGGCCCAACGAGCCCGTGCCGCCGTCCTAACGTCTTAATGACATATAGAGACCAATATAGGGACAATTTGTTACCCAATCAGCCTAAGGGCACATTTTTGGGATGTGGGAGGAAACCGGAGCACCCGGAGAAAACCCACGCAACCACAGGGAGAACGCGCAAACTCCCGCAGACACAGGCCAAAATCCATGTGTCTGCACAGCAACAGCGATAGTCTCTGAGCTGTCATGTTGCCCATCTGATGGTCCAGTTTAAGCATACACTAACGACATGATGCACTAGGCCACTCCTGAAGTAACATCCAGGAGCAGCCCTCGCACGACCTGCCGAATGCATGCACCTTGTTGGTCAACAAGGTGGACTGAATAGCCTGTGGAAACAATTAAAGTATTTAAACAGTCCTCCTATATCCCTCTATCTGCAGACCGCTCATGTGTCTGTCCAAGAGACCCTTAAACAACCCTAGCGTGCCTGCTCCCACCACCCCACTCGGTAGCGCATTCCACACCCCCACTGCCCTTTGTGTGAAAAAATGCCCTCTAATATTCGTCTTATACATAGCCCCCCTCACCCTAAGGCCGTGACCCCTCGTTCTATCCATTCTAATGGTGGAAAAAGCTTACCACCATTTACTCTATCTATACCCCTCATAATCTTATATACCTCTAATAGATCCCCTCTCAGCCGACGTCTTTCAAGGGAAAACAACCCCAGTGCGTTCAATCTTTCCTCGTAAGACAGCCCTTCCATACCAGGCAGCATCCTGGTAAATCTCCTCTGCACTCTCTCCAGGGACTCCACATCCTTCTGGTAGTACGGCGACCAGAACTGGACGCAGTACTCCAAGTGAGGCCTAACCAACGTTCTATACACTTGTAACATCAGACTCCTACTCTTGTATTCTATACCCCTTCCTATGAAGGCTAACATACCATACGCTTTCTTTATCACTTTCTCCACCTGTACTGACACCTTCAGAGACTTGTGAACCTGCACCCCCAGGTCTCTCTGCGTCTCTATACTCCGGATAGTTTTACCTTTTATCCTATAACTCCCCTCTACATTATTCCGGCCAAAATGCATCACCTCGCATTTATCCGGATTAAATTCCATTTGCCATCTATCTGCCCAATCTACCAGCCTATCTATGTCCTGTTGTATTGCCTGGCACTGCTCCTCAGTCCCCGCCAATCCAAGCATCTTAGTGTCATCAGCAAATTTGCTGATCACACCACCTACCCCCTCTTCCAAGTCATTTATATAAATCACAAATAGAAGAGGTCCTAGTACTGAGCCCTGTGGCACACCACTAGTGACTGACCTCCAGTTGGAAAAAGAGCCTTCCACTACTACCCGCTGTCTCCTCCTCCCAAGCCAGTTCTCAACCCATCTACATACCTGGCCCTGTATCCCATGCGCCTTCACCTTTTTTATCAGCCTACCATGGGGAACCTTGTCAAACGCCTTACTGAAATCCATGTAGACGACATCAACGGCTTGTCCTTCATCAACCGTTTTTGTCACCTCTTCAAAAAATTCCACTAGATTCGTAAGGCACGACCTCCCCTTAACGAAGCCATGCTGCGTATCCCTGATCAGATCGCAGCGCTCCAGATGCTCATACATCCTGTCCCTAAGGATCCTCTCCATTAGCTTACCTATAACTGAAGTCAAGCTCACCGGCCTATAGTTCCCTGGGTTATCCCTCTGACCCTTTTTAAACAACGGTACTACATTTGCAATCCTCCAGTCCTCTGGGACCTCACCTGTGTCCAAAGAAGAGACAAAGATTTGCGTCAGAGGCCCAGCAATGTCATCTCTCACCTTCCTTAGCAGCCTGGGATAAATACCATCAGGCCCCGGAGCTTTATAAGTCTTTATGCTACCTAAAAACCCCAACACTTCGTCCCTCGTAATGATTATTTCCTTTAACGGGTCCTCAAATTCCTCAAAGCCGGCATCAGACATCAGGCCCCTCTCCTGCGTGAATACCGACGCAAAGTATTCATTCAGGATCTCCCCCATTCCCTCAGGTTCTAAGCATAGTTCCCCTCCTCTGTCCCTGAGAGGTCCAATCTTCCCTCTAACCATCCTTTTACTCCTTACATAGGAGTAAAATGCCTTAGGATTTTCCTTAATCCTACCTGCCAAAGCCATTTCGTGGCCCCTTTTTGCCTTTCTGACACCCCTTTTAAGATCCCGTTTACACTCTCTATATTTTTCCAGCGCTGCCTCTGTCCCCAATTGCCTGGATCTAACGTACGCGTCCCACTTCTTCCTGACCAAGTCCTCAATATCCCTAGTAACCCACGGTTCTCTAATCCTACCCTTCCCATCCTTCCTCCTTACCGGCACGTGTCTTTCCTGCAAAAATTTTAGTTTTCTCTTGAAAGACTCCCACATGTCTACCCTCGACCTACCCTCGAACAGCTTATCCCAGTCGGTATCCCTAAGATCCTGACTAATCTGGCTATATCTAGCCCTCCCCCAGTTTAACACCCTCCCCTTAGGGCAGGCTTCATCTTTTTCCATTAATACCCTAAAGCAGACAGAGTTTTGGTCACTATTAGACACATGCTCTCCTACTACAATGTCAACAATGTCAATACAGATATAAGAGAATGGCTGTTGATCTTTATTCAGCTGAAACCAGTTACCTTACTCCAATAAAGGATTCATGGAGGACACTTGGTGATCAGAAAATGATACACCTGCAGTTGAATGAATGGAAGCATGGCTGATGTGATGCGAAGGCACTTAGAACATAGAACATAGAACATAACAGCGCAGAACAAGCCCTTCGGCCCTCGATGTTGCGCCGACCAATTAAGAAAAAGCAATGACCCTCTAACCTAAACCATTCCCTTTTCATCCATAAACCTATCCACTGACCACTTAAACGTCCCCAATCTTGGCGCATTTACAACTGCAGCAGGCAGGGCATTCCATACCCTTACCGCCCTCTGGGTAAAGAGCCTACCTCTGATATCCGTCCTATAACTACCACACCTTAATTTAAAGCTATGTCCCCTCATGCTAGCTTTCTCCATCCGAGGAAAAAGGCTATTACTGTCCACCCTATCTAAACCTCTGATCATCTTGTGTGTTTCAATAAGGTCTCCTCTAAGCCGCCTTCTTTCTAATGAAAACAACCTCAAATCCCTCAGCCTCTCCTCATAAGACCTTCCCTCCATACCAGGCAACATCCTGGTAAACCTCCCCTGCACCCTCTCCAATGTCTCCACATCTTTCTTATAATGTGGTGACCAGAACTGTACACAATACTCCAAGTGCGGCCGCACCAGAGTTTTGTACAGTTGCAACATGATGTTGCGGCTCCAAAATTCAATCCCCCTACCAATAAAAGCCAAGACTCCATATGCCTTCTTAACAACCTTATCGACATTATTGCCAACTTTCAAGGATCTATGCACATATACACCTAGATCCCCCTGTTCGTCAACACTATTAAGAATCCTACCATTATCCCTATACTCTACACATTTGTTATTCCTGCCAAAGTGAATTACTTCACACTTTTCCACATTGTACACTAGAGAGACTACCTAAAATCTGATCCATTGATCTTTGGAATTGTGCCAGTGTGGATGTTATTCCAAAAGATAATATTTTATAACCGAAAAGGCTTTTATGAGTAATGATGGCGTTATCGGACAATAAATTTTATGAAATTGGGCACACAATATGGAAGCAGACTAAAATCACATTCAGAGCCTGTCCACTAAAAATCACAAAGAAACAGACGCAGCCTAGCAGGCAAGAACGTGCTTTTAGAATGCAAATGAGGGCTAGCACCCAGAGAAGCTAGTCAGGATGGCACCTCCAGGAGCTAAATTAAAAAACACATTCCCACTCCACTAAATCAGCACTTCTAAACCAGTCAAACAACTTATGGAGACACCTAAAAATTAGCACAGCTAAGGAAGCATCCCTGGCCCCTCAAACTTCCTGAGAATAATCACACCCATTGTTCAAACCCTGGAAATTCTAGACCATTAATAACCAGTCAAAAACGAATAACACACACTTAAAACAATTGTCTCAATACT
Organism: Sphyrna mokarran; assembly: GCA_024679065.1. Classification (NCBI taxonomy): domain Eukaryota; kingdom Metazoa; phylum Chordata; class Chondrichthyes; order Carcharhiniformes; family Carcharhinidae; genus Sphyrna; species Sphyrna mokarran. The sequence goes on from JAGIQG010000006.1 coordinate 103,871,441, forward strand.
TGAAAACATGGAGACAGGATGGTTAAAGTCAAGTACTGTGAATAAAGCATCAGCATTTAAATTGCATACTACACCGAAGTTCACATATAACTATAACCTGTTTCAGCGGGTCTTTAGTGTGCTTTCGGGACAGTTCGATTGTATGTCCTGACTGCACCTCCGTCGACATAAAAGGAAGTAAAGCTGTACCGTTGTTGAACTTGACCCTGAGTCCGTAGTGGTCGTTTCACCCACTCCCGCTAACAATGATAAGTAATGGCTGTGATTAGTGGCTACATTCATCTGTATATATTGTGAAAAATCAAACTTGCTGAATTTCTGTCTTTTGGTAATCCAACAAATAAATCCTCAATTAAAGAAAGCAGATATTGATCAGCACACAACAATGGATTTATAGCAATTTAAAAATAATTTTAAAATCACCAGAAATACAAACTGAATCATCTGGTTTCATACCAAGTACAGTGGGAATAACCCAGTCACTCATTATAATTGGCTCTAACACACTAATGTTTACAAGTCATACTAATTCTTCTTTGATATTTGTATGAATTGCATATGGCATTGCTCTTGTTTTGAATTTTTTTGGTTGACTATAATGCTCAATCTTGAGTTTCACTTGAACTCCCTTCATTGAGCCAAGTGACTCTTCAAATGCACTCTTATATTTAGCCGCAAGATACTGTAAGGTTATTTTCGCATAAACCAATCTGTTTGACAACATTTCAATTTCATTTTATCTTCGCTTTTGTGGGAAATTTACCACTTTGGAGTCAGGCTTAGAGGTTTCAATAATATAATTTTATTTTGGGTACGAAGCTTTGGGAGAAAGCACTGGTACTCTGCAGTACTTGGCAGCTATCTTCTCAACTACACAATGGTAGTTGATCATTTTTATCCCTTTTAGACAATAGGCAGTACAGACATTAGACACATCATTGCAAGTTGAGTAGGCAGATACGGACAACGATAGTTACCACATCATTACAAGCAGACAGGTACGGACATGGACAGTTAACATATCATTGTTCATAGAATGGATACATTTACGCAGTTATGTCCTCTATTAATGATTGATTTCAATCTATTCAGTGAATGATCTTGTTACACTTATGTATTTATGACCCCATCTGTGGCTGACCTCAGACTCATTGTTCTGTGTCCATCTTTATCGAAAGTGCCTCAAGCTCTGACCAGCTTCCTGCAGCATTTTGAATCCTGCATGTTTTAACTTTTAAGTAACTGTCTGTGCTAAAAGCCAGTGCCTGTGTTAATGCCCCTTCCCAAGTAACCATTTTGTGTGCCATTCTGTGTCCATTATTTTAATTCTCCAACAACATTCCTCCTTTTTGGTGAGGATTATGAGTTAATAATTCCCAGACCAACAGCTGCATCTTCACATGTAGAGATCTATCTTCTTCTTTTCTTCTTTGTCATCTTCAGGGGTTCCCATCATGTATTCTTCCTCAATGTTACATTGGCTCCTGTCACAAGTTGTGTCACCATTTCTTTACAACAGACATTAAGGCATCCAACAATTAGGCAACAGACAACTACAATTGAAATGAGTATGATCAGTCCATGTAATAAATTGGATCCCCAGAATCCCCATTTGTTTCCTATGATTGTACATACTCCCCCTTGTTGTGCTAATTGGTAGTCCACTACATACTGTGTTTGCTGTGCATGTAATCTCAATTCAGCCCTTTCTTGGTTGACAGCCTCCAGTACTTTTGAAGTGCTGTTTCCCAGGACTGTTAGTCCACAAACGATATGATTCCTTTTTTTTGCACTAATTACTCCTGCTAATTCCCCCTTCCCGCTGCCCCACAGAAATAGGGCTCCAAGGAACCCAGTGATGATCCCACTGTGCCCCGGTTTCCCAATCAGTGCAGAATTCTTTGCTGATAGTTACTATCTTTCTCCAGATATGCCTCTTCTGAGGGCACAGAACAGTGAGTGGTCCTACTGCAAAAAGGATTGGGAGGGTTGTTGTTTCTGTCATGTAAATACCATTGAAGAGGAACACAAATCCTTTCCTAGTCCAGTAGCATTTAGTGTCTCCATTATTAGCTTGTTTATACTGCAAATCACTAGGTTTACTTGACTCCCCGTTTGATCCCATCACCTGGTAAATACCAAATGGGTATGTCCATTCGGCTGAGCTAACATGAGTCTCACTACACTGCCCACAAGTGAGCTGCTTCCCTGCGGTTACATTCAGGCACTTCTGTTAATCACAGGCGTAAGTAAACTGACCCCTACTTGCCCGACAGTGCTGACAGACACACTATGCCTGTATGCAGGAATCATTCTTGGGAACTAAGGCACATCTCCATCCCTACCCTGTAAAACAAAGCAGATAGCTTGCATTATCCGAACAAACTCTTCCTCCCACCTGTTGGAGCCCCCTGCTCCCAGGATCTGTGGAATTTACAAGTTCCACACATCTTCTCTGTATACTTCATTTATATTTGCCAATTTGTCCCTTACAGGGCGCGTCTAATGTATCTACTGTTTCTAAGTCATGGGGGATCCAGCCAGGGATGGTCACAAATAAGGCTTCTACCGATTGGGCTAACAAATAACATACAGTTCGATTCCTGTGTAAGTGTAAAATAGGTTATCCTCCAGCCCAATCAAGCTTACAGTTGAAAAATAATATAGTTACATATGCGATTTCATACACTTCTGCCACAAGCAAGTATCAGTCTTAATACTTTAAGTTATACAATTTTCAAAAGTTATACTGTTAACCCGAACACACCAGTTACTTTTGCTTGCAGTCTTCACTTGTTTTGGGGAAAACACTCTGATCACTTTAATTCATTCTTTCATTTCTTTGTGTAGTTTCAGCTGGGTCCAATGTTTCCATTTACCTTTTCTTCTTATGTCTACACAGGCACAGGTGTCTCCACTAATTATAACATAATATGGCCCATTTCATTTTGATGCAAACCCTGGTTTGTCAGGTCATGTTTTTCTAGGATGCGACTTCCCATTTCAAGCTCTCCCTGTGCGTCTTTTTTTCCTAATTATCTTTTACCAATATGCACATTCCTTTTAGTTGGGCGCTTAATCCCAAAACATGTCTCCTGATTTTATCTTTTAGTGGACTTACATCAGTCCCACCTGTTACAATGCTTTTTAGTAATTGCATCGCCCATCCCATCATCAGTTCATAAGGGATTAATCTGGTTGTCCAGTTTGTGGTAGCTCTTAGCCTCATCAATATCATGGGCAATACTTCTGTCCACATTTTTCCTGATGTTTGTGTGGCTTTAGCCAGTGCATTTCTTAAGTGTTCTATCCATACGTTCTACCATTCCAGAGCTCTGTGGGTGGTGAGGGATGTGGAATTTTTGTTTTATCCCCATCAATTGGCACACTGTTTTTACCACCTTTCCAGTGAAGTGTGTCCCTTAGTCCAATTTGATTTGTTGGGTGGGTACTTCCCATCTAGATATTACTTCTTCTGCCAATAGTCTAGCCAACCATTGTAGCAGTACAATTTGTAGTAGGGAACACTTCTACCCACCTGGTGAACTGGTCTATAATAAACAGACAATAAGTTTTGCCATGGGATTGTGGTAACGACCCTGTGAAATCTATTTCTGAGGAATGTGGATGAAAACAGAGATCTTGGGGCTCATATCCAACATCTCTGGCAACTTTCAATCAACTTGTTTGTTGACTGAAAGCCATGAAGAAGGCTTATAGTGTGTTAGCATTTATTAACAGAGGGTTTGAGTTTAAGGGTCGTGGGGTTATGCTGCAACTATACAGACCTTGGTGACATCACATTTGGAATATTATGTGCAGTTCTGGTCACCTCACTATAAGAAGGATATGGAAGCCTTGGAGAGAGTGCAAGAGGAGATTTACAAGGATGCTGCCTGGTTTGGAGGTTAGATCTCATGAGGGAAGATTGAGGGAGCTGGGGCTTTTCTCTTTAGACTGGATGAGGAGAGGTGACTTAATAGAGGTTTATATGATGATGAGGGGGAGAGATAGAGTGGACGTTCAGAGACTATTTCCTTGGGTAGATGTAGCTGTTGCTAGGGGGCATAACTATAAGGTTCATGGTGGGAGATATAGGAGGATGTCCAAGGTATGTTTTTTACTCCAAGAGCGCTTGGGGTGTGGAATGCACTGCCTACTGTGATAGTGTAGTCGGATACTTTAAGAATTTTCAAGCAGTTATTGGATAAGTACATGGAGCACACCAGAATGATAAGGAGCGGGATAGCTTGATCTTGGGTTTGGACATAACTCGCCACAACATTGAAGGCCGAAGGGCCTGCGCTGTGCTGTAATGTTCTAGGTTCTATGCTCTATGATGACATCAATAAGTTCCATCCCACATCAGACTCACTATGGACTACTCTCGGGAATCGGTTGCATTCTTGGACACTCATATCTCCATCAAAGATGGTCACCTCAGCATTTTACTATACCACAAGCCCACAGATAACCTCATGATGCTCATTTCTCCAGTTCCAACCTAAACATGTTAAGAAGCCATTCCCTATGGACAAGCCTTTCATGTACACAGGATCTGCTCAGATGAGGATGATCACAACAGACACCTCCAGATTTTGAAATATGCCCTCATAAGAACAGGATATGTGCTCGACTCATCAATCAACAGTTCCAATGAGACACAGCGAAAAACTACACCAATCTCCTCAGAAGACAAACATGGACACGGCAGACAAGCATTCTTTGTTGTCCAGTAATTTCCCAGAGTGGAGAAGCTACATCATCTTCTCCAGAGCCTTCAACATGTCATCAATGAAGATGAACATCTCGCCACGGCCATCCCCACACCCCCACTTCCTGCCTTCAAACAACCGCACAACCTCAGACAGATAATTGTCTGCAGCAAACTACCCAGCCTTCAGGAGAATAGTGACCAGAACATCACACAACCCTGCCACAGCAATCTCTGCAAGACATGCTGGATCATCGACATAGAACATAGAACATAGAACATAGAACAATACAGCACAGAACAGGCCCTTCGGCCTTCGATGTTGTGCCGACCAAAAATAAAAAGCAATGCCCCTCCTAACTAAACCATTCCCTTCTCATCCATATACTTATCAACTAACCTCTTAAACGCCACCAAACTTGGCGCCTCTACAACAGCTGCAGGCAGGGCATTCCACTCCCTAATCACTCTGAGTAAAGAACCTACCTCTGATATCCGTCCTATAACTCATACCCCTTAATTTAAAGTTGTGTCCCCTCGTGCTAGCTTTTTCCATCCTAGGAAAAAGGCTATCACTGTCCACCCTATCCAAACCTCTAATCATCTTATATGTTGCAATAAGATCCCCCCTTAGCCGCCTCCTTTCTAACGAAAACAACCTCAAATCCTTCAACCTCTCTTCATAGGACCTGCCCTCCATACCAGGCAACATCCTAGTAAACCTCCTCTGTTACCCTCTCCAATGCCTCCACATCTTTCTTATAATGTGGCGACCAGAACTGCACACAATACTCCAAGTGCGGCCGCACTAGAGTTTTGTACAGCTGCAACATGATGCTGCGGCTCCGAAATTCAATCCCCATACCAATAAAAGCTAAGACTCCATAAGCCTTCTTAACAACTTTATCCACTTGACTGCCTACTTTCAGGGATCTATTGACACATACACCAAGATCCTTTCTGTTCCTCAACACTATTAAGAGCCCTACCATTAGCCCTATACTCTACACATTTATTGTTCCTGCCAAAGTGCATTACCTCACAATTTTCCACATTAAACTCCATTTGCCACCTCTCGGCCCAGCTCTGCAACTTGTCCAAGTCACTCTGTAAACTAAAACACCCCTCTTCACTATATACCACACCACCAACTTTAGTATCATCTGCAAATTTACTGATCCATCCCTCAATACCCTCATCCAGATCATTTATAAAAATTACAAACAGCAGGGGCCCCAAAAACAGACCCCTGAGGCACACCACTCGTCACCGAACTCCACGATGAATATCTCCCATCAACCACCACACTCTGTCTTCTATCTGCCAGCCAATTCCTAATCCAATTAGCTAAATCACCCTCTATTCCACACATCTGAATTTTCTGTAGAAGTCTTCCATGGGCCACCTTATCAAACGCCTTACTAAAGTCCATATATACTACATCAACCGCCTTACCCCCATCCACCTCTCTGGTCACTTTCTCAAAAAACTCAATGAGGTTAGTAAGGCATGACATGGATGCCATCATCTCACATGAGAATACCATCCACCAGATACATGGTACATACACTTGCAACTTGGCCAACATTGTCTACCTGATACACTGCAGGAAAGAATGTTCCGAGGCGTGGTACAGTGGGAAAACCATGCAGAAGCTATGACAATGGATGAATGAACAGCTCAACAATCATCAGGCAGGAGCGTTCTCTTCCTGTTGGGGAACACTTCAGCAGTCATGGGTATTCAGCCACTGATTTTTGAGTAAATGTTCTCCAAAGTGGCCTTCACGATACATGACAATGCAGAATCACTGAACAGAAACTGATTGCCAAGTTCTGCACACGAGGATGGCCTCCACCCGGATCTTTGGTTCATGTCACACTATCTGTAACCCCTATGACTTGCCTGGACTTGCATAATCTCACGAATTGTCCTGGCTGGAGATAATACACATCTCTTTAACCTCTGCTTAACTCTCTCCCCACTCATATTGTCTATACATTTAAGACTTAACTACCTGTAATATCTCACATTCCAGCCATTACCTTGTTAATTGAGTTTGTGTCTATATTTGCCCTGTTTGTGAACACAACTCCTACTCACTCGATAAACAGCCAGTGCTCTGAAGGCTTATGCTACCAAATAAACCTATTGGACTTCAATCTGGTGTTGTGAGACTTCTTATTCTGTTTAAAAAGCCAATGGATCTAAGGAACCAACAGAAGCTGATTTCTTAATAAGAAAAATGTGGAGGCATTGGAAAGGGTGCAGAGGATGTTATCTGGTATGGTGGGAAGGATTTATGAGGAAAGGCGAGGGACTTGAGGTTATTTCATTAGAGAGAAGAAGGTTTAAGAGGTGACCTAATTGAGGCATTCAAGATGATCAGAGGGTTAGATATAGTGGACAATAAGAGCCTTTTTCCTCGGATGGTGATGGCTAACCCAAGGGGACATAGCTTTAAATTAAGGGGTGGTAGCTATAGGATGGATGTCAGAGGTAGGTTCTTTACTCAGAGGGTAGTAAGGTTGTGGATTCGCCAACTTTGAGGGCATTCAAATGATCAGTGGATAGGCATATGGATAATATTGGAATAGTTTAGGTTAGAGGGTCATGAGATTGTTGCGCTCTCCAGTGGAACCATCAAGGGCCAAAGGGCCTGTACTGCGCTGTTATGTTCTAATAGACATTAGAACATAGAACATAACAGCGCAGTACAGGCCCTTCGGCCTTCGATGTTGTGCCGACCAAAATAAAAAGCAATGCCCCTCCAAACTAAACCATTCCCTTCTCTTCCATATAATTATCAATTAACCTCTTAAACGCCACCAAACTTGGCGCATCTACAACAGCTGCAGGCAGGGCATTCCACTCCCTAATCACTCTTTGAGTAAAGAACCTACCTCTGATATCCGTCCTATAACTCATACCCCTTAATTTAAAGCTGTGTCCCCTCGTGCTAGCTTTCTCCATCTAGGAAAAAGGCTATCACTGTCCACCCTATCTAAACCTCTAATCATCTTATATGCTTCAATAAGATCCCCTCTTAGCCGCCTCCTTTCCAATGAAAACAACCTCAAATCCTTCAACCTCTCTTCATAGGACCTGCCCTCCATACCAGGCAACATCCTGGTAAACCTCCTCTGTACCCTCTCCAATGCCTCCACAGCTTTCTTATAATGTGGGGACCAGAACTGCACACAATACTCCAAGTGCGGCCGCACTAGAGTTTTGTACAGTTGCAACATGATGCTGCGGCTCCTAAATTCAATCCCCTACCAATAAAAGCTAAGACTCCATATGCCTTCTTAACAACTTTATCCACTTGACTGCCTACTTTCAGGGATCTATTGACACATACACCAAGATCCTTCTGTTCCTCAACACTATTAAGAGCCCTACCATTTGCCCTATACTCTATACATTTATTGTTCCTGCCAAAGTGCATTACCTCACACTTTTCCACATTAAACTCCATTTGCCACCTCTCGGCCCAGCTCTGCAACTTGTCCAAGTCACTCTGTAAACTATAACACCCCTCTTCACTATCTACCAATCCACCGACTTTAGTGTCATCTGCAAATTTACTGATCCATCCCTCAATACCCTCATCCAGATCATTTATAAAAATTACAAACAGACAAAAATTACAAACATTATTGTCTTTAGAACTGAAAATGAAAGTAGATAATTTTCCTATAAATATTTTAGTGCCTGGGGCATTTCAGCTAAAAATTTGAAACAAGACCTTTGCTTTTTTCCGATGAGATCATTTGTCTGAGTTGCATGCATAGCTCACTCAACCATGTAATGATCATCACGCTCACATCCCAGAGGCAGAACTCAGTGAAGGGACCACTATGCAACTTGGGACTTCTATATTCACGAACTTGAACACACATTGCTTCCTACATTTTAATTAACTCTGAATAAATTATCAGTGTAATCTAATGGGATATACTGTGTTTCCATGGTGTGTACTAGATTCCTGATTTTGAGGGTGCCTTTCAGTGAGGCATATTAAGATGACCTCATAAAAGACAAGAGCAAAACTAAAGGCGTATTGTGAATGTCTGAACCCTGACATTGAATTGCAGCTTTTAACTCATTCCCGGAATCCTGCTGTTTTCTTTCCAGTTAATTAACAATACAACGGATGCCTAATGCTTTTTATACCAATTATACCAATAATTAAGGGGCTGACCTGACTAAAATGAATCAAGCTGCTATTCCCTGCAAATGTTTTTCACACTGAATACACACATTTGAACTAAGACTTAATACCTCCCACTCTGTTGGACAAATGCTTAATCACAAAGCTTAATGCATTCTATTGCAAATATCAATGTTTAAGAGTGCCGCTGAAATGTATGTGACAAGCTGCCTTTGACAAGCATGAAATAAAGATATGAGAATCAAAAGGAGAAAAGAATGATGTGATCTTTGGAACACTCCAAATTCTGAACTGACAGGACACACAGCCACATAATGACATTCACTCACAAAGCTTTTACTTTGAACAGCAGGCAAGAAAAATCAGTTAACACAGAGTTGCGAGACTGTAGAAGTCACTTCAAAGGTGGAGGTTGAAGCAAGGGTTATGTGAACAAACCAAACTACATTATACTGATGGACAAAGCAAGTTGAAGGGAAATGGGTAAATTTATTTGGAATTGCTTGCTTGTGTGGAAGGTAAATACCAACATGGACTGGTTATGCTGAATGGCCTCTTAGTGTATTGCAATTTATTTGCATTTCTATAACTTCAAAATTATTTCTAAAATTTTAGAATTGAATAAAATGGAGCTGAACAAAACTGTTTAATACATTTTCAATAGGCAAACAATTTATATTGGTACTTTACACTGTAAAAATGTCTTCAAATTTGATCTTGTAAACAAAATTTAAAATGGAAACTTGGCAAGTGGTACTGTACAATCCATTCCGTAATCAGCCTCTGAATGGGATGACATTCAAATATGTTAAAGACAGTCTGTAAATGGGTTAACAGGCAGCATAGTGGCACAGTGGTTAGCACTGTTGCCTCACAGCATCAGGGACCTGGTTTGCTGCTCAGACTGGAGAGTTTGCTGCTCAGTCTGTGCAGAGTCTGCATGTTCTCCCCGCGTCACCACGCGTTTCCTCTGGGTGCTCCGGTTGCCTTCCACAGTCTGAAAGATGTGCTGGTGAGGTGCATTGGCTATGTAAAATTCTCTATCAGTACCCGAACAAACACCGAAGTGTGGCGAAGAGATTTTCGCAGTAACTTCATTGCAGTGGTAATATATGCTTGCTTATGGCACTAATAAATAAACTTTAGACAATGGTTAAGCCCAAAGGGCCCAGATATGTTGGTGAATAGCAGGAGTCATATTCTGCATATAACTTCAATGTAACATATGGAATTACACACAAATTACAACACTGCATTGTCTATTTAGTACAAGAAATCTGTGCTGGTGTTTACCCTTTATTCCAGCAATAATCCTATTTGCCCACCCTGTTTCCCTGTATCATTTTATTACCCTTTCCTTCAATCATGATCTTAGCTATTCTTAAACTTTGACACTTTCTCTATTTCATTAAACAAACTCCAGCAGTGTATTAAATATCTTCACAAGATTCCATGTGAATAAAATTAACTTGGGGATATTTGATGCTGACATTTGGCATCCAAATAGAAAGAAGTTCACAAAAGTTATAAAGATATGAAGCAAAGACTTCAGAGACCTAGATGAAGCCAGGTCTGTCTGAGAGTACCTCTAGTCAGCAACAAATAAATAAAGAATGAGGCTTGGGGCCTTCACTAATGTGATGACAAACACACATCCTGCAGACATTGCCAAGAGCACAAAAGGTATTAATTAATAAGTGTGATGTCATAAGGAGTTGGGCAACAACATACACAATGCAGATACCAAGTAATAAACAATTTATTAATTAGCCCACATGAAGGCACTTAGCCAAGTTCATAGTTAAGAAACTGGAAAAGGTTTTAGATACTGAGGCAGTTCTCATCCAGTCCTTAATCAAATTCCAAACCATGTTCCATATCCACAAAGCACACGATAAATTTACACACAGGATTCCACTACCTTTCACTCTAACACTTCCTCTTTCAGCAGGATTCAGCACTTGGCTCAGAGAGGCTGGTAAGGCTGCACAGCTGCACTTTACTGGAAACAGAGTCCTTCTCAGTCTGTCATGTGACTTACTGTGACCATCTTGCACAGCAAGCCTGTATTCAGCAGCCATGTTGAAAAAGAAACCCAGCCAGCTCCTTGTGATATCACAGAAGGAAAAACATGTACAGAGGCTCACAGCGTCCTTAAAGTGACCCATTAGTTGTCCCATTCCCTCCATCTCTTGCATGTGTCTTTTAGATGGCCTCTGCCTAAGATTAGATTCCATCTCCTAGAGTGATTACTCAGTCCCAGTTGCTTCCTCAAGCCAAGTCTCCCTCTTCTGCTGTGTTATCCTTAAAGGGACAAACACCATATCTGACTTCGGGGTGAAGGTGGACTTGCATGAAGGTACCTCTACTCAGCAGCAAATAAATTGAGGGTGAGGCTTTGGACCTTTGCTGACTTCAGGGAGCTGGAAGATGATGGACCTGTGTGAGAGCAACTCTACTCAGCAATGGATAAATAAAGGGTGAGACTGAATTCAAAGAGTTGTGGGAGGTTGAATCCACATGACAGCAACTCCACTCAATAGCTGGCTCAATTTGAAAAAAAAATCATGCAGTGACATCACATCACAGGAAAACAGTAAGTGTATAGGTTATTTTGAAACTGCAACTGAGTTGTATCTTTAATTAAGATGTATTACAGTTAATAAATGAATTATTTATTCAAATTTACCAGTACTAGTAAGCTTTATAAACAGTTGCAAGGTTTAATAAGTTAGGGCCAAGAGAAATAAAGTTAATAAGTGAACCATTGTAAAATAATGGCAAAGAACAAAGAAAAGTACAGCACAGGAACAGGTTCTTTGGCTCTTCAAACCTCCACTGATCATGATGCCTGCCTGAATTAAAACTGTGTGCACTTAGGGAGTCCGTATCCTTCCATTCTCATCCTATTCATGCATTTATCTAGTTGTCCCTTAAATGCTTCTATTGTATCTGCTCCCACCACCTCCCTGGGCTGCATATTCCAGACATTTACCACCTTCTGTAAAAAAAAACTTGCCTTGCACATCTCTAAACTTTTCTCCACGCACCTTAAACTTATGATTCTGAGTACTTCACTTTACCACTCTAGAAAAGACTATCTGACAATCCATCTGAGCAAGCCCCTCATAATCTTATAAATCTTTATCAAGTCACCCTTCAACCTCCATCATTCTAGTGAGAATAAACCAAGTTTATCCAATCTCTCCTTGTAGTTAATGCCCTCCAGACCAGGCAACATCCTGGTAGACCTCTTCTGTATCCTCTCCAAAGTATCCACACTCTTCTGGTAGTGTGGTGACCAGAATTGTACGCAATATTCTAAAGGAGGCCTAACTAAGTTTCTGTACAGCTGCAACATGACTTGCCAATTTTCATATTCAATGCTCTGACCAATGAAGGCAAGAATGCCGTATGCCTTCTTGCCTACCTTGTCCACCTGCATTGCCATTTTCAGTGATTGATGGACATGTATGCCCAGATCTCTCTGCCTGAAAATACTACGAAGGGTTCTACCAGTTACTGTATAATTCCTATATACATACCAATCTTCCAAAATGTATAATCTCTCACTTGTCCAGATTAAACTCTATCTGCCATTTCTCCGCACAAGTTTCTAACCTGTCTATATCTTGCTGTATTATCTGACAATTCTCTACACTATCCTCAACTCCACCAATTTTTGTGTTGTTTGTGAACTTACTAATCGGCTCAGCTACATTTTCCACCAAGTCATTTATATAAATTATGAACAATAAAGGTCTCAGAACTGATTCCTGCTAGTAAGAAGTCTCACAACACCAGGTTCAACACTGGCACCTCGACATCATGAACACTGCTAATCACAGCCTTCCATTCAGAAAAGCACCCCTCTACTGCTACTCTCTGTCTTCAATGGCCAAGCCAGTTTTTTCTCCATTTTACCAGCTCTCATAGAACATAGAACATAGAACAAACATTACAGCACAGAACAGGCCCTTCGGCCTTCGATGTTGCACCGACCAATATAAAAAGCAATGCCCCTCCAAACTAAACCATTCCCTTCTCTTCCATATACTTATCAACTAACCTCTTAAACGCCACCACACTTGGCACATCTACAACCGCTGCAGGCAGGGCATTCCACTCCCGAACCACCCTTTGGGTAAAGAACCTGCCTCTGATATCCGTCCTATAACTATCACCCCTTAATTTAAAGCTGTGTCCCCTCGTGCTAGCTTTTTCCATCCTAGGAAAAAGGCTATCACTGTCCACCCTATCTAAACCTCTCCTCTGATTGCATGTAAATTCACCTTTCATACCAGTCTAATATGAGATATCTTGTCAAAGGCTTTACTGAAGTCCATGTATACAACATCCACTACCTTTCCCTCATCTATCATCTTCATCATTTCCTCAAAAAGCTCAATCAAGTTAATGAGGCACAACCTCCCCTTCACAAAACCATCACCACACTAAGTCCAATTGAGTAAATCCTGTCCTTAAGGATTCAATAATTTTCAATTATTTTCCTACCACTGACTTAAGATTCACTGGCCTATGATTTTCCTGGATTTAGAGAGAAATGAATTGATTGGGGATAGTCAGCATGGTTTCGTGAAGGGTAGGTCATGCCTTACTAACCTCATTGAGTTTTTTGAGAAAGTGACCAGAGAGGTGGATGGGGGTAAGGCGGTGGATGGGGGTAAGGCGGTTGATGTAGTATATATGGACTTTAGTAAGGCGTTTGATAAGGTGGCCCATGGAAGACTTCTACAGAAAATGAAGATGTGTGGAATAGAGGGTGATTTAGCTAATTGGACTAGGAATTGGCTGGCAGATAGAAGACAGAGGGTGGTGGTTGATGGGAGATATTCATCGTGGAGTTCGGTGACGAGTGGTGTGCCTCAGGGGTCTGTTTTGGGGGCCCTGCTGTTTGTAATTTTTATAAATGATCTGGATGAGGGTATTGAGGGATGGATCAGTAATTTTGCAGATGATACTAAAGTTGGTGGTGTGGTAGATAGTGAAGAGGGGTGTTTTAGTTTACAGAGTGACTTGGACAAGTTGCAGAGCTTGGCCGAGAGGTGGCAAATGGAGTTTAATGTGGAAAAGTGTGAGGTAATGCACGTTGGCAGGAACAATAAATGAGTAGAGTATAGGGCTAATGGTAGGGCTCTTAATAGTGTTGAGGAACAGAAGGATCTTGGTGTATGTGTCAATAGATCTCTGAAAGTAGGCAGTCAAGTGGATAAAGTTGTTAAGAAGGCTTATGGAGTCTTAGCTTTTATTGGTAGGGGGATTGAATTTAGGAGCCGCAGCATCGTGTTGCAGCTGTACAAAACTCTAGTGCGGCCGCACTTGGAGTATTGTGTGCAGTTCTGGTCCCCACATTATAAGAAAGATGTGGAGGCATTGGAGAGGGTACAGAGGAGGTTTACCAGGATGTTGCTGGTATGGAGGGCAGGTCTTATGAAGAGAGGCTGAGGGATTTGAGGTTGTTTTCGTTAGAAAGGAGGCGGCTAAGAGGGGACCTTATCGAAACATATAAGATGATTAGAGGTTTAGATAGGGTGGACAGGGATAGCCTTTTTCATAGGATGGAGAAAGCTAGCACGAGGGGACACAGCTTTAAATTAAGGGGTATGAGTTATAGGACGGATATCAGAGGTAGGTTCTTTACTCAAAGAGTGATTAGGAGTGGAATGCCCTGCCTGCAGCTGTTGTAGATGCGCCAAGTTTGGTGGCGTTTAAGAGGTTAATTGATAAGTATATGGAAGAGAAGGGAATGGTTTAGTTTTGGAGGGGCATTGCTTTTTATTTTGGTCGGCACAACATCGAAGGCCGAAGGGCCTGTTCTGTGCTGTAATGTTCTATGTTCTATGTTCTATCTCTACTGCCCTTCTTAAACAATGGAACAGCATTGGCTATCCTCCAATCCTCTGGAACTTTATCTGTAGTCAATGAAGATACAAAGATTTCTGTCAAGGCTCCAGCAATTTCTGCCCTTGCCTCCAACAGTATTCTAGGGTAGATCCCACCAGGCTCTGAGGACATCTACTTTAATACTTTTTAAGACACCAAATACCACCACCTCTTTGATATCAACATGACCCATAATATCTATATAGCCCACCCTAGGGTCCTCTTCCATTATGTCCCTCTCTTTGGTGAATACTGATACAAAATATTCACTTAGTATCTTGCCCATTTCCTCTGGTTCCATGTCAATGTGAGTAAAGTTAAGACATGGCAGACCACCTTGAAATGGTTGTCCTGTAGTATGTGGAAGGTTGTGGATGCTACTAATCATAAATTTGTAGAGTCATAGAGGTTTACAACATGGAGACAGGCCCTTTGGCCCAACTTGTCCATTTTAACTCCTAAGGTAGTCCCAAATGCTCGCGTTTGATCCATATCCCTCTAAATGCATCTTGCCCATGTAACTGTCTAAATACTTTTTTCAAAGACTCTACTAATACCTCTGGCAGCTTGTTCCAGATATACACAACCCTCTGTGAAAAAATTGTTCCTCTGCACCGTTTTGTATTTATCCCCTCTCACCTTAAACCTATGCCTTCTAGTTTTAAACTCCCTTACCTTTGGGAAAAGATATTGACTATCTTGCTGATCAATGCCCCTTATTATTTTATAGATCTCTATAAGATTACCTCTCAGCCTCCTACATTCCAAAGAAAATTGCAGGGGCTTAGCAGATATGTTTAAAATGTTGGTATCCATGGGTAAGGTGCTAGATGATTGGAGGATAGCTCATGTCATTCCGTTGTTTAGAAAATCCAGGAAATTATAGGCTGGTAAGTTTGATGCCAGTACTGGGTAAATTATTGGAAGCAGTACTGAGAGATAGGATCTACAAATATTTGGATGGACAGGGACTTGTTAGGGAGAGTCAACATGGCTTTGTGTGTGGTAGGTTGTGTTTAACCAATCCATTAGAGTTTTTTGAGGAGGTTACCAAGAAAATGGATGGAGGAAAGGCAGTGGATGTTGTCTACATGGTTTTAAGTAAGGCCTTTGACAAGGTCCGGCATGGGAGGTTAGTTAGGAAGGTTCAGTCGTGAAGTATACATGGAGAGGTAGTAAATTGGATTAGACATTAACCCAATGGAAGAAGCCAGCAAATGATAGTGGAGGATTGCTTCTGAGTGGAGCCCTGTGACTAGTGGTGTGCTGCAGGGATCGGAGTTGGGTCCATTGTTGTTTGTCATCTATATCAATAATCTGAATGATAATGTGGTAAATTGGATCAGCAAATTTGCTGATGATACAAAGATTAGAGGTGTAGCCGATAGTGAGGAAGGTTTTCAAAGCTTGCAGAGGGATTTGGACCAGCTAGAAAAATGGGCTGAAAAATGGCAGATGGAGTTTAATGCAGAGAAGCGTGAAGTATTGCACTTTGGAAGGACAAACCAAGATGGAACATACAACGTAAATGGTAGGACATTGGAGAGTGTAGTAAAACAGAGGGATTTGGGAATACAGATACATAATTCTCTAAAACTGGTGCCACAGGTAGATAGAGTCATAAATAGCACTTTATAAATCAAAATACTGACTAAAAAGTTGGAATGTTATGGTGAGGTTGTATAATGCATTGGTGAAGCTGTATTGTGTGCAACTTTGGTCACCTAAATACAGGAACAATATTAACAATGTTGAAAGAGCGTAAAGATTTACAAGGATGATGCTGGGACTTGAGAAACTGAGGTACAGAGAAAGGTTGACTAGGTTAGGACTTTATTCCCTGAAGCGCAGAAGAATGAGGGGAGGTTTCATAGAGATGTATAAAATTATGATGGGTATAGAAAAAATGAATGCAAGCAGGCTTTCTCCACTGAGGCTAGGGGAGAAAAAACTAGAGGACATGGGTTAAAGGTGAAGGAGGAAAAGTTTAATTGGAATATTGGGGGGATGGTTTCTTCACACAGAGTGTGATGGGAGCATGGAATGAGCTGGTGGTAAATGTGGGCTCACATTTAACATTTAAGACAAACTTGGACAGATACATGGATGAGAGGAGTGTGGAGGGATATGGTCCAGGTGCAGGTCAATGGGACTAGGCAGAAAAATATTTTGGCCACTACTTCCTCTAATCTACGCACCTCAGGACACTAAGTGGCCATGCTAAAATTGCCCATCAACCTAACCTGCACATCTTCGGACTGTGGGAGGAAACCGGAGCACCCGGAGGAAACCCATGAAGATACAAGGAGAATGTGCAAATTCCACACAGACAGTGACCTGAGACAGGAATCGAATCAAGTCCTGTGAAGCAGCAGTGCTAACCACTGTTCTACCGTGCCACCCTAATACTTATCTATATTGAAATCCATTTGCTAATCCACAGCCCACTTTCCTAACTGACCAAGATCCATCTGTAAGTTTTGATAATCTTCTTTGCTATCAACGAAACCACCAAATTTAGTACCATCCACAAACTTACTAACCATGCCTTGTACATTCACATCTAAATTATTTATATAAACAACAAATAACAAGGGTCCCAACACTGATTCCTGAAGCACACTAATAGTCAGAGGCCTCCAGTTTAAGAAACAACCTTTATCTATTACCCTCTGCTTTCTACCATCAAGCCAATTTTGTGCAATTTCTTTCTTGGCCTCACACAAGATCCAAGGATGCACTTGGTCAGGCCCAGCATGATGCACTTTAATAAACATTAAGGCTGCAGACACCTCTTCCCTAGTAATGTGCATGTGGCCCAAGTCATCAGCATTTGTTTCCCTTATTTTCTTTAACATCCATGATATCCTCCACAGTAAAGATGAAGGAGAAATATTCATTAAAAATTTCACCAATCTTCTGTGGCTCCACACATAGATGGCCATTTGAATCTTTAAGGGGACCTCTTCACTCTCTAGTCACCCTTTTACTCTTAATATAGCTATAGAACCTCTTGGATTTTTTAAATCTTATCTGCCAGATCCATCGTACATCTTCTTTCTCCCCTTGTGATTTCCCTCTCAAGTGTACCATTACAGTTTTTATAATCATCGAGGGATTCACTTGTTTCTAATTGCCTCAGCCCAACGTATGCTTTCTTCTTTTCCTAACCAGAGCCTCAACTTCCTCTTATCAACCAGGGAACCCATCAGCTTGTCAGCCTTTCTCTTCATCTGAACAGGAATATATTGCCTCTGAACCCTTGATATCACACTTTTAAGAACTTCCCATTTGCCAGTCATTCTTTTCCCTTCAAACAGATTCACCCAATCGACCTCTGCTAGGTCCTGCCTAATTCCTTCAAAATTGGTCCTGCTCCAATTTAGGACCTTAACCTGTGGACCTAATCTATCTTTTTCTGTAACTATTTTGAAACTAATAGTGATTGATGTTTTAGTAGGGGAGCATTCTAGGCATCATGACCATTCTCCCATAAGGTTTTAGGTAGCCACATGGAAAAGTGTGACCCTTGATGCGGGTGCTTATTTAGGCGAGGTCCAATGACACCCAAATCAGACAGGAACTGAGGAATGTGAATTGGGAGCAGCAATTTCAGGTCTGGCATGTGGAAGGCTTTCAAAGGCTAGTTGATTGAAGTGCAGGACAGACATGTTCCCACAAAAATGAAGGATAGAAATGGCAGGATTTGGGAACCACGAATGACAAAGGAAGTTGTAAGTTTCGTCAAAAGGGGAAAGGAAGCATACGATAGGCCTTGACATCTTAAAAACTGATGAAATCCTTGAGCAGTATAGTGAAAGGAGGAAGAAACGTGGAATTAGGAAGGCTAAAAGGCGCCATGAAATGCCTTTAGCACACAGAGTCAAGAAGAATCCCAAGGCTTTTTATGCATATATTAGGAGCAAGAGGATAGTAAGAGAAATAATCGGCCCACTCAAAGACAATGGAGGGAAGTTATGTGTGGAGCCAGAAAGTGGGGGAGATCCTTAATGAGCCCTTTTGTATCAATATTCACCAGGGAGAAGGACATGATGGATGTTGAGATCAGGAATGAACGTGTTCTAGAGAATGTCAATATATCTAAGAAGTGTTGGATATACTAAATTGCATTAAGGTACGCAAGTCCTTGGACCCTGATGGGATTTATCCCAGATTACTGTGGGAGGCAAGGCAAGAAATAGCTGGGGCCTTAATAGATGTTTTCACATTCTTTTTGACCAGAGGCCAGGTTGCATAGAAGTGGAAAATAGCCAATTTTGTTCCCTTATTGAAGATAATAATTATTAAAGAATAATCCATTAAATTATTGTCCGGTAAGCCTGATGTCTGTGGTGGGCAAACCTTTGGAGAAGACACTGAGAGACACGCTAAATGCACATTTGGAAGAAAATTGACTAATTAGTGAACAGGCAGTTTTATATGAGGAGGACATATTTCACCAACTTGATTGAGCTTTTTGAAGAGGTGACAAAGAATCGATGAAGGAAAGGCTGTGGATTTAGTTTCTATGAACTTGGTTAAGGTGGAACCTTGTCAAACACATGGCGGCCTGCTACAAAAACTGAAATTATATTGGATTCAGGGTGGGCTGGCTAAATAGATGCAGAATTGGCTTGGTTATAGATGAGAGAGAGTAATGGTGGAAGGGTTTTTTTCATGCTGAGATTTGTAAGCTCTGCAGTGATCAGTGCTGGAACATCTGTTGTTTGCAGTATATATAAATGATCAGGAAGAAAATGTGGTGGTCTGATTATTAAATTTGTGGTTGACACAAAGATTGGTGTAGTTGCTGACAGTGCCAGGGATTGTCAGAGGATACAATAGAATATAGATAGAACATTAGATATAGGAACAGAATTAGGCCATTTGACCTGTCTGCTCTGCCATTCAATCATTGCTGATTCGATTCGAGACTTGGGTGCAGAAATGACAGATGGAGTTTAATTACTGACAAATGCAAGGTGATGCTTTTTGGAAGATCAGATTTCAGTGTGAATTATACTGTTTCTGGCAGAACTCTTTGGAACATTAACAAACAGGGAGATCTGGACATGCAGGTCCACAGTTCCCTAAAAGTGGCAACACAGGTGGCCAAGGTGATTAAGAAAACATACGGCATGCTTGCCTTCATCGGTCAGGCTATTATTGCAAATCATGTTGCAGTTATATAAAACATTGGTTAGGCTACATTTGGAGTGTAGCGTGTAGTTCTGGTCACCATGTTATGAGAAGGATATGGAAGCTTTGGAAAAACTCAAAAAAGTCCATCAGGATGTTGTCTGGTTTGAAGACATTGGCCATGAGGCGAGAGTGAATAAACTAGGATTGTTTTCACTGGAAAGACCAAGGTTGAGAGGAGATCTGATCGAGATTTACAAGTTATGAGAGACAAAGACAGGATGGATAGTGGAAGTGTCAATCACAAGGAGCACAGGTTCAAAGTAAGAGGGAGGAAGTTTAAGGGAGATGTGCAAGGGAAGCTTTTCATACAGAGAGTGTTGGTTGTCTGGAACATGAAGAGGAGGTGATGGAAATAGGCACATTAGAAAAATTTAAGAGACATCTGGATGGGTACATGAATAGGGAGGAAATAGAGAATATTGCCCCAGTAAGGGCAAAATGTTATTTTTGTTCACTTAGGACATCATGATTAGTGCAAGCTTAGAGGGCCAAAGGGCCTGTTTCTGTGTTATACTATTCTTTCTTCTTCGTTCTAAACTGAACAGCTTGTTTCTGTTTAAGTAGCACTCAATAACTCTCTCAACTGCACCGTTCATTACTTTGCTGATGATTCAGAATAATGAAGTGGGAAATGATTGGATTGCTTTTGATGGACAGGATATAACATAGGCAATTTTCCAAATTGTCAGGTCTCTGTCAGTGTTCTAGCCATACTAGAACAGCTTGGCTAGGGATGCAGCTAGTTCTGGAATTCAAGTCTCCAGAATGACAGGTGGACTTTTGTCAAGGTCCAGAGCTTTTGATGTATTCAATTTCAGCTGTTTCTCAAGATCATATGGAATGAATTGAATTGTCTGAAAACTGGCAACAGTGATGGTGGGACCTCTAAGGGAAGGCTTAGATGAACTTGGCTGAGGCTGTTTGCAAATGCTTCAGTCTCATCTTTTGCACTAAGCATTGAGGATGGGGATCTTTTTAGAGCCTCGTCTTCTTTGTTGTTGTTGAATTGTCCACCGCCATTCAACACTAGACGTTGCTGGACTGCAGATCATTGATCTGATCCATTAATCGTAGCATCCCTTAGCTCTGTCAATAGCATGCTGCCCCCATCGTTGCAAGCATGTGTGTAGTGCTGTGTATTAGCTTCAACAGCTTGGTGCCTCATTTTTTTTTGTGACTTGGTGCTCTCCTGGCATGATCCCGTGAGCTAGAGTTAATCCCTGGATTGATTGGAAATGAATATGTTGAGTCTTGGGTTTACAGATTGTAGTTGAATATATTTTTGCTACTGATAACTCTATCAGGTGTTATCCATTCTCTGGTTTGGGCTGCTAGATCTGTTCTAAATCTATTCCACTGAGCACAGAGATCATGCTATGTAACATATTGGAGAGTGTCTTCAGTGTGAAGGCAGGTCTTGGTCTTCACAATGATTCTGTGATTGTGTCTTACGGGCTGATCTATCTGCAACAGATTGGTGAGGATAAGGTCAAGTAGGTTTTATGTCTATGTTCTATGTTCTATGTTCTATAGGTTTTATTGTTGGTTCCCTCACCATCTGCTGCAAACCAAGTCTGGCAGATAAATTCTTTAGGGCTCAACCAGCTTGGTCAGTAATAAGTGCTGCCAAATCTCCACTTGGAGTTCATTCTATGTGCTTGCTACACTCCAGTGCTTACCAAGTGGTGTTCAACATGGGGGAGTACTGATTCATCAGTTGAGGATGGGAAATATGTGGTAATCAGCAGTTGGTAAAGCTGGGACACAGCTTTAAATTAAGGGGTGATAGTTATAGGACGGATGTCAGAGGTAGGTTCTTTACCCAAAGGGTGGTTAGGGAGTGGAATGCCCTGCCTGTGGCAGTTGTAGATGCGCCAAGTTTGGTGGCGTTTAAGAGATTAGTTGATAAGTATATGGAAGAGAAGGGAATGGTTTAGTTTGGAGGGTCATTGCTTTTTATATTGGTCGGCGCAACATCGAAGGCCAAAGGGCCTGTTCTGTGCTGTAATGTTCTATGTTCTATGTTCTATGGTGCCTTGCTCATGTTTGACTTGGTGCTTTGAAAATTCATTGAATATGCTGTGTTGTTTTTTGTACGGCTTTATGAGTAGATGGTGTTGTCACATTTTCAATATCAAGTCCCCTAACCTGTCCAAATGTTTTGGAGAGGAAAAATAAGTTCTGGATGTTGCCTCTAAACTTCACCTGGGGAGCAAGGTGTTATGTGCTTCATAGTTTGATCAGGTTTTCCTCAGTTGTAGCCAGGTGAGTTTTTTAGTTGCCACTTGCATTTCAGGTGGCCACATGAGCTATATCCACTCCATATGCTATTGAGGGTTGTACACCTGCTCCAGAGGAGATTGAAGACTGAACCGTTGAGTGTGAGTTAATATTTATGAAGTAATAGAACATAGAACATTACAGCACAGAACAGGCCCTTCGGCCTTCGATGTTGCGCCAACCAATGTAAAAAATATTGGCTAATAATGTGGCTAATTTTAAGGGGAGTTGCTTCGTGTGCCATGTAATTGGGCTGGAACCTATGGAGTGGTTGTGTGGGAGTTAATAATTCCTTTGTTGTGGCAGCCATTTCCATTTGCCTCCAGTTATGACTGAATCACTCCCAGTTGACTTTATGCCACATCTGGTACATCTATGTTGCTGGTGGGACTACTCATAATCAGGGAGGATGATTAAAGCTTTGGGGCTTTGGGCATAAGATATGATTTGTTGTGTATAACTATGTCAGGTTGTTGCTTGACTAGCCTTGAGAACAACTCTCTCAATTTTGCACAAGATTTAAATGAGGAACACCTTGCAGATTGAGCTGGACTGAATATGCCTTCATTGTTTCTGGTGCACAGGTTGATTTCAGATGGTCTATCCATTTTTTTTCTCTTACTTTGAATTGTCTATACCGGTTAACACAATTGAGTGGTTTGCTGGGCTGTTTTGATGGGCAGTTATGGTTAAGTACATACGCTGTACTCTGGATTCACAGATGGATTAAACTGGATGAGAACAGCAGATTTTCACCTCTGGAAAATATTAGTAATCCAGATCAGTAGTTATAAGTAGTTTCATGATCATTATTAATGAGATTAGCATTTTATTCCATTTTTATGAATTCATTGAATTTCAATTCCTCTAGCTGGAATGCATTGAAAAAGGGAACAGATACAAGATTGAAGAATAAAACAGTATATGAGCACTTTAATCAGATTTTTGCCTAAAGAACAGGCTCAACTAAAATATCAATTTTTAAATTGTTGATTTTTGATATGCTTTGTCAATAGTCATCAAGAAAACAGAGCCATTATGTTAGAAAATTGAAGATCTGATTTTCTGGGAAGGAGCTAGAATGTTCCACAAAGAGAATGACTGAGAATAGAACCCTGTCAGTTAGAGGCTCTGCTATCAGCACTGGGATAAAGGTATGCACAAAAAATAAGGCTCAGGAGAGTTGAGTATTCAGAGGCAGGGTAAGGGGGTTGAGGGAGGAGGGGATGGAGGACGTTGGAAAGAATGAGGATTAGAGGAATAATTTGTGATGAGACTGTGGAGAAATTTGAGGACGGGCATTTTAAATTTAATGTGTTGGGGACAGGGAGATAAGGTGAATCAATGAGATTGGAAAATGAGAAGAGAGCATAATGTGAAATCAAAATTAATCCACAGAAATTTGCAGAACCTGGAATTCAGAATAGAAGGGAGGTTAATAATTGGCATAGTAACGCCCAATTGCTTTGCAGCCTGTGCAGTGAAGGGGGACAGTGACGTGTGGTTTTGTTTTGGAAAGGATATTTTAAAACTGCAGCATTGAAGAATGCCGAATATTCTTTTCCCAAATACAATAGCTTCTGCCACAGCAGATACTTCAGAATTTCACAGCAGCAACCTAACCACTGCTTTCAATGAAATTCCCTGAGACTATCTGCACAAAATATATATTATTACAAAATTACAGAGCTGTGAGGAGCTTTATTAACTTTACAGCCCCTTCTTAGCAGTCTCAATAGAGACTAACTAATATATTGAGCAACTAGAAGTAAAATGTATTTGAGTTCCTGGGTGAGAAATGAGGTTTATTAGTGTCTATTATTTTTGGTGATACGAGACCCCTCAGATCCCCAAAATGGATTTTCCAGCAGCTGTACACACTTGTGGACTAACTGATGTCCATCACATTGTCCATCCAAGTCATATAGAGTAAGCAGATTAATCACTCCCCAATGTTGATCTGATGTCAGCAGTGCTATTTTGAAGTTCAATGCTCTCCTGGAACCTTGATTTGATTTATTATGGTCACATGTATTAACATTCAGTGAAAAGTATTGTTTCTTGCATGCTGTACATGTTTTGTCTGGAGAAGGAAACGAGAGACTAGAGAATGTAGTGTTACAGTCATAGCTAGGGTTTAGAGAAAGGTCAACTTAATGCAAGGTAAGTCGGTTCAAAAGTCTGACAGCACCAGGGAAGAAAATTGTTCTTCAGTTGGTTGGTATATGACCTCAGAATTTTGAACTTTTTTGCTGACGAAAGAAAGTGGAAGAGAAAATGAACAGAGTGCGCGAGGTCCTTAATTATGCTGGCTGCTTTGCCGAAATAATGGGAAGTGTAGACAGAGCCAATGCATGGGAGAGTGGTTTGCATAATAGATTGGGCTACATTCGTGACCTTTTGTAATTCTTTGTGGTCTTGGGCAGAGCTGGAGCCGTACCAAGCTATAACACAACCAGAAATAATTTTTTTATAGTATTTCTGTAAAAGTTGGTGAGAGTCAAAACTGATATGCCAAATTTTCTTAGTCTTCTGGGAAAGTAGAGGCATTGATGGACTTTCTTAAATATAGTGTCAGAATGAGGGGATCAGTTCAAGTTGTTGGTGAACTGGAAATCTAAAAACTTGAAGCTCTTGACTTTTTCTACTTGGTCCCTGTTAATGTAGATAGGCATTGCCTGCTTTACTCTTTCTAAAGTCGATGACAAACCCCTTCATTTTGTTGATATTGAGGGAGAAATTATTGTTATCATACCAGTTCATCAGATTTTCTATCTCGTTCCTGTTCTTTGTCTCTTCATTGTTTGAGATTTGATCCACTACAGTGGTATCATCAGCAAACTTGAAAATCAAATTGGAGGGGAATTTGGCCACATCATCACAGGTGTATAAGAAGTATAGTAGGGGGCTGAGAACATAACCTTCTAGGGCACCGGTGTTGAGGATGATAGAGGAGGAAATGTTGTTGCCTATCCTTACTGATTGTGGTCTGTGAGTTAGGAAGTTCAGGATCCAGTCGCAGCGGAACCTTGCACAACTGAATATGACTGATCAATGCATCAATTAATATCAAGTCCACTTAGAAAAGAGTGAGGAGCTCATAAAGCTCCCTTAGCTTTAGGGAAGGAAATTTGCCATTCTTACCTGGTCTGGCCCATAGCAATATAGAACATAGAACATTACAGCGCAGAACAGGCCCTTTGGCCCTCGATGTTGCGCCAACCAATTAGGAAAAAGCAATGACCCTCTAACCTAAACCATTCCCTTTTCGTCCATAAACTTATCAACTAACCTCTTAAACGCACCAAACTTGGCGCATCTACAACTGCCACAGGCAGGGCATTCCATACCCTTACCACCCTCTGGATAAAGAACCTACCTCTGACATCTGTCCTATAACCACCACCCCTTAAGTTAAAGCTATGTCCCCTCGTTCTAGCTTTCTCCATCCTAGGAAAAAGGCTATCACTATCCACCCTATCTAAACCTCTAATCATCTTATATGTTTCATTAAGGTCTCCTCTTAGCTGCCTTCTTTCTATCGAAAACAACCTCAAATCCCTCAGCCTCTCTTCATAAGACCTGCCTTCCATACCAGGCAACATCCTGGTAAACCTCCTCTGTACCCTCTCCAATGCCTCCACATCTTTCTTATAATGCGGGGACCAGAACTGCACACAATACTCCAAGTGCGGCCGCACTAGAGTTTTGTACAGTTGCAACATGACGTTGCGGCTCCGAAATTCAATCCCCCTACCAATAAAAGCTAAGACTCCATATGCCTTCTTAACAACCTTATCGACTTGATTGCCAACTTTCAGGGATCTATGCACATATACACCAAGATCCCTCTGTTCTTCAACACTATTAAGAGTCCTACCATTAGCCCTATACTCTACACATTTGTTATTCCTGCCAAAGTGAATTACCTCACACTTTTCCACATTAAACTCCATTTGCCACCTCTCGGCCCAGCTCTGCAACTTGTCCAAGTCTCTCTGCAAACTATAACACCCCTCTTCACTATCTACCACTCCTCCGACTTTGGTGTCATCCGCAAATTTACTAATCCATCCTTCAATACCCTCATCCAGATCATTTATAAAAATTACAAACAGCAGGGGCCCCAAAACAGATCCCTGAGGTACACCACTTGTAATTGAACTCCACGATGGATATCTTCCATCAACCACCACCCTCTGTCTTCTATCTGCTAGCCAATTCCTAATCCAATTAGCTAAATCACCCTCAATCCCATACATCTGCATTTTCTGCAGAAGCCTTCCATGGGCCACTTTATCGAACGCCTTACTAAAGTCCATATATACCACATCAACTGCCTTACCCCCATCCACCTCTTTGGTCACTTTTTCAAAAAAACTCAATGAGGTTAGTAAGGCACGATCTACCCTTCACAAAACCATACTGACTATCCCCAGTCAATTCATTTCTGTCTAAATAACTATAAATCCTATCCCTTATAATTCTTTCCAATACTTTGCCCACAACAGAAGTAAGACTCATCGGCCTATAATTCCCCGGAAAGTCTCTATTCCCCTTCTTGAACAATGGGACCACATTCGCTATCCTCCAGTCTTCCAGCACTAAACCCGTAACCAACGACGACCTGAAGATCAGAGCCAGAGGCTCTGCAATCGCCTCTCTCGCCTCCCAGAGAATCCTAGGTTAAATCCTGTCAGGCCCAGGGGACTTATTTAACTTCAAACTCTCAAGAATATCTAGCACATCCTCCTTATCTACTTTTATGGTTGACTATCTATCTACTCCTTATCTACTCTATGATTGACTTTTAAGTGACCTCTGAAATGGCCCAGCCAACCAATGGAACCAGGTGGACCAATCAACATTGATTTGGCATCAGAAATGATAACAGAGAGCTCAGCTCTGTTGACCCCACAAAGCCCTTGTTACTAACATTTGGGGGCCAGTGCCAAAATTAGGAGAGCTTTCCCACAGATTAGACAAGCAATAGTCTCATGGGAGACTATTCTCATGGGATCATTCATTATAGATAATGGGGGCGATTTTCCTGCCTTGCCGCACCTGGCACAGATTGCACTGATCCTGGTGAATAGCATGCAAGCCTAAAAGTAGGCGTTGTGCCCGCTGCCAAGCAGGTTATAATTCTCTAGACCCATTTTACAGGCGCAAACCAGATCTTGCCCAGAAAGGGTGCATGGCTGATTAGCATATTTAAAGTAGTAATGCACAACTTATCACTCAAAATGATTGCAGTCCTGTCCGGAGCACACAGACTGATGTGGATTGGTCCGGTTTTCTCAGAAAATTGTGACCTATGTCAGGTCAGAAAATGTTGTGAAACCGATGGACAAAAGAAAGAAAAAAGAACAGTACAATACAGGAACAGGCCCTTCAGCCCTCCAAGCCTGCGCCGATCAAGTTGTTCTATTCAGATCAACCGCAAGTAATCCTCTATTCCCTATTCATTCATGTGTCTATCCAGATAAGTCTTAAATGACACTAACCTGTCTGCCTCAACCATCTCACTTGGCAGAGCATTCCAGGCCCCCACCACCCTCTGTTTAAAAGAAAACTTCCCCTGCACATTTCCTTTGAACTTTCTTCCATTACCTTGAACTTATGCTTCCTTGTAATTGTCATTTCTGCCCTGGGAAAAAGCCTCCAATTATTCACCCTATTTATGCCCCTCATAATTTTATAAACTTCTATCAGATTGCCTCCTCAGTCCCCATCTATCCAGGGAGAACAATCCCAGTTTATTCAATCTCTCCTCATAGTTAACACTCTCTGTATCAGGCAACATCCTGGTAAACCTTTTCTGTTTCTAAAATCTCTCCTCCTTTCTGGTCTGTTGACCAGAATTGGACACAGTATTCCAAATGCGGCCTAACCAACATTTTATACAACTGTAACGTATCTGCTAACTTTTATACTCAATGTCCTGTCCGGGGACAGGCATGCCATATACTTTCTTCACCACCTTTTCTATCTGTGCTTCCACTTTTAAGGAACAGTGGACTTGCACGTCCAGATCTGTATGTCTATTCTCCTGATGGTTCTGCCATTTATTTTATGTCTCCCACCTGAATTGGATCTACCAAAATGCATCTGAGATGCTAGTGACTACTGGAGGAGGCTAAGATACATCATCCTCTTGGCACTTCTGGCTGAAGATTGTGGTGAATGCTTCAGCCTTATCTTTTGCACTGATGTTCTGGGATCTTCCATCACTGAGGATGGGGATGTTTGTAGAGCCTCCTCCTCCAGTGAGTTGTTTAATTGTCCACCACCATTCATGATTGGATGTAGGACTGCAGAGTTTAGATCCGATCCCTTGGTTGAGGGATCAATTAGCTCTGTCTTTCATTTGTTGTTTGACATGCAAGTAATCCTGTTTGGTCAATTCACACTACATTTTTAGGTATGCCTGGTACTGCTCTGGGCATGATCTCCTGGTTCATTGAACCAGGGTTGATCCTTGGCTTGATAGTCATGGTTGAATGGGAAACAGGCGAAGCTATGAGGTTGCAGATTGTGCTGGAGTACAGTTCTGCTGGTTTTAATGGCCCATAGCACCTCATGGATGCCCAGTTTACAGTTGCCAAATCTGTTTGAGGTCTGTCTCATTTAGCATCATAATGCAACACAACATAGAATCGTAGAACCATACAGTGCAGAAAGAGGCCCTTCGGTCCATTAAGTCTGCACAGAATACAATCCCACCCAGGCCCTACCCCCATATCCCTACATATTATACTCACTAATCCCTCTAACCTACGCATCCCTGGACACTAAGGGGCAATTTCTTAGCACAGCCAAACAACCTAATCCAAAGAACAAAGAACAAAACAGCACGGGAAACAGGCCCTTCGGCCCAACGAGCCTGCACCGCCACCCCGATGTTCCCACCTCTACCTGCGATCCCTGTCCATGTTTATAGATCTATGGATTAAAAAACCAAATTTGAGACAATTTAGGGAGAATTTGTTTTGCCAATTAGCCTAAGAGCACATCTTTGGGATGTGGGAGGAAATTGGAGCACCCGGAGAAAACCCACGCAAACACGGGGAGAATGTGCAAACTCCCATAGACACAGGCCCAAATCCATGTGTCTTCACAGCACAGCGATAGTCACTGAGCTATCGTACATCCACACACCTTTTGTTAGGTTCTTCTACACTGTGGGAGGAAACTGAAATACCTGGAGGAAACCCACACGGACACAAGGAGAATGTGCAAATTCCACACACAGTGACCTGAGCCAGAATTGAACCCAAGACCCTGGAACTGTGAAGCAGCAGTGCTAACCACTATGCTAGTGTGCCACTCATACAGCATTACTTTCCTGGCTGTGCCAAACCATTTTACTGCTTATTCCAACAGACCTGCACCTGGTCATAACCCTTCACACCCCACTCATCCATGTACCTGTCCAAGTTTTTCTTAAATGTTAAAAGTGAGTGTGTATTTACCACTTCATCTGGCAGCTCATTCCACACTCCCATCACTTTGTGTGAAGAAGCACCCCCTAATATTCCTTTAAACTTTTCCCCCTTCACCCTTAACCCATGTCTTCTAGTATTTTTTCTCCCCTAGCCTCAGTGGAAAAAGCCTGCTTGCATTCACTCTATCTGTACCCATCACAATTATATACACCTCTATCAAATCTCCCCTCATTCTTCTAAGCTCAAGGGAATAAAGTCCAAACCTATTCAACCTTTCTCTGTAACTCAGTTTCTCAAGTCCTGGCAACATCCTTGTAAACCTCTCTGCACTCTTTCAACCTTATTAATATCCTTCCTGTAATTAGGTGACCAAAACTGCACACAATACTCTAAATTCTGCTTCAGTGTCTTATACAACAACATGATGGAGGTTATTCTTAATGTGAAGACAGGAGTTTGTCTCCACAAAGGTTGTGCGATGGCCACTCTTACTGATATTAATGCAGACGCATCGGCACCTGGGTAGATTGGTAAGGATGAGATCATGTATGTTTTCCTGTTTGTTGATCCTTCACCATGTCCTGCTGACCCAGTCTGGCAGTTGTATCCTTTTGGACCCAACCAGCTCGATCATGTTGCTACTGAGCCAATCTTGGTGGTAGTCATTGAAATCCCCCAACCAGAGTACATTTAAATCGCCCAACCAGACAGAGTACATTTTGAGCCCTTGACACCCTCAGTGTTTCTTCCAAGTGTTGCTCAACATGGAGGAGAACTGATACGTCTGTCGAAGAAGGATGGTACGTAGTAACCAGTAAGAGGTTTCTTTGTCCATGTTTAACCTGAAGCTATGAGATTTGATGGTGCTCGGAATCAATGTTGAGGACTCCCAGGGCAATTCCCTCCCAATTGTATAGCACTGTGCTGCCACCTTTGATATGATTTATTATTTTCATGTGGATTAGTGTTCAGTGAAAAGTATTATTGCTTGCATTCTATATAAACAAAGCATACCATTGATAGAGAAGGTGCATAATGTAGTGTTACAGTCATAACTAGGGTGTAGAGAAAGATCAACTTAATATGAGGTGGGTCCATTCAAAGTCTGATGGCAACAATGAAGAAGCTATTCTTGAGTCGGTTGAATCATGATCTCGGACTTTAGTGTCTTGTTTTCCTGATGGAAGAAGTATATCCAGGGTGCCTGAGGTCCTTGATTGTGCTGGGTCCTTTTCCGAAATAGCAGAAAGTATACATGGAGTCAGTGGATAGAAGGCTGGGGTTTGTTCAATGCTGTTGTGGTTTCTTGTGGTCTTGGCCAGATATAACCAGAAAGAATGCTTTCTATTAGTAAGAGTCATAGAGGACATGCCAAATGTCCTTAAACTCCTGAGAAAGTAGAGGTCTTCTTGGCTTTTTTAACTAGGCCTTAAGGTCAATACCAAAAGTTGAGTCCAAAGGACCTAGATGAAGTTCCACAAGAAATTCATTAAGATTACATAAGTGGTCAAGGTCAGTGAATACACTTTCACATGACTAATGATCTTTTAGGGAAGGAAATCTGCTGCCATTACCTGGTCTGGTCTACACGTGACTCCAGAGCCACACTAAAGTGATTGACTCTCAGCTGTCCTCTGAAATGGCCGAGCAAGCCACTCAGTTGTATCAATCGCTAGGAAGTCAATAAAAAGGAATAAAACTGGACTGAACACCTGGCATCAACCTAGGCATTGGAAAAGAGAATGGAAGGATCAGGACAGGTTGCTGGTGATTTGGATACCCAGAAACTTGAAGCTCTTGTACATTTCCATTTCATCCCTATTGATGTAGACAGGGCATGTCTTCCACTACACTTCCTGAAGTTGACAGCCATCTCCTTTATTTTACTGACATTGGGGGGAGAGATTACTATCATTGCACCAATTCACCAAATTCTGCACCTTTGGTAAGTCTGTTCTGTTGGTAGGACAGGGGTGCATGGAATGCTAATGGTGGTATCTGGGGTGTTATCTATGAGGTATGATTGCTTGAGAATGGCAATATCAGGCTATTGCATGAGTGATCTGTGAATCAACTCTCCCAGTTATGGCACTAGCCTCCCTACTTAATAAGGAGGACTTTAGAGGGTGAACAGGGCTGTTTCCATTGCCCTTCCCGATGCCTAGGCAGATGCCAGCTGTTCCATCCGATTTTATTCCTTTTTATTGACTTCCTCACAATTGATGCAAATATGTGGTTTGTTTGGCCTTTTCAGAGGGTCGTTGAGAGTCAATCACTTTAGTGTGGCTCTGGACTCATGTGTAGGCAATCCAGATAATGACGGTAGATTTCCTTCCCTGAAAGGTCATTTAGCTAATTGGATTAGGAATTGGCTAGCAGATAGAAGACAGGGGGTGGTGGTTGATAGGAGATATCCATCGTGGAGTCCGGTGACCCCTGGTGTACCTCAGGGGTCTGTTTTGGGGCCCCTGCTGTTTGTAATTTTTATAAATGATCTGGATGAGGGTATTGAAGGATGGATTAGTAAATTTGCAGATGACACTAAAGTCGGTGGAGTGATAGATAGTGAAGAGGGGGGTTATAGTTTGCAGAGAGACTTGGACAAGTTGCAGAGCTGGGCCGAGAGGTGGCAAATGGAGTTTAATGTGGAAAAGTGTGAGGTAATTCACTTTGGCAGGAATAACAAATGTGTAGAGTATAGGGCTAATGGTAGGACTCTTAATAGTGTTGATGAACAGAGGGATATTGGTGTATATGTGCATAGATCCCTGAAAGTTGGCAATCAAGTCGATAAGGTTGTTAAGAAGGCATACGGAGTCATAGCTTTTATTGGTAGGGGGATTGAATTTCGGAGCCGCAACGTCATGTTGCAACTGTACAAAACTCTAGTGCGGCCGCACTTGGAGTATTGGGTGCAGTTCTGGTCCCCGCATTATAAGAAAGAGGTGGAGGCATTGGAGAGGGTACAGAGGAGGTTTACCAGGATGTTGCCTGGTATGGAGGGCAGGTCTTAGGAGGAGAGGCTGAGGGATTTGAGGTTGTTTTCGTTAGAAAGGAGGCGGCTAAGAGGGGACCTAATCGAAACATATAAGATGATTAGAGGTTTGATAGGGTGGACAGTGATAGCCTTTTTCCTAGGATGGAGAAAGCTAGCACGAGGGGACACAGCTTTAAATTAAGGGGTGATAGTTATAGGACGGATATCAGAGTTAGGTTCTTTACCCAAAGGGTGGTTCGGGAGTGGAATGCCCTGCCTGCAGCAGTTGTAGATGCTCCAAGTTTGGTGGCGTTTAAGAGCTTAGTTGATAAGTATATGGAAGAGAAGGGAATGGTTTAGTTTGGAGGGTCATTGCTTTTTATATTGGTCAGCGCAACATCGAAGGCCGAAGGGCCTGTTCTGTGCTGTTATGTTCTATGTTCTATATTATAGAACACTACAGCACACAGGCTCTTTGGCCCACAAGTTGAGCCGATCATAACCATACCTGCCAAGCCTATCTATAACTCTCAATCCCATTAAATCCCATGTACTCATCCAGAAGTCTTTGAAAGACCCCAACGACTTCACCTCTACCACCACCGACAGCAGCTGATTTCACTCACTCACCACTCTCTGAGTGAAAAACTTACCCCTGACATCTCCTCTGTATCTACTCCCCAGCACCTTAAACCTGTGTCCTCTCGTAGCGACCGTTCAGCCCTGGGTAATAGCCTCCGAGAATCCACTCTATCTATTTCTCTCAACATCTTATAAATCTCTATCAGGTCGCCTCTCAACCTTCATCTCCAGGGAGAAAAGACTTAGTTGCCTCAACCTATTCTCATAAGGCATGCCACCCAATCCACGCAACATCCTTGTAAATCTCCTCTGCACCCTTTCAATAGCTTCCACACCCTACTTGTAGTGAGGCAACCAGAACTGCGCACAATACTCCAAGTGGGGTCTGACAAGGGTTTTGTAAAGTTGCAGCATTACCTCCCAACTCCTAAACTCAATCCCTCAATTAATGAAGGCTAGCATACCATACGCTTTCTTGACCATATCCTCCACCTGCGAGGCCAATTTAAGAGTCCTATGGACCTGGATCCCAAGATTTTTCTGCTCCTCAACACTGTTAAGAACCCTACCCTTGATATTGTACTCCTTCATCCCATTGGATCTGCCAAAATGGACCACTACACATTTATCCGCGTTGAAGTCCATCTGCCACTTCTCCACCCAGTCTTGCATCCTATCTATGTCTTGCTGCAACTTCTGATATCCAGAACAACACCAACCTTCATATCATCTGCAAACTTACTAACCTATCCCTCCACTTCCTCATTCAGGTCATTTATGAAAATGACAAACAGCAAGAGTCCTAAAACAGATCCCTGGGGAACTCCACCGGTGACTGACCTCCATGCAGAAAAAGACCCATCCACAACCACTCTCTGCCTTCTGCGGGCAAGCCAATTCTGGATCCACAAAGCAACAGCCTCTTGGATCCCATGCCCTTTCACTTTTTCAAGAAGCCTCGCACGAGGGACCCTACCATCCAATGCTCTTCCTTCGTCAATATGTTCAGTCACATTTTCAAAGAACTTAACTAGGATTTATGATGAGCACATGGGATTTAAGCACATGGGATTTAAGCACATGGGATTTAAGCACATGGGATTTAATGGGATTGGGAGAAGCAGATAGTTCTATGGCCTGGTAGGTACTGATATGATTGGCACAACTTGTGGGCCAAAGGGTCTGTTTGTGCTGTAGTGTTCTATGTTAACTAGGCTCCTAAGGCACAACCTGTCCTTGACAAAGCCGTGCTGTCTATTTCTGATCGTACTAAAACATAGAACATAGAACATTACAGCGCAGAACAGGCCCTTCGGCCTTCGATGTTGTGCCGACCAAAATAAAAAGCAATGCCCCTCCAAACTAAACCATTCCCTTCTCTTCCATATACTTATCAATTAACCTCTTAAACGCCACCAAACTTGGCGCATCTACAACAGCTGCAGGCAGGGCATTCCACTCCCTAATCACTCTTTGAGTAAAGAACCTACCTCTGATATCCGTCCTATAACTCATACCCCTTAATTTAAAGCTGTGTCCCCTCGTGCTAGCTTTCTCCATCCTAGGAAAAAGGCTATCACTGTCCACCCTATCTAAACCTCTAATCATCTTATATGCTTCAATAAGATCCCCTCTTAGCCGCCTCCTTTCTAACGAAAACAACCTCAAATCCTTCAACCTCTCTTCATAGGACCTGCCCTCCATACCAGGCAACATCCTGGTAAACCTCCTCTGTACCCTCTCCAATGCCTCCACATCTTTCTTATAATGTGGGGACCAGAACTGCACACAATACTCCAAGTGCGGCCGCACTAGAGTTTTGTACAGTTGCAACATGATGCTGCGGCTCCTAAATTCAATCCCCCTACCAATAAAAGCTAAGACTCCATATGCCTTCTTAACAACTTTATCCACTTGACTGCCTACTTTCAGGGATCTATTGACACATACACCAAGATCTATTGACACATACACCAAGATAAACTTCTCTAAATGTTCATAAATCCTGTCCCTCAGTATCCTCTCTGTCAACTTACCAAACACTGAGGTCAGACTCACCAGCTGGTAATTTCCCGGGCTATCCCTGTTCCCTTTCTTGAAAATAGGAACCACATCCGCAATCCTCCAATCCTTCAGAACCTCTCCTGTCTCCATTGATGACGCAAAGATCATCGCCAGGGGCTCTGCTATCTCTTCCCTCACCTTCCACAGTAACCTGGGGTACATCCCATCTGGTCTCGGCGACTTATCTATCTTGATAGAATTTAAAAGTTCCAACACATCTTTCTTGATGTCCAGATATTCAATCTTTTCAGTCTGCCGCAAACCTGCAGTACAATCTCCCAGATCATTTTCCACCATGAATACCAAAGCAAAGTACTCATTAAGCACCGCTGCCATTTCTTCTTGTTCCACGCAGACTTTTCTCCCTCCACCTTTTATAGATCCTATCCCTTCACTTCTCATCCTTTTATTCTTCACATATTTGTAGAAAGCCTTGGGGTTCTTACCCACCAAGGCGTTTTCATGATCCCTTCTAGCTCTCCCCTAATTTCCTTTTTTGAAGGAAATTTTTTCTTTATGTGAAGTGCATTCCCTGACCTTGCCCACTCATGAAAGGTTATTGATTTTCTTATGGCACTTCATCCAAGTCCTTTGAACTTAAGTCTTGGTATTGACCTTAAGACTTATCTTTAGCCATTGCATTTTGGCTATGTATCTACCTTGTGGGTACAGGACAATTCTCCTGCTTTCTGCCACCTCGCCAAAACCTCCAGCGCAACGTCAAAAAAGATTGCAGCTTATAGTCATGTCTATTTTGTCATTCTTTACTCTTACCCAGGGTTAGGGTCAACTAATACTCCCAATACCTGGTGCAGGCTACCTATATGTGGTGCTAGCCTATCAGAGTATTGGATCCTTTTTGTTGTAACCAGCCATTGAACAGCATATTTAGCATTGGCTGCACACAAAAATGGATTCAATTGAAGAGGCAGCACATTGCAGTCAGGGTTAATTCATTGGGTATTACAATCTCTTTGCCCTTTGTTGAGGGTAATCTAATTTCTCCCTCCTTATTTTTTATATGGCTCTGTTTTCTTTCATATGATGATAAAAAGCATTTTATATTTTTGACTTATGGTTCTTTTGATTTTGTATGAAGAACCAATGAGCTTCTTTATCCTTACCAAGGGAAATAGCTCATGTGACCTGGAAGAGCATTAACTGCTTAACTGTTAATAATGAATCCTATTAAATTGAAATTTGAGAACTAGGTTTCTCATTTTTAATAGTTGATTAATCATGTATTGTGCATTCTCAGTAATAAATGAAGAATGATGGAATACAGAATTAATTCCTAGTTCTCATTAGAATTGACATAACACCCTTGCTTTCCTGTGTTTGATCCAATGGCTACTTAGCACGATACAATTACACTTGTTGTTACTAAATATAACCATTGCTTTTGTGCATGACCACAGGACACTCGAAGGAAATTTGATACACTTCTACAATAATAAATGGTTGCAGTGAGTTCCAAAATAGTAATTCAATTGAGTGAGTTTGATAACCTGATAAGCTGGAAGTGTGAAGCTTGAGAGGTTTGTAAATGTTATGGAATGAAGTAATTTAATTCTTGCCTCGTCAGTCATTTTGTCAAGATGTTATTGTTTGCATTATCACCCCTGTCACTGAAAGATATGTGGACATGATGTTTTCATGTCCGTTAGTCTGTTTGTAAACAGTATATCTCAAAAAATAATTGATCGATTGCAACAAAATTTGGAACTCTGTTAGGATATAGTTCACAGAAGAACTGATTAATTTTTGGTCAAGTTGCAGATCCAGATTCTGCACGTTTTAAAAAGATTTTTAACATTGGGAGATAGACTGAATTGACTTTTTCTTTAGAATTCTATAAACTGTTTTATTTAGAATGTTATGGATTGTCTCAGCTTTGCAGTAGAATTTTCACAGCTGTCAATATGTGACCAGAGTTTTCAGAACAGGTTATTAGATGTGGTTTTCCAAAGCTGCCTCATTAAGATGGAAAGAGTTAGTGAAAAGGTTTATTTTTTCAACTACATAGTTATAAAACATCAATCATGCACTAAAAAGCTTCAAGGAAGAATGGTCTCATTGTAATAATGTTGCGTTAACTCAATGTGGCAGAGATATGTGCTGTATTATGTGCCCTCTTCACTTATGATGTTTTTGCTTCTAAAGGATTAAATAGTGACATTGAGCCTTTATTTTCAACTATTTAGCACAGCCATAAAGCTCACATTGATAAGCAAATAGTTCAAGTAAGAGTGCAAAGCTGAAGGAGTGCAAAATTGTTGGAGATGCTATCTTGGGGGCAAAATGCTGAACCAATATTCTATCTACTTCTTTTATTGGAATTAAAAGATCTCTGAGAAATAACTAAGAGGAACAACTGATTTCCCCTTGAGGCCTGATTGACATTTATCCATGATGTGGAGATGCCAGTGTTGGACTGGAGTGAACACAATAAGAAGCCTCACAACACCAGGTTAATGTCCAATAGGTTTATTTGGTAGCAAACGCCACTAGCTTTTGGAGTGCTGCCCCTTTGTCAGGTGAGTGGGAGTTCTATTCACAAACAGGACACATAAAGACATAAACTCAATTTACAAAATCATAGTTGGAATGTGAATTTTTACAGGTAATCAAGTCTTGAAGGTATAGACAATGTGAGTGTAGAGCGTTAAGCATAGGTTAAAGAGATGTTTATTATCTCCAGACAAGACAATTAGTGAGATTTTGCAAGCCCAGGCAAGCCGTGAGAGTTACAGATAGTAGATACATGAACCCAAGATCCCGGTTGAGGCCATCCTCGTGTGCAGAACTTGGCTCAGCAGTCTGCACAGTCGTGTGTCATGAAGGTTGTCTTGGAGAACGTTTACCCGAAGAACAGAGGCTGAATGCCCATGACCGCTGAAGTGTTCACCAACAGGAAGAGAACAATCTTGCCTGATGATTGTTGAACTGTTCATTCATCTGTTGTCATAGCATCTGCATCGTCTCCCCAATATACTATGCCTTGGGACATCCTTTCCTGCAACATATTATGTTGACAATGTTGGCTGAGTTGCAAGAGTATGTACTGTGTACTTGGTAGATGGTATTCTCGCATGAGATGATGGCATCCATGTTGATGATCCAGCATATCTTGCAGAGGTTGCTATGGCAGGGTTGCATGGTTTTGTGGTCACTGTTCTCCTGGAAGCTGGGTAGTTTGCTGCAGACAATGGTCTGTTTGAGGTTGTGTGGTTGTTTGAAGGCAAGAAGTGAGGCTGTGGGGATGGCTTTGGTGAGATGTTCATCTTCATCAGTGATATTCATCTATGACTCTATATTTTTCTGTCTCGTTATTGTTTGAGATCTGACCCACTATGGTAGTGTCTTCAGCAAACTTGAAAATTGAGTTGGAAAAGAATTTGCTATATAGTCATAAATCTTCAAGGAGACTGTAAGGGACTAAGAACACAGACTTGTTGGGCACTGGCGTTGAGGATGATTGTGTTGTTGTCTATCTAGTCTTCTCAGAACAGAATGGAAGCAAGTCATCATTGATCCCAAAGAACCACCTAAGAGGAATATTTCAAGAGTAGCTATGAAAGATTTTGTGAGTGCAAATAGGCAGTCATGGACAAATTATGGTATCGAAAAGTCATCCAGACAAGGTCAGTTTAGAGCAATCTAATTAATTATTTTCATTCCCCTACTCATCCCTCAAATCCTGCAAATTTGTTTTTCTAATCCCCACCCAAATATCTTCTGAAATTGTTGTACTTTTGTGCTTCCGTCACTCTCATGGGAAGTGAGTCCCAGGTCATTACCACTCACTCGAAGAAAATTCTTGTTCATACATGATCATAGAATATAAAACATAGAACACTACAGCACAAACAGGCCCTTCAGCCTACAAGTTGTGCCGATCATATCCATACCTACCAGGCCATAGAACTATCTATAACTCCTAATCCCATTAAGTTCCATGTATTCATCCAGAAGTCTTTTAAAAGACCACAGCAAGTCTGTCTCCACCACCACCGATGGCAGCCGATTCCACTCACTCACCACCCTCTGAGCGAAAAACTTACCCCTGACATCCCCTCTGTACCTGCTCCCCAGTACCTTAAACCTGTGTCCTCTCGTAGTGACCATTTCAGCCCTGGGAAATAGCCTCCGAGAATCTATCCTATCTATACCCCTCAACGTCTTATAAACCTCTATCAGGTCGCCTCTCAACCTTCATCTCTCCAGGGAGAAGAGACCTAGCTCCCTCAACCTATCTTCATAAGGCATGCCTCCCAATCCAGGCAACATGGTGTTTAACTTGGAACAACAGAGATAGTTAGATGTTCAGAGTTATATTGTCATATTTAAAGTTTGTAATTGGTAAAAGTTATGCTAATTCTTTTTGTTACAATTTAACTGTTTTTAAATAAACTTTGTTTGATGAAAGTTTCCTAATGGAAATGAAACATTTATGTTCACCTATGCCAAAAACAAAATCAAATGTAAAACTTAGGGTCTAGGCCAACTTCAGGAAACACTTTGAAGTTTCTGGCCTGGGTCTTAACAGATGTTACTGAGGGCAGCATGTAGATAAAAAATAGGACAGGGCCAAGTAGAGATCCCTGGAGGATACCAGAGATACTGGTGTATGAAAGGAAGATACGTTGTTGCAAGTGATATTCTGGCTATCATTCTATGATTAGCTCGGCAAAAATGGAATCACATGAGAGCTCCATCCAGCTCGGTGACGGTGGAAAAATTATGGTTAAGAATGTTGTGGTGAAGCTTATCGATGTTGCAAACAAGTCAAGAGGATTAGGAGGGACATTTATCTTTATCACAGTCCCACGCGATGTCATTTGTGACCTTAATAAGAGGAGTTTCAGTACTGTTGCATGGATAGAAACTTGATTGGAGGGATTCAAACATGGAGATCTAGAAACAATGGGAATAGATGTGGTGGTGGCATTACATTCAAGGTGTTTTGAGAGGAAAAGGAAGTTGAAGATGGGATAGTAGTTTGCAAGGATTATGAGGTCAAATCTTTTGAATGGGTAATGATGTCAGAATTGTAAGAGAGAGGGACAATACTTGAAGAGAGAAAAATAGCACTGAGGAGGAGAACTTGGATGATCAGCAATTTATTGGGGTTGAGGGAGCAGAAGCTGGGTTTCATAAGGAGTTGAGCTCTAAGAGGACATGAGGAGCGTTAAGTATTGATTGGGAATTTCAATAAGAGAAAAGTAATGATGTGCCATACTCATGGGTTAATGTTAAACATGTTGCAGATTTATTTAAGAGATGTTGCTTGCCTGAGGTCCAAGATGGAAGTATTCCAAAAGCCTGCTAACTTCTCAGTTTGCATCGCTATAGATCATGTGACATGCTAACAACTACTTTACATAAATAACAAGGAGAAATAGGAAAGAAATTAGAGAAAGCTTTTATTTCAATTGAAAGTTCAGAGCAAAGGCAGTGGGAATATTTCAGGAAGTTTGGTCAGGTGGGCTAGTGTAAGTGAAGTTTATGGCAGAGGCAGCTGATTGGATGTTTTTGATTTTAGTGACTTTAAAGTTCATTTGTTCCTCACATTTGAGAAAGGTGGAGGTGACAGGAAAGAAGATTTTCAGAAGAAGACACTCAGTTCAGAAATTAAATGGGGTTATCCTTTCATTCCAGCATTATCTG
This sequence comes from Sphyrna mokarran, assembly GCA_024679065.1. NCBI lineage: Eukaryota > Metazoa > Chordata > Chondrichthyes > Carcharhiniformes > Carcharhinidae > Sphyrna > Sphyrna mokarran. Next base: position 103,912,456 of record JAGIQG010000006.1, read on the forward strand.
GGCAGCACGGTGGGAGTTTGTGCATTCTCCCTGTGATTGCGTGGGTTTTTTCTGTGTGCTCCGGTTTCCACCCACAATCCCAAAGATGTGCTGTTAGGCTGACTGGTGTAACAAATTGTCCCTAAATTGTCTCCCCTCAATCTGGTTTCCAATGTGGATTTCCATAAGCATACACAAGGTCATGGGTGGAAGAGGGAACTCACACTGTTAAAATGGTGGTGCGGGCTCGTTGGGCCGAAGGGCCCATTTCCCGTGCTGTGTTGTTCTTTGTTTTTTGTTCACTGCTGTTTCACAGCTCCAGGGACCTGGGTTCGATTTCCGGCTTGGGTCACTGCCTTTGTGGAGTTTGCACATTCTCCTCATATCTGCATGGGTTTCCTCCCATAATCCAAAAATGTGTGGGTTAGGTTGATTGGTCATGCTAAAATTGCCCCTTAGTATCCTGAGATGCATAGGTTAGAGGGATTAGCGGGTAAATATGTATGGATATGGGAGTAGGGTCTGGTGGGATTGTGGTTGGTGTAGACTTGATGGGCCTAGTGGCCTCTTTCTGCATTGTAGGGTTTCTATGACTTCTATCATGAATGGTTTTAACAGGATCCTGTTATGTTTGAAGTAACCTAGCCAGGGTTGGTGGCAATGGCTAAAGCTATTCTCCACCTTTCCTTTCAAATCTGCGTCCCTCAGACCTAAGTGTTGATGGTGGTAAGAGACAATGCAGATGGGTGAGAGAGAGTGATGATTTTACTGGGAACTCAGACTTCAGTGTCTAAATTGATAAGTATTGAGTTCAAAAATAAAGAAGCTATACTAGACCATTATAAAGCTATGGTTAGGCTGCAATCAGAACATGCATCTAGTTCTAGTCATCACAGTATAGGAATGTTCTATATGTATGTGTGTGGTGGGAGTGGGGTGAGATGGCATTGTAGATTGTGGTCCCAGATAAAGAAATTTAGCTGCATTCTTTTGGAGAAAAGAACAGAAAATGCCTAAAAATCTCAACAGGTCTGACAGCATCTGTGAAGAGAGAGAATAGAGCCAATATTTTGTCAGAATGATCCTTTATTCGAGCTGAAGACAAGGAAAATCAGGCAAGATTTGTACTGTAAGAGTGTGTGAGGGGAGGAGGTTTGGAAGGAGCTGTAATTATAAAGTTTATTACTCACAAGTAGACTTACATTAACATTGCAATAAAGTTATTGTGAAAATCTAATGACCATACTCTGTTGCCTGGTCAGGTACACTGAGAGAGAATTTAGCATGGCCAACACACCTAACCAGTACATCTTTCAGACTGTGGGAGGAAAGCAGAGCACGCAGGGAAATCCATGTGGACCGGGGAAAACATACAGACTCCACACAGATTGACTCAAGCCGGGAAATGAACCCAGGTCCCTGACACCAAGGTAGCAGTGCTAACCATTGTGCCATTTTCCTGCTCAATTGATAGGAACGGCATGGACCAAAAGATAAAGGAAATGTAAATAGTAATAATAAAGACAAGAAATAGTGCTAAAGCGTCTGTTAAGAGATTGGAAAATATAAATGGCAGAACATAGGTGGAAAGTGTAGGAATGTAGCAGATAGCCCGAGTAGGATGGGTGGAGGGGTGAAATGAGTTGGAAAGCAAGATTTTAGAAGTGAAAGATATAAAAATCAAGAATATGAAGTAATAATGGATTATTAAGATGAAAAGACATAAAAATTAATGGAAATGGAGTGGAGATGGGGGAGGGAGATCACGCGCTGGATGAAGAGTAAAATGCTAAATCAGGAGATGAGGTACTGTTCCTCCAGCTTTCTTTGGGCTTCACTGGGACATTGCAATAGATCAAAAACAGACATGTGGATAGGAGAGCAGGATGGTGTGTTAAAATGACAGTAAGGTCTGGTTCCTGCTTGTAGATGTATTGAAGGGTTCTACAAAACAGTTATCTAGTCTGTGTTTGGTCTCTCCAATGTAGTGTAGACAGTGAATGCAATAGACCAGATACACCTGAAAAGAATTATGGACCCTGGGATGGTGAATAAGGAGAAGGTGAATGAGCAGGTGTTGCACTTTCTGTGATTGCATGGGGAACTATCATTAATGGGTGAGGGATTGGGTGTGATGGAGAAGTGGACCAGGAGGGAATGGCCCCTGTCGAATGCTGACAGTTTGGAGAAATTGGCCTTGTTCTCCTTGTAGCTAAGGAGGTTAAAGGAAAAGTTGATGGAGATGTGCAGGATTATAGAAGGTTTAGATGAAGTAGATGAGATTATATTGGTGTTAATTGGTGGACAAGTGGAAACAAGTTTAATATTTTGAACAGGAGACACACAGAGAATGTGAAGATGAACTGTTTTATGCAGCGAGTAGGAATGATTGGGAATTCTTTGCTTGTGTCGGTGGCAGAAGCAAAGATGATCAATGAATTTAAAAGGAAATTAGATCTGCCCTTGAGAGAAATAAACTTGCAGGGCTATAGAGGTAGAATGAGAGAAAGGGACTGACTTTATAGCTGTACATTTTCATCATCTGTTTTTACCTTGTCAAAAAGCAAGTTTGACTATGGTTTACTGCAAGAACAAACTGCTCTGAGTGTAAACTCCTGATCGATACCATATTGGTATTAGATACATTGCAATAGAAAATGAGTGTTTAGCAATCCCGGGTGACCTCTTGCATTTCTGTTCTGGATTGCTCCCATGTGTCATTGACAAAGGCCTGAGAGAATAGGAATGTTACTCATCTGCACACTTCTGTGGAATAGAAAAACATAGAGCAGTGAAAAAAATGAAAGTATTGTCAAGAATAAAGAATTGCTACTGTGCAACTTGGTGGATCCACATATTGTCCCAATCATTCTGTTGAATCATTTCCTTATTTCTCAGTCTTTCTGTATGAGTTTCAGGTCAGTAATGCATGATGTGTTGTACCTGATACGGCTGTAAATTTGATATATCTGGACTGACTTAAAAGCAGGCCTGTTACTGAAATAAATACAATAATTTTGAAAAGAAAAATGAGAAGGAAATGCTGTGGTAGCTTTGTTTTGTCAGTCTGCCTCCTGTGAGGTGAACAGCCAGAGCAAATATTACTTGAAACATTTGTGTGCCATCAAAGTGAAATGTCACAGATGAAGGGCAGTATCTCAGACCACCCTTCAAGCACCCTTGAGTCACCTTACTCTCTCCTCACTCTATTCCGTCAATAATATGATACACAACTTCCCATGTGCTTTGCACATCACTGTCACCACCTCCTGTAAGCGGTATTGATCAATGACTTCATAAAGCAGCCACTTTAAAGGGTAGGTTCTGTAAATGTTAGCTTGAATTGAAAAACATCTAAACGCTTACAATGATAAATTTGCCATGAGGTCAATCAGAAAATAAAAGATATATTTCATCCATGTATTGACTGAAGCACTTTGCTCTGATTCCAATAATGTTTAGAATGACTATTGAATGGATCCTAAAATTAAACCCAATTACCAGTTATGTCATTAAATAACTGTAGCATATTAAAATCATTCGTGTTAATTAGAATGATCATTCACTCATTGATACAGCATCCTTCTAATTGTCTCAATCAAACATTAAATATAAAAAATCCACATGTGTGTTCAGTTTATTGCAAAAAAAGGCTGGTTGGTTTGAGGAACTGATTGGCAAGGGTGGGATAACTGCCTCAGATGGGCAGAGGCCATGGCTGCAGGCAATTAGTTGCCTGCTCAATGTAAAATATGATATGGCTCCCAAGGTTGATGGTGGAAGGATTGGCCTGACATTCTGGCTAGTGGTCAGGGCCATTTTCATTTGTAAAATCTTGGAAACATTTCAGTTTAACAATGCTGATTGGCATTTATTGTAATCATTGGCCACAAGGATGATAATGAATGCAAAATTAGATATGTAATTTTTTTCCTTCATGTGTAGTGTACAGATAAAACCCAAGTGCTCATTTTGTATTCATGTGACATCAAAATTTAAATGTTAACATGCATCTTGCTTTGTGCTTTGATGGTCTCCAAATGCTTATTGCACTCAATCATGAAAATGTAAATTTTTGCCCATCACTGCCTGGCACGGTAGCACAATGGTTAGCACTGTAGCTTCTCAGCTCCAGGGACTGGGGTTTGATTCCCGGCTTGGGTCACTGTCTATGTGGAGTTTGCACATTCTCCTCGTGTCTGCGTGGGTTTCCTCCAGGTGCTTTGGTTTCCCCTCCCACAGTCCAAAGATGTGCAGGTTAGGTTGCTTGGCCATGCTAAAATTGCCCCTTAGTCTCCTGTGATGCATAGGTTAGAGAGATTAGTGGATAAAATATGTAGGGATATAGGGGTAGGTTCCGGGTGGGTTTGTGGTCGGTGCAGATTCGGTGGACTAAAGAGCCTCTTTCTGCACTGGAGGGTTCAATGATTCTATGAAAATAACATCCTCCATTTGAGGAAAAGAAGGGTAGATCTAATACTAATATTTTACACTTAAATAAAAGGAATTATGATGGTATGAAGACAGAGCTGTCTGAATTCAACTGGGAAATAAGGCTAAGAAATAGGTCAGTAGAGATGCAGTGGCAAACGTTTAAAGATCTGCCTTAACAGTCAGAAAAGATACATTCCAATGAGAAAGAAAGATGCACTGTCTATGGCTAAGGATGTTAAAGTAGTGTCAGATTGAAAGAAAGTATGTAACACCACAATGATGAGTGGCAGGTCAGAATATTGGAGGGTTTACGAAGAACAACAAAAAAAAGATTAAGAAGGAGAAATGAATTACAGTATGAGAGAACGTTAGCTAGAAATTTATCACATATAGTAAGAGTTTCTGCAGGTATTTCGAAATGGAAAGTAAGTAAAGTAATCATAGGTCCTCCAGATACCAGGTCGCATTTTCCCTAAAAATTAATAAGTTTGCACTCAGCTATGTTTCCATTCATTGCAGTGGGACAGGACAATCCTGGCTACCAGCTAATTGGAGAATTTGGCTGTAAGTATCATAGAGCCATAGATTTCACAGCATGGAAACAGCCCTTCAGCCCAACTTGTCCATGCCACCCTTTTTTTTAATGCCACCCTAAGCTAATCCCAATTGCCTGCATTTGGCCCATATCCCTGTATACCCATTGTATTCATGTAACTATCGAAATGCTTTTTAAAAGATAAAATTGTACCCACCCCTTCTACTACCTCAGGCAGCTTGTTCCAGACACTCACCACCCTCTGTGCGAAAAAAATCGCCACTCTGGACACTTCTGTGTCTCTCCTTTCTCATCTTAAACCTTTACCCTCTAGTTTTAAACTCCCCTACCTTTCAGAAAAGATGTTGACTATCCAGCTTATCTGTGCCCCTTATTATTTTATAGACCTCTACAAGATGACCCCTCAGCTTCCTATGCTCCAAAGGGAAAAAGTCCCAATCTATTCAGCCTCTTCTTATAACTCAATCCATCAAGTCCTGCAACATTCCAGTAAATCTTTTCTGCACTCTTTTTATGATAGGGTGACCAGAATTGCACATGGTATTCCAAGTGTAGCCTTACCAATGTCTTGTGCAACTTCAACAAGATGTCCCAAATCCTATATTCAATGTTCTGACTGATGAAACCAAGCATGTTGAATGCCTTCTTCACCACTCTGTTCACCTGTGACTCCACTTTCAAGGAGCTATGAACATGTACCCCTCGATCTTTTTGTTCTGTAACTCTCCCCAGTGCCCGATCATTAACTGAGTAGTTCCTGCCCTGGTTCAATCTCCCAAAATGCATCACCTTGCATTTGTCTAAATTAAACTCCATCTGCCATTTGTTTGCCCACTGGCCCAATTGATCAAGATCCTGCTGCATGCAGAGATAACTTTCCTCCCTGTCCATCGTGCCATCAATCTTGGTGTTATCTGCAAACTTACTAACCATGCCTCCTATATTCTCATCCAAATCATTAGTATAAATGACAAATAACAGTGGGCCCAGCATTACCCCTGAGGCACACCACTGGTCACTGGCCTCCAGTTTGAAAAACAATTCTTTACGACCACCAAGAAGCCAATTTTGTATCCATTTAGATACCTCACCCTGGATCCCATGAGATTTAACTTTATGCAACAACCTACTATGCCGTACTTTGTCAAAGGTCTTGCTAAAGTCTATGCAGGCATCATTAACTGCATTGCCCTCATCTACCTTCTTGGTTACTCCTTCAAAAAACTCAATCAAATTTGTGAGACATGATTTTCCACTCACAAAGCTATGCTGATTGTCCCTAATCAATCCTTACATCTCTAAATGCCTTCATTTCAGGCATGAAACCTGAATGCGAATCGTAATAACTGTTCTGGCATGAATCGGATTGCAATCTCCCCGCACTTAGCACACTGAAAGCACTCCCATGTGATTCGTGCTTATCTGGAGTCCCCAGGAATGTGACTTGCCTGAATTGGTTTGCAGCTGTGCATTGTTAACAAGGAGTAAGAGGGTGGGTATCGAAATCTCGACTTTAGACTTTGACTTTAACATAAACACACATTAATGCAAGATATTAACCGACATATTGTCTTTATTTGCCAGCAAGGGAAGGGTCTTGACATAATGGATTGGAGAAACCTCTCAACTGAACAAATAAAATATCCTGGTTTGTACAATTCTACAGCTCACAGTCAGTTGGACACAATCCAAAATGTTTCAAATGACATACTTTACATATTGATCCAATAGAATAAAAATACTGAATCACCCTGATCTATGCGATTACGATACCTCATGGGATACCCTAACATAGCATCCCTAAGCCTGTCCTAGTCTCTCAGTCAGACATCATGTCTCTATTTTGATACCAGCCTCACAAAGCATCTTCACTAAAACAGTCTCACATGGGCATCCTTTAATCGATAAAGAGAACCTACCAAAGCCATTAGTATTTTTATGACTTCGTCAGTGAAGTTAACTGAATCTCTCAGGGATGTGATCAACACAACTTGTCTTCAGGATATTCCATGATTATAGCCCTGATAAGTTTGTTAATTGGTAACATAATGAAACATATGTATATATTGCTTATCAATCCAATGACTGAGCTTTTTATCACTACCTACAATCACAGGGGGTGTCATCATGTTACCATTAATTCTTATCAGTTCTCACTAAGTCCCCTAACAGAACTCTTTTGTTATCTAATACATTAATATCTTCCTGACTCTGTTTTGATTAGAAACTGTGAAGGTAGCTTCATTAAAACTCACTCTTGTATCAGTTGTTTCTGATAAGGTGTCTGGTGAGGTAATTATGTGTCCTTTATGGTTTTGTGATTCCAACAGTTGGGTGCTTGAACGGAATGCATCTAATGCATATGTTTGGTGTCAAAAGGCACTCTGTAACTGTGTATTTAAGTTTCTTTGTTTAACTTCTAAAAATGTATAGAAGATATATTTATATGTATGGACTAATTAAACCTTTAAAACTACAAAGTATTTAAAATACCTAATTACAATTATAAACAAACTTGCTCCCCATTGACAAGTGAATTTTACATCTAAGTTCATTAAACAAAACTCTAGCAGAGTCTGGCAATTTTATAGTAGCCCTTTTCCATCTTTCTACATTCCCTATTCTTTCCTTCTCAAGAACAACAATTTCAATCTAACCGAATCTTGTAAGTTCTCCCCATTTGCATGTCTACTGCATTCTCAGAGTTCTAGAGTTGTTATTATCATCATAGTAGCTGCTGCTCCTGGAATAACTGCATTTCCAAACTGTGCACAGCAACACTTTATCATGGCAAATACCAGACACAGGGTAAACATAATGGCCAAAAGTATGATTAACCCACGTACTAGGGACTTATCTAGTGCACTTAATCATCCTTGTGCCCAGCCAAAAATTCCCCAAGATTCTGGTTTCTTAAACTCCTTAATTTCCCTTCGGATATGGTCCACTAAACTACCTATTTCCTCAGAATGGTTGGGGGTTTATGCGCAGCACTTAGACCCTATTATGGCACATGTCCCACCTTTTTCAGCTAGTAAATAATCTAGGGACGTCCTGTTCTGTAAAGTCACTGTTTTTATGGCTGTCATCTCATCGCTTATGATGTTGAGATGCCAGCTTTGGATTGGGGTAAACACACTGAGAAGTGCCACAACACCAAGTTAAATTCCAACAGGTTTATTTGGTAGCAAAAGTCACTAGCTTTTGGAATGCTTGCTGCCACTTTGTCAGATGAGTGGGAGTTCTATTCCCAAACAGGGCTTATAAAAACACAAACTCAATTTACAAAATAATGATTGGAATGCGAGTCTTTACAGGTAATCAAGTCTTAAAAGTACAGACAATGCAAGTGGAGAGAGCATTAAGCATAGGTTAGAGATGTGTATTGTCTCTAGACAGGACAGTTAGTGAGATTTTGCAAGTCCAGGCAAGTTGTGGGGATTACAGATGGTGTGACATGAGCCCAAGACCCCGGTTGAGTCTGTCCTCATGTGTGTGGAACTTGGCTATCAGCCTCTGCTAAGCAACTCTCTATTGTCATGTATTGTGAAGACCATCTTGGCGAATACTTACCCGAAAATCGGAGGCCGAATACCCGTGACCGCTGAAGTATTCTCCAACAGGGAAGAGAACAGTCTTGCCTGGTGATTGTCGAGCGGTATTCATTTATCTGTTGTCATAGCATCTGCATGGTCTCCCAAATGTACCATGCTTTAGGACATCCATTCCTGCAGCGTATTAGGTAGACAATGTTGGCCGAGTTGCAGGAGTATGTGCCATGTACCTGGTGCATGGTGTTCTCACGTGAGATGATAACATCCGTGTCGATGATCCGGCACATCTTGCAGAGGTTGCTGTGGCAGGGTTGTGTGGTGTCATGGTCACTGTTCTCCTGAAGGCTGGGTAGTTTGCTGTGGACAATGATCTGTTTGAGGTTTGTGGTTGTTTGAAGGCAAGAAGTGGGGGTGTGTAGATGGCCTTGGTGAGATGTTCGTCTTCATCAATGACATGTTGAAGGCTCCGGAGAAGATGTTGTGGCTTCTCCACTCCGGGGAAGTACTGGATGACAAAGGGTACTCTGTCCACCGTGTCCCGTGTTTGTCTTCTGAGGGGGTCGATGCGGTTTTTCGCTGTAGCGCATCAGAATTGTTGATCGATGAGTCATGTATCCTGTTTTTATGAGGCCATCTTTCAGTATTGGCAGATATCTGTTGTGATTCTCCTCATGTGAGCAGATCCTGTGTGTATGGAGGGCTTGTCTGTAGGGGTTGGCTTCTTTAACATGTTTAGGATGGAAGCTGGAGAAGTGGAGCACTGTAAGATTATCCTTGGGCTTGCGGTACAGTGAAGTGACCGTCCTTAATGGAGATGCGTGTGTCTAAGAATGCAACCAACTCCAGAGAGTAGGCCACGGTGAGTCTGATGATGGGGTGGATGTTATTGATGTCAGTTGTTTTAATGATTGTTCACCATGAGTCCAAAGGAAGAAAATGTCATTGGTGTATCTAGTGTATAGCATCGGTTGAAGGTAAGTGATTTCTAAGGCAGCCTTCACAGCACACAACAACGCAGCAAAAACTGACAGCCAAGTTCCGCATACATGAGGATGGCCTCAACGGGGATCTTGGGCTCATGTCACACTCTCTGTAACGCCCACAACTTGCCTGGACTTGCAAAATCTCAGTTACTGTCCTGTCTGGAGACAATACACATCTCTTTAACCTATTCTTAAGACTCTCTCAACTCACATTGTTGGTACCTTTAAGACTTAGAACATAGAACATTACAGCGCAGAACAGGCCCTTCGGCCTTCGATGTTGCACCGACCAATTAAGAAAAAGCAATGACCCTCTAACCTAAACCATTCCCTTTTCATCCATAAACTTATCTACTAACCTCTTAAACGCCACCAAACTTGGCGCATCTACAACTGCAGCAGGCAGGGCATTCCATACCCTTACCACCCTCTGGGTAAAGAACCTACCTCTGACATCCGTCCTATAACTACCACCCCTTAATTTAAAGCTATGTCCCCTCGTGCTAGCTTTCTCCATCCTAGGAAAAAGGCTATCACTGTCCACCCTATCTAAACCTCTAATCATCTTATATGTTTCAATAAGGTCCCCTCTTAGCCGCCTCCTTTCTAACGAAAACAACCTCAAATCCCTCAGCCTCTCTTCATAAGACCTGCCCTCCATACCAGGCAACATCCTGGTAAACCTCCTCTGTACCCTCTCCAATGCCTCCACATCTTTCTTATAATGTGGGGACCAGAACTGCACACAATACTCCAAGTGCGGCCGCACTAGAGTTTTGTACAGTTGCAACATGACGTTGCGGCTCCGAAATTCAATCCCCCTACCAATAAAAGCTAAGACTCCGTATGCCTTCTTAACAACCTTATCGACTTGATTGCCAACTTTCAGGGATCTATGCACATATACACCAAGATCCCTCTGTTCATCAACACTATTAAGAGTCCTACCATTAGCCCTATACTCTACACATTTGTTATTCCTGCCAAAGTGAATTATCTCACACTTTTCCGCATTAAACTCCATTTGCCACCTCTCGGCCCAGCTCTGCAACTTGTCCAAGTCTCTCTGCAAACTATAACACCCCTCTTCACTATCTACCACCCCTCTGACTTTGGTGTCATCCGCAAATTTACTAATCCATCCTTCTATACCCTCATCCAGATCATTTATAAAAATTACAAACAGCAGGGGCCCCAAAACAGATCCCTGAGGTATACCACTTGTAACCGAACTCCATGATGAATAATTCCCATCAACCACCACCTTCTGTCTTCTATCAGCTAGTCTTGATTATCTGTAAAGACTCACATTCCAATTATTATTTTGTAAGTTGAGTTTATGTCTTTATATGAAAGGTAGTGGCTTTTGCTACCAAACAAACCTGTTGGACTTTAACCTGGTATTGTTAACTTACTGTAACTCATTCTTACTGTATCTCATTACTTAACCCTCTTATAGCTTTTGTAGTATCATTTGTCACCACTTCTAGTAATTTAGCTAATTTTAGAACATAGAACAAT
>JAGIQG010000006.1:103923564-104268359 GCA_024679065.1 Sphyrna mokarran
TCGCATCCCATCTCGGGCCCCCGAACTCTTTTGTGATCCCACCCCCCGCAAAAGGAACGGCTCAGTTTAGAAGCCCCCAAATACGAGTAGCTTTGTTTATTTTGACTGAGTAAATACACACATCTGACAGACGTGGAGAAAAGTATAGGGAAGGCATTGTTGTGTTCTCTAAGAGTTTTTTAGAGCTGATAAAGGGTGTTTGATGGTTAGGGGGGTATACAAATACGTATGATTCTGTAGGTATTACAGTACTGCCCAAGTAACATGAGCCCTTGTTGTCTCGATTTAATGGTGCGACGCAAGGGATCTGCTTTATGTCCACACACAAGGTATGTTCCATTTAAAGTTCACAAATTGATACCATTTTCTTCAATTACAGTGTTTACATATTGCTGATTCTGAGGATCAGTGAAAGGTTATAATAACCTGTTCCTGCACTCCACCCACCTGTGTGTACACTGACTAGACAAATTGTCCCATTAGGTCTCCCTAGTTTTGTTGTGTTAGTAAGGGACAAGGCTTCTGAGAAAGGTTATAATTAGGTTGGAACCATTCCTTAAATTTATTCATATTATACCGAGCTGATTCCAGTGTTCTTTACTAACCTTTAGTCCTTCCTTAAGAAGTTCTTATGATTTCAGATAAACTTTTCTGATTCAGTCACCATTCTGCTGTTTCTGATTCATTGAAAGGAATACCTCTCTTTGAGAGTGTCAGTACCTGTGTTCACACCCTACAATTAGAAGCATTGATATCCTTGGTATAGGTGTATGAATGTGCATGAAGTTAATTATGTGCAATTCAGACAATATAAGTATTATAAATGTCACAAGAAAATAGAGTCCTAATGTCCAATAGCCTCCATCAATGAGGTTGACATTTTCATTGGGACCTTTTCATTGGGACCTGGAGCCCTTTTCCAATGAGATACATGGATCCATGTCGGTCTTTCCTTCACCTTGATCACAGTGTTGGTGGACAACAAGATTTGATAGAGGTGCATAAGATTTTGGGCATTGGTAGAATGAATACAAGCAGGTTTTTTCCACTGAGGCTAGGGGAGAAAAAAACAAGAGGGCATGAGTTAAGGGCGAAAGGAGAAAAGTTTAAAGGGAATATTAGGGGTGGGGGGGAACTTCTTCATGCAGAGAGTAGTGGGAGTGTGGAATGAGCTGCCAGATAAAGTGGTAAATGCGGGGTCACTTTTAACATTTAAGAAAAATTTGGACGGGTTCATGGATGAGAGGGGTGTGGAGGGATATAGTCCAAGAGCAGGTCAGCGGGACTAGGCAAAAAATGGTTCAGCACAGACAAGAAGGGCCAAAAGGCCTGTTTCTAAGCTGTAATTTTCTTCAGTTCTTCTATCGTTCTTCTAAGACTTGACAGGGGTCCACAAATCTTGGGTGAAGACTATTCTTTCTCTTAAATACTTCACATAAATAAAGTCACCCAGTTCTAAGCTATCACTTCTGTGGGATCAGTCTGAACTTTCTTTACCTGGGAATGGAAACTAGAAATACATTTTGTTAATGCAATACAATAGTTCAGCATATTTTTTTCCCATTCTATGGATATCCGTGTGCTTAACAGGAAATGGTGCAGAAAAAGGCAAACATTGGGGGTGTCATAAATCATAATGATTTTATGTGGTGATAGCCCAGTTGTTCTGTTTGCTGCTGACCGCATGACTATTAATGCTAGGAGTAACAGTTCAACCCATTTTATTTCAGTTTCAGCACAAAGTTTTGCCAGGTTTTTTTTTACCATTCCATTATATCTCTCTACCAGTCCAGCTGACTGTGGATAATAACTCAATGAAAATGCTGATTGATTTACGATGCTCGGTACATTTCTTTTATAACTATCCCAGTAAAATGTGATCCATTATCACTTAAAATTTGAACCAGGTATGCCAAATCATGGCACAATTTCTTTTAGCAACACTAGTAGCAAAATTCTTTTTACATGGAAAGGCTTCAATTCATCTAGAAGATACATCTATAATTAATAATACAGACATAAATGCCATACACAGGCGTAATTCAATGAAATCCATTTGCAGACTTGCATACGGTCCTATTGGATTTGGGTGGGAGGCATGAATCTGGGAGAACCTTTTCAGTTTTTTCCAGATTCATGATTTGACAGATAATACATCCTTCATTAATTCATTTTGCAATTGCCAAAATACCTGTGCACAAGTTTTTAAAATACTATCTGCCATTTCCCCCCTTTCCCAATCTCCAAAAACTGACACATTTCTCTCTTTTTCCCTTTCTCCCCTGACTATTACTGAAGGATCTCTGAAAGACATTCTTATAGGCAAGTTATTCTGTCGAGGTACCATCATGTGGGGAAGATTTATTCTTACCCTTGGTCCGTTCTACTCATTTTTGCAGGTTATTGATTAATGACTGGCCGCAATCTTGAAACAAAGTAAGCTAATGTTCTCTTCTGGGAGATTTTACTCGAACCAGCTCTCATTCCCTTAACTGATTGAGCTGGCACAGATCACAGTATACAATCCCATTGCTCTAACTAATGTTCTTTATGCCCACTTCACCTGACCCATTTAGACTCTTAATTCCGGCTTAGTCTGGGTGTCTGAGATATTTGTTGGATAAAGCCATCGTTTGCTGATCAACCGATTATCATAGCAACTCAATCAGTTAGGGGTGGTTTATTGTGTAACTCCTTGTTACTTCCCAGTGATTTGATTCCCAAAAGCTCAACAGGAACATAAAGTACAAAACTCACAACAAATATCACAAACAATACCAACTTATACTTTAACTAAACATACATAAACAATTCTTTGTCTGCATTGTTCGCCATTACAGACAGAGCTTTTAACACATTATCTTAAACTGTGACAGTGCACTTTACTTAATCTCACTTATGACCCCATCACACAAGGATCAGTTCTATCACACAAGGACCTGTCTGTCAAAAAAGGAAAGAACGTCTTTTCTTTAGTCTCACTTACACAATCTGCCCTGTCAGTTCAGGGGTGGAATTTCAACAATCAGTCTCTCTTTGTTGTCAAGCTAAAAAAGAGGAAGTGATTTAAAAAAAAGTCAACCCGTTCCTGAAATAAGTCAAATATCGCAGTACACCCACTGGGACAAACAGACTGCATTTTGAACCATCAAGGGACTAAAGTGTCACTTTTTTTTTACTGGTCAGTTAGCCGCTGTTCTTGTGTCTGTTTACTCACCAGCTAGAAGCAAGCGCACTTAACCAGTCATCCCTGAACAATGGAGCCCACTGCTTTACTGAAACAGCCCTGTCAAGGCTCCTGGATGCAGTGGAGGAGAGGTGGGCCATCCTGTACCGTGAGAACAGGGGCAGGGAAACTAATGCAACCTGGGACGCGGTGGCTGCAGCAGTCAAAGAACAAAACAGCACGGGAAACAGGCCCTTCGGCCCAACGAGCCTGTGCCGCCACCCCGATGTTCCCACCTCTACCCGCAATTCCTGTCCATGTTTATAGATCTATGGATTAAAAACCAAATTTGAGGCAATTTAGGAAGAATTTGTTTTGCCAATTAGCCTAAGAGCACATCTTTGGGATGTGGGAGGAAACTGGAGCACCCGGAGAAAACACACGCAAGCACGGGGAGAATGCGCAAACTCCCACAGACACAGGCCCAAATCCATGGATCTGCACAGCACAGCTATAGTCACTGCGCTGTCGTGTTGCCCATCAGATGGTCCAGGTCAAGCATACACTAACGATGTGAAGCAGTAGGATACTCTCGAAAAAGGTCCAAAAGCAGTCCTCTCACGACCCATCGCGTGTATGCCCTCGTTAGACAACAAGGTGGACCAAAGCACCTGTAGGATAAAAACAAGTACATCAATATCATCATCTATTTACACACTTCCCAGGGACTCCCAAGGCTCATGATCCCTATTTTAAATCAGTTTTCTATATCCCTCCATTCCCATTCTGTTCATGTGCCCATCTAAGTATTTATTAAATAACTCCAGAGTACCTGCCTCCACCACTTTACTTGGCAGTGCATTCCATACCCCCACCACCCTCTGTGTGAAAAAACTCCCTCTAGCATCCACATTATACCTTACCCCCCTCACCCGTGACCCCTCGTGCAATTCGAGTCCATCCCAGGAAAAAGCTTAGCCCTGTTTACTTTACCTACCCCCTTCATAATCTTGTACACCTCTATCAGATCTCCTCTAAGTCTACATCTTTCTAAGGAAAACAGAACCAATTTGCCTAATCCCTCCACATAACTCAGACCTTCCATACCAGGCAGCATCCTGGTAAACCTCTTCTGCACTCTCTCCAGAGTCTCCACGTCCTTCCGGTAGTAAGGCGACCAGAACTGGACGCAGTATTCCAAATGAGGTCTAACCAGCATTTTATACAACTGCAACATTAAAGGCCAGCTCTTGTACTCTATACCCCTTCTTATAAAGGCTAACATACTATATGCTTTCTTCACAACCTTCTCCACTTGCTCTGCCACCTTCAGAGACTTGTTCACCTGCACCCCCAGGTCCCTCTGCGTTTCTATACTCTTAATAGGTCTACCCTTTATCATATACCTCCCCCTACATTCTTTCTCCCGAAATGCATCACCTCACATTTATCAGGATTGAATTCCATCTGCCATCTGTCTGCCCAAGCTACCAGCCAGTGCCAACATTGCAACTGCCATCCAGTGTTGCAAGAAAATGAATGACTTCATTCGAGCCTGTCACGTTCTTCCATCAGTCCTGTCTGTCACAATAGAATGCCCACATGAATCCGCTCCCTGACACATCCCGCAGCCTTTCAGAACTATGTTTCTTGTCTTGCAGAATCAACACTTGATGAGGCTGGGACCCTCAGGAGTCCCCTGCGACCCCTGCCAGCACTTCGATGGAAAGCTCTGAAGAAAGCATCAATCAGGCATTGGATAGGATTTTGCCCACGCCATCCACCTGCACTGAGGTATGCACCTCGATGTATGGAATTAGCAGACAGATTTCAGGATCACAACGTGGTGAGCACCACACAGCTACTGAGACACATCAGGTGGAACATCCAAGGTATCGGACAGGTGGAGACCTGCTCTCTCCCGGGAAACAGCTGGCCCTCAGCCAATGTAAGGCCTCTGAAAAAGTCATAGAATTCATAGAGGTTTACAGCATGGAAACAGGCCTTTCAGCCTAACTTTTCCATGCTGCCCTTTTTTTTAAACTCCTAAGTTAATCCCAATTGCCCACATTTGGCCCACACCCCTCTGTACCCCATCTTATACATGTAACTAAATGCTTTTTAAATGATAAAATTGTACCTGCCTCTACTACTACCTCTGGCAGCTTGTTCCAGACACTCACCATCCTCTGTGTGAAAAAATTGCCCCTCTGGACACTTTTGGACACTCCAGGCTTCTGGAGTCACTCCCACTGCTCTTCTATCTCATGGAATGATCCAGTGGCCCACAAGTGCCTTGCGGGAAGAGGAATTGCTAGAACCCATCCAGAGTCCTTCTAACCAGGAGGTTGTGGTATTCTCAGCCCTTCTGAATCCGTAACACCAATGCATGTCAAGGGCAGTTGGTATATCAAGGTGGCATGGATATATCACCTGAAAATTGGCCTGGCTCTCCTGCCAAGGCCGTCACAGGCTGTATGGTGCAGTAGAAAGCACTTCTCGTGCATCCCAGGGAGAAACCTAGAAGTAGCATTAGATCATCCAACATTAAGATGATTTAGGAATGCCAAGAGGGGTGAAGGCCAACAGCATATTTAGGGATTGGATAATTGTCAGTGTAAGTATTTACCATTTAAATAAGATCGTGCCTCAACTTTTCTGTCTTTGGCTTTTTTCCCCCAAAGAGTTTAACTCCCATTTGTAATCAGTGTTTCCTGCAGACTCAGCAATCAATCTCAACAGTGAGATCCAGGGAAACCTACAGTGACAAATATTCTGGAGTGGAAGCCTCACCCCTCACTGAACTCCAGGTGTTGCCCCCCAATCCTGCAGCCCAGAGGGTTGTGCCAAATGGTGGTGTCCTCAACTCTTGCTCAAACATGAGCACAGAGTATACGGGAGTCCGTATACACTCAGAAGACAGGCAGGAGTCAGAGTTAGGCAGCATCAGGGCAGCGTCATATCTTGCCTAACAACAAGGAACACCTCGTGCCGGGATAAGTTACTCGCTGGTATAGCCAATCCAGGCCTACCATCCTGATGTGATGTCAGTGAGATGTTTGACCGGGGAATGAGAGTGCTATTCTGGAAATTGTGGACAAGGATTCTGGTAGATAAGGGTCTTGGAAAGAGAGTTTGAAGCTTTTGTGGGCTGTTGAATGTTTTTGGTGAGGGGGTAAGTTGGAGCTCTTACAAATCCTACCTTGGCACCTCAACGTGGCGTAGGAGTGACACTGGCCGAACATCAGCGAAGTACGGCGGAGATTCGCTCTCTGACAGGTCTAACCAAGCTGAGAAGGTGATGTTCCTTCGGTATACTACTAAACTAGATTTGGTAGTAGGACTGTGGCTAGCTAAGTCAAGGAGGTAACTGAGGACGTCGGCAGCAGGGCGTCTGATGGTGTTTGTGGCAGATGAACCCAAAGGGTCAATGGTACAGTCACCTTGATGGCATGCGGAAGAACCAGAGTGCTGGTCAACGGATGAATCATTAGACCAGTTGTCACTGCGGGGCAGCTTTCTTATTCGCTAAGTATGTTATACTTCTGTGTACCACTTAGCATCAGATTTGGAAGCCCAGAGAGACTGTATGGTGGGGGCACGACACCGTCTGTCTTATTACTGTGCAAGGCGTGTTGGAAGTAAAGTTCCTGGATGACATTGAAAGCCCTATGGCGATGGAGTTAATGTGACGGCAGCAGGCTTGAGGAGCTGGAAGCTGCTAACATGAGCTCTGCACATAGGCGGCTCACACAAGAAGGTCGCTACCTTGTTGAGTTTTCTGAGCAACAACAAGGTTGAGGCAGCTATGTGAGTGTCCGGGCAGCCCTTTTTAGGGACAGCACTGCCCGCCCTGGAAGGGGAAGCCCCTAGAAAAGGTGGGGTAAAGAAAGCTTGTTCAGATTTCACCTGGCTGGCTTACCGCGGCCAACGGGTCTTCACCAAAGCGGTAAGAAGTCAAAGAAAGTAAAACTGACTTTTGGCACATGGAATGTGAGAACAATGCTAGATAATGAATCAAGGCCAGAAAGGCGAACTGCTCTGATAGCTAAGGAATTGGCAAGATACAACATTGGTATTGCTGCGCTCCAAGAAACAAAGATTGAAGGACAAGGACGGATTCAAGAAAATACTCACACCTCCTTCTGGATTGGAAAAATAGACGAAAGGAGAGATGCAGGTGTGGCCTTTGCCATTACCAACAAAATTGCTAGCAAACTGCCAATACTTCCAACAGGAATATCTGAAAGGCTCATGAGACTCCGTGTTCCCATCAAAAAGGACTGTTTCCTGAGCTTGATCAATGTATATGCACCAACTATGGCATACTCTGACAAAGACAAGGAGTCCTTCTATCAAGAACTGGCTGAAGTAGCTGATAATGTTCCTAAGACAGATAAGTTGCTCATCTTGGGAGATTTCAATGCCAGGGTAGGCAATGATCATAATACTTATGAAGGCATCATAGGAAAATTTGGTAAAGGCAAAAAGAACACCAATGGTGACCTTATGCTAAACTTTTGCGCGCAGAGGGAATTATGTGTTACCAACACTTTCTTTTGTCAGCCGGAGAAGGATTACTTCACTTGGATGCACCCTAGGTCAAAGCATCTCCATCTGCTTGACTACATTGTGACCCACAGAGCAGATATGCTGGAGGTTCTATCAACAAAAGCAATGCGTGGAGCAGAATGCTCAACTGACCACTACATGGTACGATCACAAATTAGACTGAAATTGGTACTGCCAAGGCGAAAAACACCCAGTGACGTACCCAAGAAATTGGATGTCAACAAGTTGGCAAAGGAGGAACATCGGAGGAGACTTGTCGCAGCCATGACACTATCTCTCCAAAAAGGTAAAGAACCTCTCAGTGACCCAGCAAACATTGAAGAATGCTGGAAGCAGCTTAAGGAAACCATTCATTCAACTGCAAGTAAGGTCCTCGATCACCCTAAGGGAAAAACTCCTGACTGGTTTCAAGAACAAAATGAATCAACTCAAGAACTGCTAGAGTTGAAGCACAAGCTTTACATGTGTCACTTGAAAGAGAACTCTGAAAGAAGCAGTGTGGCATTTAAGGCCGTGAAAGCCAAAGTTCAAAAGGAGATCAGGGCTATGAAGAACAAGTGGTGGAATAAGAAAGCGGAAGAACTGCAAGCAATAGAACATAGAACACTACAGCACAAACAGGCCCTTCGGCCCACAAGTTGTGCCGAACACATCAAAACCTACCCAGCCATAGACCTATCTATAACCCCCAATCCCATTGGATCCCATATACTCATCCAGAAGTCTTTTAAAAGACCTCAGCGAGTTCGCCTCGACCACCACCGACGGCAGCCGATTCCATTCACTCACCACCCTCTGAGTGAAAAACTTTCCCCTAGCATCCCCTCTGTACTTGCTTCCCTGCACCTTAAATCTGTGCCCTCTCGTCATGACCATTTCAGCCCTGGGAAATAGTCTCTGAGAGTCCACCCTATCTAATCCTCTCAACATCTTGTAAACCTCTATCAGGTCGCCTCTCAACCTTCGTCTCTCCAGGGAGAACAGTCCCAGCTCCCTCAACCTGTCTTCATAAGGCATGCCTCCCAATCCAGGCAACATCCTTGTAAATCTCCTCTGCACCCTTTCAATAGCTTCCACGTCCTTCCTATAGTGAGGCGACCAGAACTGCGCACAGTACTCCAAGTGTGGTCTGACAAGGGTCCTATAAAGCTGCAGCATTACCTCCTGACTCCTGAACTCAATCCCTCGATGAATGAAGGCCAGTACACCGTAAGCTTTCTTAACCACATCCTCCACCTGGGAGGCCGATTTGAGAGTCTTATGGACCCGGACCCCAAGATCCCTCTGCTCTTCCACACAGCTAAGGCTTCTACCTTTGATAGTGTACTCATTCATCCCGTTGGATCTGCCAAAATGGACCACAACACATTTATCCGTGTTGAAGTCCATCTGCCACTTCTCCGCCCAGTCTTACATCCTGTCGATGTCCTGCTGCAACTTTTGACATCCCTCCAGACCATCCACAACACCATCGACCTTCGTGTCATCGGCGAACTTACTCACCCATCCCTCCACTTCCTCATCCAGGTCATTTATGAAAATGACAAACAGCAAGGGTCCTAGAACAGATCCCTGGGGCACTCCACTGGTGACCGACCTCCATGCAGAAAAAGAGCCATCCACAACCACCCTCTGCCTTCTGCAGGCAAGCCAGTTCTGGATCCACAAGACCAAAGCCCCTTGGATCCCATGGCCTCTCACCTTCTCAAGAAGTCTTGCATGTGGGACCTTGTCAAATGCCTTGCTGAAGTCCATGTACACCACGTCCACTGCTCTTCCTTCGTCAATGTGTTCAGTCACATTTTCGAAGAACTCAATTAAGCTCGTAAGGCACGACCTGCCTTTTTCAAAACCATGCTGACTATTTCTAATCAACCTAAACTTCTAAATGTCAGACAGGAAAGATTCCCATGGACTCTTTTCAGGACTGAAAGCTATCTATGGTCCAAGAAGTAACACAATGGCTCCTGTGAAAACTGCAGATGGGAGCAAACTATGCACTAACAAGAAAGACATCATTGAGCGATGGAAGGAGCACTTTTGTAACCTTCTAAACCAGCAAGGTGCGGTTGATCGCAAAGCATGTCAGGGGCTCACAACTAGACTGGTAAAAGAGGAGCTAAATGGAAATATCACGATGACAGAACTTGATAAAGCTCTGAAAGATACCAGAAGTGGTAAGGCACCCGGGCAAGACGGTATTCCATCAGATGTGCTGAAACAAGGTGGTCGTGCTCTGAAAAGTGAACTGCTAAACATATACAATGCTTGCTGGCAAAACCAATGCCTCCCTCAGGACTACAAAGATGCGTTGATTGTCACAATCTATAAGAAGAAAGGTGACCGAAGTGAGAGCAAAAACCACCGAGGCATGGCGCTTCTTTCCGTAGCTGGCAAGATTATGGCGAAGATCCTGCTCAATCGACTCAAAATTATTTCAGAAAATGTCCTCCCTGAGAGCCAATGTGGCTTTAGGATTGGAAGAGCAACTACAGATATGATTTTTACCTTGAGGCAACTCCAGGAGAAGGCGGCAGAACAGCAACAACCATTGTACATTGCCTTTCTCGATTTTTCACAAGCATTCGATACGGTGGATAGAGAAACCCTCTGGAGAGTGCTCAAAATTTATGGATGTCCAGATAGACTGCTCAAGATGATCAAACTATTTCATGAGAATATGTATGGCAAAGTAACTATTGAAGGAGATATCAGCGAAGCCTTCAGCATCAACCACGGGGTAAAGCAGGGATGTGTACTTGCTCCAACTTTGTTCACGCTATATCTTGCTGCAGTATTGGAAACAATGGGCCAAAATCTGGACAAAGGTGTGTACATTAGGACTCGCTCAGATGGAAAATTGTTCAACCTCTCAAGACTCAAAGCCTCAACCAAGATGAGAAAGATATGTGTCAGAGAACTTCTGTATGCAGATGATTTAGCCCTCATTGCCACTGATCCAAATGTGATTCAAGAAATTGTAGACCACTTCTCATCTGCTGCCACTCTGTTTGGCCTAAGAATCAATGCCTCCAAAACCGAACTCCTGTACCAGCCTCTGCCTCTGTGTAATGAAACCCAATCACCAGTCATAAAGATAAGTGGGCTAGCGCTGAAAAACACTGAGTCCTTCACTTATTTAGGAAGCACTGTAACCAGCACCAACTTATCGGACCTGGAAATAGAAAGGAGGATTCAATCAACAACAAAAGTTTTTGGTGCCTTGCAGAAGCGACTTTGGTCCCGCCATGACATTAAAATGTCAACCAAGGTCAAAGTGTATAATATAGTCGTTCTACCATCTCTACTTTATTCAACAGAAACGATGACATTGTACCGGAAGCATATCAAGAAACTAACCAAGATACAACTCAGACACTTGCGACAAATATTAAACATCAATTGGCAAGAGATGGTTCCTGATGTGGAGGTATTCAAACGAGCTGGAACGGTCAGCGCAGAATCGCTCATCACAGCCTCTCAGTTGCGGTGGACTGGCCGTGTCATAAGAATGAGCGACGATCGTTTGCCCAAAGCCGTCTTCTATGGTGAGCTACATGAAGGAAATAGAAAACATGGTGGACAGAAGCTGCGTTACAAAGATGTGCTCAAGCGCCATATGAAGAACACTAACATGGATGTCAACACCTGGGAGAAGGATGCTTTGGACAGAAGAAGTTGGCAATGCATTGTCAAGAAGACAATCCCACTCATCGAGAAAAAAAGGCAGGAAAAATATGAAGCAGTCCATGAACGCAGACATTTTGTTACAAATCAGACAAATCACAGTTGCCACCGATGTGGGAGACAATGCCGATCCAATGCAGGCCTTATAACACACCAACGTGCCTGCAGAATCTAAACTTCCAACACAGTCAACATCGAAATTGATGGACGGCTGATGAGAAAAAAAAAGTTGGAGCTGCCAAACACTGAGCCTCCTAATTGGAGAATTTTGTAGCAGTGAGGACCTCCCTGGTCCTCCTGGCATCCCAGATTCTTGCTGCCACTACTTGTCCTCCATCTTCAAGGTCCTCTTTGAGCTCATCCCTGACTGCCACATGATCCGCTTCCTCCTCAGAGGAATCTGTCTGATGGTCCTCCTCCAGAATATCGGCCTGCTGCAGTGCCAGTTTCTGGCATAATAAAACACCATGTTTCAGGAGACCCTCTAAGGTCTATATTTCAGAGCACTGCCACGGTGGTTCAGGCAGCGGAGCTGTATTTTGAGCAGGCCACCCATCACTCAGTGATAGATTAGGTTGCAACATGGGTTTTATTGTAATGGGTTTGGATGGGATGGGTTTATTGTAACCTTAGTCTCAGGCATCATCAACCATGACCTCAGTGGCTATCCCTTGACCCCACGACCCTTCCCAGAAGCATGGGGTATTCTTCAAAGACCCCACAATGTCCAAAAGCTTCAGGTGGAAGCTGTCATGCACGTTCACCAGATAGTGTGCACACATGTTCATGATGTTTACCAATGATCATATATAATTTGGATATTCAGTGAGTGGAATATTTGCAACTGATGAAGGGACTCCCTGACACCAATGCGACATGCATGCCATCTATAACTCTCTGCATACCAGCAATGACAACAAAGCCTTTAGCCTGGGTATCTTGTTGGGCCTGGCACAGGTCAAAGTGGACGTAATGGGATGCCTGGTCATACAAGATATCCATGACTTATAGCCCAATGGTAAATCAGATGTTAGCCCTCTGCCCCACCCTCTATCCTGTCTTCTCTCTCTTGGACCGGCAAGTTTTAGTCATGGGAGATCCTCCCTCGCAGATATAGATCCCAGACATTGGGAGCAGTATGTGGCAGATTGGGCCCAGCTCTCTGGCATTCCCATAGAGAATAGGCTGTGAGAAGGTCGTTATTGAGAAACCTTGTAATATAGTATCTGAGTGTACCCACTTGGATATGTGGAGCATTCCAGGAATGGCATGCTGTTCAGACAGAAAATAAAAGCCCATCTAATGTTCCAACAGGTACTCATTATAGGAAGCACTACAAAGTTCATGCAGTGTGCAAGAGCTGTGTTAATAGCTGCCAAGTGCCTTTGACTGAGGCTACAACTGTCAGACTTGGTGCTGGTACCTGTTGTTAGGACCTGGGATGGAATGTCAGCAATAAACCACAGAACCTGTCCAGCAGAGAGAGAAAGAGAGAGAGAACAGGATAACCAGTGCAACGTTACTGGGCTTTTAAACCGACCTCGTATAAACTCTCTCAAAAATCTTTCAGCAGAGTGTGTACTCATCACTCTCAACCCAACAGTGAGGATCTAACCTGAGGATCTCCAGCCCAGCCTAAGCATCCCCACACCATGGCAATGGCTGACTGCTCCTTTTGCACCCTGGAGGTGAGGGCTGAATGGTCCTGGCTTGCCTGGCACAAATAATAATGGAAAATATGGAAATAGTGGATAAACTGGCTGATGCATCTGCGTTTTTTGTAAAGGATACAAATAACACCCATAAATAATCAGGAATCAGAAGGTGAAAGTAAGGGAGGAACTTAAAACAATTCTGATCACTAGGTTCTCATGAACCTCACCTCTTCAAAGAAGCAATTGCTGAGGTAGTAGAAGTGTTGGTTCCAATTTTCTAAAATTCCCCAGATTCTGGAAGGCTTGGAAACAAGTGAATGTGACTCCTTTCTTCAAGGAAGGGAGGAGATAAAGCACAGGAAACTATCGGTCAGTTTAACATCTGTCATAGGGAAATATCTGGAATCTATTACTTTGGAGGTTATAGCAAGATGCTCAATGCAATCAACAGAGTCAGCACGGTTTTATGAAAGGGAAATCAATTTTGACTAATTTGTTGGAGTCCTTTGAGTAAATAACAAAAATATGGTCAATAGGGAATCTGTGGATGTGATGCACTTAGATTTCAAGAAGACATTTGACACAGTGCCATTACTTGACAAAATAAGACCTCATGTTCTAAGTGTTAACATATTAGTATGGATTGAAGATTAGTTAGTTAAAGACAGGAAGCAGAGAAGATGTAATTCCACAGGGATCAGTACTGTGGCCTTAATTATATATAAATTATATCAATGACCTGAATGAAGGGACCAAAATATCATTGTTAAATTTGCTGATGACATAAAGATAGATAAAAAATTAAATTGGGAACGGGACATGAGAAGCCTGCAAAGGGATAAAGTGAGCAGGCAAAAAAATTGACACCATTGAAATTCAGGAGATCTTCAGCCATTAAGACATTAGATTTTAGTAATGTGTTAAAGATGGAGAGAGAGAAGCAGAAGCATTTAGAAAACGAATTCAATTCTGTCACTCTGGTCATGCAAGCCTGAAACTGTTAAGAAGTGAATGAGTTAATAAGTTATCTTGAAAGATGATAAATCTTTGTGGAAAGAGAATAAAATAAATTAAGCATACACTGTTGTGCCTCTACAATGTCCTATGTCAATATTTTCAAAGCAATTCCAGGTTCAAAGATTACCAATTACTAGTTATCATTCAAGTATAATGAATTGAGATTAAGCCTGTCAGAGAACAGTGATGTAACCTCCGGTCGAAACATACTTATCGCTGAAAAAGGGACAAAAATTAAATCACCAAAATAGTGAAAACTTTAAAACAATTAAATTGATGTAAATTTGAGTTATTATCTTTGCCAGTAAGGCAGATGAAGGTAATGTTTTCAATCCTGTTTGCTAGTCTGATTGCCTGTAAACAACATATCCCAAAAATCAACGTATCGATATCATTAATAGGATGTAGTCCAGAGAAGAACTGATTAGCTTTTGACCAAGATGCAGATCCTGGAAATTTTTGAAGGATCCATTAACACCAGGAAAAAAAGAAAATTGACTTACCTTTTAGAATTTTGTGGATTATTTTATGTAGAATGTTGTTCGTCTTAAAATGTTCTGAAATTTGTCATAGCTGTCAAATGCCAGCAAAGTTTTCAGAGAAAATTGTTGTATGTAGATTGACCTGAAGTGAGATAAAAGCTATTAATAAAAACATCTTTTTTCAGTTTTTTTTCAGTTATAGAATATCACCCAGACATAGAAAAAACCTTTAGGAAGGACTGTGAATTGTAATAATTAACTTAGCATGGCAGAGGTATGTAATCGAATGAGCGCCCTCTTCACTTGATTTTTGCTGTTATTCAGACATTGGACAAAAGTAAGGATGGCAAATTTCCTTCCCCAAAATGTACTAGTGAACCGCATTTCTTTTTAACCACATTCAATAGTTCCACGGTCATCATTACTGATGCTAGCTTCTTATTAATTAATTTGAAATTCCCCAGCCACCATCTAAGCGTTAGTACATAATTTGGGCTGACACTTCAGAGTAATGCTGAAGGATGTTATGTTGCTGTCTCAGCTCATCTGCTTTAAAACCATCATCCATGTCTTCATCTCTAGACTCTACCATGCCAATACCCCAGTGGCCTCCCACAGTCTACACTCAGTAAACTTGAGTACTAAAACCCTGCTGCCAATATCTTAACTCACAGCAAATAACCTTCTCCCATCACCTCTATGGCCATTAACCTACATTGGCTTCCAGTCAAGAAGATGTTGATTTTAATATTCTCAACCTTGTTTTCAAATCCTTCTATAGCTTTGACCTTTTTATCTCTGCTGTTATGAACTCCTAAAGACTGATGACTTTTAAAATTAAATCTGAACTTCTAGTGAATGGTTGAAAAGATCAAGAAGCATCTTAAGTTTCAATGTAATCAGCTAAAGCAAGAGTGACAAAACATAATTTCAGTACGCAACTTGTACTTTAATCTACAATTAAATTCCCCATTTATCAAAATCACTAAATATGCCCTTCAATAGTTTTACATTGTTCCTTAAGTGGACACTTCATTTTCCAAGAATGAGTACAAAGTGGTTCTTAGCTTCTTTTTCCTTTCCAGTCAGCTAATAACCCCCAAAACTGAATTTTACAGTCTAGGCTACATTAGAAATCCCTCACTCTCATCAAAACTAGCCAATATGTAACAGATGTTTTAAAAGATGCTTCTCTGAAGTTGCTCATGAGCAATATATTTGTAGATGTGTGCATGCTTTCTTACTGAGCTCAAAGGACTTTTGCATGATCACACACTTTGTTGTGTACAGCCCCCCATCCCGCTACAATTCCTGCGGTGGTCAGGATGGTAAAATTCCCGCAATATCTTGAAATCAAAGACATCAGTCAGGTCTGCATCAAATATGAATTCAATTATCCCAATAATTGTAAGTATTGCTTTATTTGTAACTGATTGATGTTAAATCAAAACTGATGTAAAATTCAGTTTGGTATGAGTGAGAAATTCAATTTAAAATAATGCAACAGCAAAAACTTTTGACTTAAAAATAAAAGAACAGCTTCATTTCTTGCACCCTATTGCTCTGGAAGTTACTTAAGAAAAGTTTATTGTACTGACACACACAGTTTAGTTACAAATAAAGAGATCCTTATAATGATTAGAATAATTGAGTTCATATTTAATGCAGACCTGATTGATGTCTTTAATTTCATGATATTGGGGAATTTTACCATCCTGCCCACCACAGGAATTGTAGCAGATGGGGGAGTGGCGGACCATTGCAAAATTCCTTTGACCTTGCATGGGATTTTCCAATTTTGGGACAAGCGCGGCTGGAAGATCACACGCATTGTGTTGTCTGAAGTGAAGATTTTGAAACTGTGGGGATTGGCTGTGCACCTGTGACGGTCCCCACAGTTGAATTGCCAGACATTATTCTAGTTGGTGAAATCAGGGGTGAGATTTTCTCTGATATCAGCAAAGGCTAATGTCAAGGCCATGAATGGCAATAGTGGCTTTTTTCACCAATAGTGCGGGACTTAGTAGGAAAAGATCACAGGCAGGTGTTTCACATTGTATCACTGGTAAGCAGCATCTGATTTGCCCATCCCACCATCAGCTCAGTGAATCGATGACCTGGGCCTCATTTTTAAATGTTGCTCCAGCGTAGGCTTCACTCAAGTGCATACCTAACAGCCACCTGGTACCACCTTGCCATCACCTGGTACCACCTTGCCATCACCTAGCATCATGCTGGCATCAATCTGCCACCTGCTGGCATTACCTTGGCACCCTCTCTCTTCTATTTGCTGCACTCACCTCCAAGCTCTCCTCAGATCACTGGTCACCAGGCACGCACTTTAAGACGTGGAAAATGGGTGTCTCCAGCTGGCTAGCAATTTTTTGCCCATTCCTAGTTTTCCGAGGGCAGTTGAGAGTCAACCACGTTGCTATATCTCTGGAGTCACGTGAAGGCCACGTAAGGATGGTAGATTTCCTTCCATAAACGATATTGGTAAACGAGATGGGCTTTCCTGACAATTGACAATAGTTTCATGGTCATCAGGAGATTCTTAACTCCAGACTTTTTTATTGAATTCAAATTCTGCCATCAACCATGCAGGGTTTGAACCCGGGTTCCCAGAACATTAGCTGAGTTTCTGGATTAACTGTCTAGCGATAATACTGCTATTCATTGTCTCCCCTAGTCATGTTTCATGCTGTTCTGACATCATATCATCACAAAAACTTTACTTGACGTGGGGTATGATTCTGGTATATAGAATCCCTACAATGCAGAAGGAGGCCATTCAATCCTTCAGCGGTATGTTGCAGCAATTCTTTGGCGAGTATCTATCCCCAGTCTTACCCTCCATCCTATTATCTTAACCCCATGCATTCATCCTGATAATTGCTTAAATCTACACATCATGGGACACCAAGGAGCATTTTAGCATGGTCAATTCACTCAACTTGCACATCATTGGAGTGTGGGAGGGAACCAGAGCACTCAGAGGAAACACATACAAACACCTGAAAAATGTGTAGATTCCACACAGTCACCCAAGGCCAGAATTGAACCTGGGTCCCTTTGTCAGCAGTGCTAACCACTATGCTGCCCACTGATGGGATGTTAATTTGTTACAGTGAGATTCCCAATGTTGATTAGCAGGAAATGCAGCCCGTCACTGATATTTGGGGAAGGACTGATTGCTTCCTGCTTTAACATTAATGCCAATGGAAATGGAAACTCTTGGCCTAGGCTAAAACCGAGGAAAGAAAATTAATTTCACCTGGTTTTGCAGGTGTGGTCATCCACTGCCTTGTTACTAACAGAAGAAACTGTAGCTGTTTCTAAATGCCTGTCTCGGAATCTCTCTATATTGAAAGTTCTTCAGGATGTTTTGAATGTAAGAACATAAGAATTAGAAGGAGGAGTAGGCCATCTGTCTCCTCGAGCTTGCTCCGCCATTCAATAAGATCATGGCTGATCTTTTTGTGGACTCAACTCCACTCATCATAATCCTTAATTCCTTTACTGTTCAAAAATGTATCAATCCTTGTCTTAAAAACATTCAACTTCAGTGGGCAGGGAATTTCACAGATTTACAACCCTTTGAGTAAAGTTCCTACTCAACTCAGTCCTAAATCTGCTCCCCCTTATTTTGAGACCATGCCCTCTAGTATTAGTTTCACCTGCCAGTGGAAACAACTTCCCTACCTCTATCCAATCTATTGTCTTCATAATCTTATATGTTTCAAGAAGATCTTCCCTCATTATTCTTAATTCCAATGAGTATACTCCCAGCCTACTCAGTCTGTTCTCATAAGCCAACCCTCTCAGCTCCAGAATCAACCTAGTAAATCTCTTCTAGACCCTCTCCAGTCATGATGTGGAGATGCTGGCGTTGGACTGGGGTAAACACAGTAAGAAGTCAAATAACACCAGGTTTAAGTCCTGACGAAGTGGCAAACCCCAAAAGCTTGTGAGTTGACTATCAAAAAAATTGGTTGGGCTTACACCTGGTGTTGTCAGACTTCTTATTGTGTTTACCCTCTCTAGTGTCAGTATATCCTTTCTCAGTTAAGGAGGCCAAAACTGTACATAGTATTCCACGTGTGGTCTCACCAATACATTATACAGCTGCAACATAACATGCTATTCTAAAGAATTCCACCAAATTAGCCAAACATGACCTGCCCTTCATATACCCATGCTATGTCTTCCCAATGGGTTAAATTATGTCCAAATGTCTTGCTATTTCTTTCTTGATAATAGTTTCAAGCATTTTCCCTATACAGAAGTTAAGCTAACCAGCATATAGTTACCCACATTTTGTCCATCTCCCTTTTTAAACAGTGGCGGCTCATTTGCTATTTTCCAATCTGCAGTTTTCCTATCGTCCAGCGAATTTTGGTAAGTTATCATGAGTGTATTTGCTATTTTGCCCCCACCATCTCTTTTAGTACCCTGGGATGCATTCCATCAAGGCCAGGAGATTTGTCTACCATTAGCCCCATTAATTTGCCCAACACTACGTTTTTTGTGTTAATAGTTTTTACACCCTCACCTGCCAAAGCCTTCTTGTCAATTTTTGGCATTTTATTTATGTCTTCTACTGTGAAGATTGACACAAAATACCTGTTCAATGCTTCAGCCATTTCTTCAGTTCCAATTATTACATTCTCCCTCTCGTACTCTAAAGGACCAGTGTTTACTTTAGCCACTCTTTCATTTTATACATTTGTAAAAATCTTTGCTATCTGTTTTTATATTCTGAGTTAGTTTACCCTCATGATCCATTTTACTTTTCTTTATAGCTTTTTTCGTGGCTTTAAAGATTTCCCAATCCTCTAATTTCCCACTAATCTTGCCATTATGTATGCATTTATTTTCAATTTGATATTGTCCTTGATTTCCTTAGGTATCCATGGCTGATTATATAGAACATAGAACAATACAGCATAAACAGGCCCTTCGGCCCACGAGTTGCGCCGATCACATCTACCAATCCACAGACCTATCTATAACCCCCTATCCTATTCTTTTCCATATACTCATCCAGAAGTCTCTTAAAAGACCCAGTGAGTTTGCCTCAACAACCTCCGACGGCAGTCGGTTCCATTCACTCACCACCCTCTGAGTGAAAAACCTACCCCTGACATCTCCTTTGTATTTGCTTCCCTGCACCTTAAATCTGTGTCCTCTCGTAGTGACCATTTCAGCTTGGGGAAATAGTCTCTGAGAGTCCACCCTATCTATTCCTCTCAACATTTTATAAACCTCTATCAGGTCGCCTCTCAACCTACGTCTCTCCAGTGAGAAGAGTCCCAGCTCCCTCAACCTATCTTCATAAGGCCTGCCTCCCAATCCAGGCAGCATCCTTGTAAAAGGCCTGCCTCCCAATCCAGGCAGCATCCTTGTAAATGATTATCTCTATTTTTCTACAGTTCTTCCTTAACACTGGTGTTTACTTTTGCTGATCACTGTGGAAAATTGCTTTGAAAGTCCTCTACTATTCCTCAATTGTTCCATCGTAAAGGTTTTGTTCCCGTTCTCCTGTGGCCAACTCCTCTGTGAACCTGCCAGTTTCCTGCTCTTTTGAATGCTTTTTGCAGGTAAGGCAACATGCAAACTACTAAACTCTCTCAAATAAAACCTCATCACTTTAAATCAGCTCTCCTCCCACCTGTGGGGAGAGGGAGTATTTTCTGGTCTCCTCATGGCGCGCTTCTTGGGGTGGGAGGTGGTGTGCCATTTGCCAGCGATGGGACCTTGTGGTCCCACTACTGTCAATGGATGCCTAAAAGCTTTGAACTGCATTGTTTACATTCAATTTCACAGTCCATTAACTTTTACAAACATCTTGGTTGAATGCTTTTTCAAAGTAGGGATTAGCTTTTTTGTTTTTATGGCACTTCAGAGTCTTTAGCTCTGAAGTGCTTCCTCTTTTCAGCAAGAGTCCATCCTGACCACAATTTTTTAATGCTGTATTTTCCACCCTAATATGTATTCTAGAAAGGTCAGGTACTCTGTCTGTCTGCATATTTTGCATGGTAAATTTTTCAGGTCTGACGTATTTCTTAAAAAACAAGCAGCTGGAACAACTCAGACAGAAGTCTAAGGGTTTCTCCGTGAAGATCTGCTCACAGTCACTGTTGAATTTTCTGGATAGATGTGATAATGTCAGAAGCTTGGATGCCATTGTAGCCCTTGGGTGGTACACTGGCAGTGCCAATCCTTTCACCCACAATATAAGAACACAAACCCTATCGTAACAACAGATGCAATTCTCCGAAAACATTCTAAGTGTTCACTCTGGCTGGGAAAGTGGTGTGATTCCTGTCAGATGGGTTGGCACAATTCAGACTGCAATCCACCCACACTTAAACAAGTTTTGGAGCTTGGGTTTCATGCCATGAAAGGGATATGCACGACCAAAAGATCCTGTCAAATCAGGCTTCTCAGAGGTCAGGGCAGTCTTTAAGAACTTTTTGTATGTTCCCCTCCCACTTATTTAATGATTCCCTGCAGACATGGAGAATACCCCAGGGATAACCTCCCCGCCCCCCCAACTCCGTTCTTCCCATCATTAAAGGTCTGCCACTCTCCCCACCCCCACCCACCAAACTATGCAGGCATCAGGGTGCTGAGGCCTCCCTCACTCCCCAATCATTTTATCTGGCATTGGCCCACTGCCTCCTCCACAATCGCCAGCGCCAGCTCTCCCCGCTCCCCCACTCCAGTGAGTGAGCAATGCCTTGCAATGGGGTTGCCTTTTTCTGTGCGTCACCATTAGGCACCCCCTTCAGGCCCCTTGCTAGTGCCAACCGGACAATGTCAACTAGTAATCCACCGTATCAGGATAATTTGGGGATTTGGGTTTCAATCCAACCACAGTAGGTGGTGAAATTTGAAATTAATAAAAATCTGAAATTAAAAGTGTAATTACCATGAAACCATTGTCAGTTGTTCTAAGAACCCATTTGCTACATTAATGTCCTTTAGGAAATTTGCCCACCTTTCCTGATCTGGTTCGCATGAGACTTCAGACCCCTAGCAGTAGGGTTGACTTTTAAAAGCCCTCTGAAATCGTCTAGTCGGTTGTATTAAACCACTAAGAAATCTCAAAGGAATGAAGCTGGATGGACCAATCAGCACCAACATAACCACGGGAAGTGACAATAGCAAGCTCAGCCTTGTCAACTCTGCAAAGTCTTCCTTACTAACATCTGGGGGCTTTTGTCAAAATTGGAACTCTCTTGCAGACTAAATTGACTGAGACATACTCAAAATATCATACTTTACAAACAATCTTACCTTACAAACAATGATCCAGAGATCACCATCCCTATCTCCGATTATGTCCTGTCCCACCAGCAGGAAGTTGCCCTATGAGTCTTCAGCATATACTCCAGACCCCAGGAAATCCTACTGAATACCATGTCACACCCAACGCTCTGACTATTGCTTCCGCTGCCAGCTGATGGATCGGTATTCCTCCATGTTGAATACCACTTGAAGAAAGCACTGAGGGTGGCAAGAGCACAGAAAGTACTCTTGGGGAAAATCCAATATCCCATCATCAAGGGTGCCTTGGTAGCACCACTACTGACTGAGCTGCTAGATAGAGCAGCAGTTGGTGAGGGAATTAACAAAGGGCAGAAATATACTTGATCTCCACATCACCATCCTGCTTGCCACAGATGTATGGGGACAATGATAGTATCATGATGTGGATATGCCGGCATTGGACTGGAGTAAACACAGTAAGAAGCCTCACAACATCAAGTTAAATTGCAACAGGTTTATTTGGTAACAAAAGCCACTAGCTTTTGGAGCGCTGCTCCTTCGTTAATAAGTGGTGTTCTATTCACAAACAGGACACATAAAGACACAAACTTAATTTACAAAATAATGGTTGGAATGCAAATCTTTACAGGTAATCAACTTTTAAAGATACAGAGAATGTGAGTGGAGAGAGATTAAGGACAGATTAAAGAAATGTGTATTGTCTCCAGACAGGACAGTTTGTGACATTTTTCAAACACATACAAGTCATGGGGGTTACAGGTAGTATGACAAAAACCCAAGATCCCTGTTGAGGCCGACCTCGTGTGCAGAGCTTGGCTATCAGTTTCTGTTCAGCGACTCTGTGCTGTTGTGTGTCGTGAAGGCGCCTTGGAGAATGCTTATCCAAAGATCAGAGGCTGAATGCCCATGGTCACTGAAGTGTCCCCAAACAGGAAGAGAACACTCTTGCCTGGTGATTGTCGATTTTTGTTCATTCATCCATTGTCATTGTGTTTGCATGGTCTCCCCAATGTACCATGCTTCGGGACATCCTTTCCTGCAGCGTATCAGGTAGACAATGTTGGCTGAGTTGCAAGAGTATATACCATGTACCTGGTGGATGGTGTTCTCATGTGAGATGATGACATCTGTGTCAATGATCCAGCATGTCATGTAGAAGTTGCTGTGGCAGGGTTGTATGGTGTCATGGTCACTGTTCTCCTGGAGGCCAAGTAGTTTGCTTTGGACAATGGTCTGTTTGAGGTTGTGCGGTTATTTGAAGGCAAGAAGTGCGGGCGTGGGATGGCCTTGGCAGGATGTTTGCCTTCATCAATGACATGTTGAAGGCTCTGGAGAAGATGTCATACCTCCTCCACTCGGGGGAAGTACTGGATGACGAAGGGTATTCTATCTGGCGGTGTCTTGTCTTTGCCTTCTTGAGGAGGTTGGTGCAGTTTTTCACTGTGGCGGGTCGGAACAGTCGATTGATGAATCGAGCACCATATTCTACTCTTATGTGGGTATCTAGAAGTGTCTGAGCAGATCCTGTGTACATGAGGACTTGTCTGTAGGGTGGAAGCTAGAAAAGTGGAGCATTGTGAAGTTATCCATGGGCTTGCAGTACAGTGAAATGCTGAGGTGACTGTCCTTGATGGAGATGTCTGTGTCCAAGAATGCAACTGATTCCAGAGAGTAGTCCATGGTGAGTCTGATGATGGGATGGAACTTATTGATGTCATCATATAGTTGTTTCAGTGATTGTTCACCATGAGTCCAAAGGAAGAAAATGTCATTGATGTATCTAGTGTATAGCATTGTTCAAATGTGCATGAAGATGTTTACATATTGGCATGAAAATTTGGTCCCCATGGCTGTTCCATGTGTCTGGATAAAGAACTGGTTGTTGAAGGTGAAGACATTGTGGTCCAGGATGAAGAGGATGAGTTATAAAATTGCAGCTGGTAACTGGCAGTTGTCGGCAATGAGTGCAGAAACAGTTGCAGCAATGCCATCATCGTGGGGGATGTGGTGTAGAGTGCCGAGACATCCATTGTGACGAGTCCTGGTTCAACTGCACCACGTGTGCTGAGTTTCTGTAGGAAGTCTGTAGTGTTGTTCTTTGTACAATGGGTTTCAGGATGTCCTTGATGTAACCAGAAAGGATTTCATACAGGATCCCATTGCCTGATAAGATGGGACAGCCGGGTATGTTTACCTTGTATCTTTGGGAGGCAGTAGAGATCTCCAAGGTGGGGAATATGTGGGATGAGAGCACAGAAAGTGCTCTGAAAGTCCAGATCAAAGATCTTGATCAGTCCGTTGAGTTGATGGGTGTGTTCTTTGTTCGAATCTGCAGATAACTATTCGTAATATTCCTTGTTGTTCTCCAAGGCGGCCTTCACCACACATGACAATGCAGAATCGTTGAGTAGAGACTGATAGCCAAGTTCCGCATACATGAACATAGAACATTACAGCGCAGAACAGGTCCTTCGGCCTTCGATGTTGTGCCGACCATGATGATGGCCTCAACTGGGACCTTGGGTTCATGTCACACTATCTGTAACCTGCATGACTTGTATGGGCTTTCAACATCTCACTAACTGTCCTGTCTGGAGACAGTACATATTTCTTTAAGCTATGCTTAATCCTCCTTCCACTCACATTGTCTGTACTTTTAAGACTTGACAACCTATAAAGACTTACATTCTAACCATTATTTTGCAAAATTGTGTTTGTATCTTTATATGCCCTCTTTGTGAACAGAACTCCCACTTACCTGACGAAGGAGCAGTGCTCTGACTGTTAGTGGCTTTTGCTACCAAATAAACCTGTTGGACTTTAACCTGGTGTTGTGAGACTTCTTACAGCAATAGTATTGACAGGACTGATTACTACACAGTCTGTCTGAAGAAGAAGATAAAGCTTCATTTTCTGGATATCCTTCATTGTGTTGTGTGATACTACTAGTGTGCTAAATGGGATGGACTCCATTCTAAAATTGCCACTAAGCCAGGGGATCAATTCTGGTTTAATGAGGAGTGCAGCAGAGCATGCCTGAAACAGCATCAGGTGAATCTAATAGATGCATCAAAACAGCATAAGCAGCAAGAAATGGACAGAGTTATGTGATTCCACAGATATTAGGTCCCAATAGACCAATGCAAGCTCTGTCCTGGCACATTCCAGCCATAAATGGTGGAGGACAATTAAATAACTCATTGGAGGAAGCTCCACAAATACCCATCAGATGAAACCTAGCAGTTCACTGCAAATGTTCAGCCAGAAGTGCCAAATGAATCATAAAATCTCTCATGCAGAAGGAAGCCAATTGCCGTTGACAATCCCACCTTTTTATCCTTCTAATCCCCCAGATACTAAGGGGCAATTTAGCACAGTTAATGTACTCAACCCACATAGCTTTAGACTCTGGGTGGAAACCAGAGCACCCCAAGTG
This sequence comes from Sphyrna mokarran, assembly GCA_024679065.1. Classification (NCBI taxonomy): domain Eukaryota; kingdom Metazoa; phylum Chordata; class Chondrichthyes; order Carcharhiniformes; family Carcharhinidae; genus Sphyrna; species Sphyrna mokarran. Next base: position 103,948,876 of record JAGIQG010000006.1, read on the forward strand.
AAGCCATGCAGACACAGGGAGAACATGTAAACTCCACACAAACAGTGCCCCAAACCAGGAATCGTATCAGGTCCTGGCTTGTGAGACGGTAGTGCTAACCACTGTGCCACTGTGCTGCCCAAATAATTCTCTGGGATTGGGAATTATAAGGATGATGGGAATATATTCAGATGCAGTAAGTCCATAGAGCCCATTAGCCTGTATCTATTGGAATCATAGGATTTTACAATGCAGGAGGAAGCCATTTCACCCATTTAGTCTGTACCGATCAAATCCTACCCAGGCCCTATTCCTGTAAACCAACATATTTACCCTGCCATTCTCCCTGACATTATGGTTAATTTCGCATAGCCAATTGATTTTGGACTGTGGGAGGAAACTGGAGCCCCCAGAGGAAACTCACGCAGACATGGAGAGAATGTGCAAACTCCACATAGACTTGAGGTCGGAATTAAACCTGAGTCCCTGGCAGGATGAATCAGCAGTGGCTAACCACTGTGATTCCTTTGAGGGTCCCCAGCATCACTGATGTCAATTTAATTCACTCCACATGATATTAAGAAACAGCTGAAGGCTCTGGATACTGCAAAGTCTTTGGGCCCTGACAATATTCCAGCAATAGCATTGAAGACTTTTGCTTCAGAACTTGACGTGCTCCTTACTGCTTCAGTACAACTACAACTCTTGACATCTACCCAGCAATGCAAAAAATCACCAGGTATGTCCTGCACACAAAAAGCAGGACAAATCTAATCCAACCAATCAGTCTACTCACAAAGATCAGTACGGTGATTGAAGTGATTCTTAACAATTCTATTAAGCAGCATTTGCTTAGCATTGACCAGCTTACTGACACTCGGCTTGGTTTCTGCAAGGTCACTCAGTTCCTGGTTCAAACAAGACAAAATGCCGGAATTCCAGAGCTAAGGAGTGAAGGACTACCCAAGCTAAATTGGAGTGAATGGGAATCAGGGGGAAAACATTCCATTGGTTGGAGTCATTACTTACTTTGTGGGTTTGGAGGTCAGTCACCTCGAATCCTGGGCTTCACTGCACGGGTTCTTCAGAATAATGTCTATATGGAGTCGTGAGACCAAAAAAGGAAATCTCAGCAAGTTTGGCAGCACCTGTAAAGAGAGAAAGGAACTTACATTTCGAGTCTAGATGGCACTTCATCAAAGCTAAAAGGCATATAAAGTGGAAGATATTTGTACTGCAGGGTGAGGGAATGAAAGATAAGTCATAGCCATAGAAACCAGGGTAAAGGGCTGCTAATGGCAGTCCATAGGGAGAATAGAAGGTGTGAATGACCAAATGGCAGAGAAGCTGAAATCAGAGGGTAAGCTGTGACAGATGAAGATATGGACGGTGTGGGGGGGAAGGCAATGTATATAATGGAGGTAAAATTAGAAAAAGGGGGAAGAGGAGAAAAAAATAAGGAAAGGGGGGCATCAAGTAGGTGAAAGAGTGGGGAAGAAGAAAAGACAATAAAGAAATAAAAGGTCGAGAACAGTAAAAATAAATAAAATTAAAAGAAAGAGGGCCGAGGTGGGGTGGAGCTAATCATCAAAGTTATTGAACTCAATGTTGAGACCAGAAAGTTGTAAAATGTCTAGTTGGAAAATGAGATACTGTTCCTCCAGTCTGTGTTTCGCTTCACTGGAACATTGCAGCAGGTCAAGGACAGACATGTGGGCATGGGAGTAGCAAGGAAACGGAAGGTCAGGGTCCTGATTGCACATATCCTGAAAGTGCTCAGCAAAACAATCACCCAGCGTACACTTGATCTCTCCAATATAGACATGATCACGTTGGGAGCAATGAATGCAGTACATCAAATTGAAAGAGTACATCAAGTGAAACACTGCTTAACCTGGAATGAGTGTTTTAGATTTTGGATGGTAAGCATAAAGAGATAAAGGGGCAGATGTTACACCTTCTGCAATTGCATGGGAGGGTGCCATGAGTGAAGGGAGAGGTGTTGGATACATTGCAGAAGTGGGCTAAGTTATCCCAGAGGGAATGGTCTCTGTGGGGAGTTGACAGAAGCAGTAAAGGGAAATGTGTTTGGCGGTGGCATCACACTGGAGTTGCCGAAAATGGTGAAGGATTATGCTCTGCATGTGGAGGCTGGTGGGATGAAATGTGAGAACAAGAGGAGGATTCTATCCTTTTTCTGGGAGAGAGCAGAGGGGGTGAGGGTCGTGGCACAGGAGATGGACCGAATGCTGTTGAGGACCCTATTGAGAACTGTAAGTGGGAATTCACAGTTGAAGGAAGAGTGCATTTTAGAAGCACCACTTTGGAAAATGGCTTTATCAGAACAAATGTGACAGAGGCGAAGGAGCTAAGGGAAAGGGATGGAATCCTTACATGATATACGGTGTGAAGAGCTGTAGTCCAGATAGCTGTTAGAGTCAGTGAGCTTGTAATGGATATTAGTAGATAGGCTATTGCCAGAAATGGAGCGAGAAAGATCATTTTAAGACCCAATCCTGCTCCCACGCCCATATGTCTGTCCTTGGCCTGTTGCAATGTCCAGTGAAGCTTAACACAAACTGGAGGAACAGGATCTTATCTTCCATCAGGCACTTTACAACCATCTGAACTCAATCTCGAGTTCAACAACTTCAGATGATTAGCCCCTCCCCACCTCAACCCTTTTGTTTTCATTTTATTTATTTTTATTGTTCTCAAACTTTTATTTCTTTGTTGGCTTTCTTCATTTCTCTATCCCCCCACTTTCTCTCACTTAATCCCCCCTTTTTCTTATTTTTTCTCCCCTTTTGCTTCCCCGTTTCTAATTCTCTCCTACACATTCCCTTCCCTCCATCCACATCTTCATCTGTCACAGCTTACCTTCTGACTTCAGCTTCTCTGTCATTTAGCTGTTCTGACTCTTTATTCTCTCTATGGACTGCCATTAGCAGTCCTTTACCTTGGTTTCTGTGGCTATGACTCATCTTTCATTCCCCAATAAAATATCTCCCAATTTCATCTGGACCTGAAACATCGACTCTTTTCTCTCCTTACAGATGCTGCCAGACCTGCTGAGATTTTCCAGCACCTTCTCTTTTGGTTTCAGATTCCAGCATCTGCAGTAATTTGCTTTTATCCAGGAGTCATGAGAATCCTTTTCACTTAGATTCAAGGCCATATTCTAGCCATGGCAGGAATCAATAACTAGGACAAGTTTTTAATTCAATAACAATGTTATTGAATTTTGAACAATGATTATGATGATTTATAATTGATAATAAATAAAAAAAAAGTAAGAAAGATGACAACTATGAAAAGGAAGAAAAATGCTTTATTGAAAAGAGAAAACAGTTTGTACATGTTTGAAGAAGCCAATTGGATGTTTGTTTAATCACAAATAATAACCCCATTTTGGCCTGTTCCATGAACAGTTCCCCCAAATTAGCACTTACATTACCTTCCAACATATTCCTAAGTTGCTGAGTAATCTCAGTGAGTGGGCACCATTGTTTGTCACTCTGTTTCTGGCTGTTGTCCGTGATTGACTATTCCACCTGGCAGCAACCCCGATCTCTGAAGCAATATCTCTTTATGCTGAATTTCTGCTGCACAATCTTTCTCTAAACAAACCTTAGCTCTTAACAGCTTCTTTTCACAGCAACCATAAGATTAAGCAAATTTTAAAACATTCAGGTTGTTTACATAGATCTTGATGGTGTCTTTACATCTGCCGTCAATCAGGATCCATCAGTTCAACTTCACCTTCTGATGCTCCAGGTGTCCACATCAGATAAGATTACTCTGCAACAAGGGTCACAGAATGCAGTAGAATAGTACTTCTGTGTAGACAGAAAAACCTTATTTTAGTATTTCAGCTTAAGAAAGAGAAAAAGAAAAACAGCCTAAACAACAGTTATACCACCAGTACAGAGATAAAACAAAATCTAGAAAAACAAGTAAAGAAATGAGTTAAAGTATAATCATAGTTGGGTTAAGATCAGTGTCTATTAAATCAGAAAAGACAAAATACCTTTAAATATTAAAAATTAAAGTAAGAGCAGAAATAAGCTGCAACATACAAAAATGCAAGAATTAGGGCTATAGCCCTTAGGCCTACATGTCCGAGGCTCAATCATCTTCGACTGCTTCATTAATGATCATCTGTCCATCATAAGTCCAAACTGGAGATATTTGTTAATGATTGCACAATGTTCAGCACCATTCACAACCTTTCAGAGATTGAATGTTGTGTCTGTGGTGCCTTTTTAAGACAGTAGAACAGAAGTAAATCATCTAACTTGAGAAACCAATGGAAACTAAGAGTGAGTGATTACACCACAGGGTGGAGTCCTCTCTTGGGCAGGGTGTCATCTGGAAGCTTTAAGTACGTAAAGACTGAAGATGTTGTTCTAGGTTAGCCAAGGGCTGCAAACTGCTGTACCAAATATCTTTTATCAATAAGCGTCTTTATTCTAAACAAAGTCTGAAATCTCTTGATGACACCATAACAAACATAATGCAACTCCGAAGCAGTCCACATCCAAATGCAACAAACCTGGACATTATCCAGACTTGGGCTGATAAGTGGCAAATAATATTTGTGTCATATAAGTACTAGACAATAACCATCTCCAACAAGAGACTGGAGTCGGGAGGTAATGCTACAACTTTATAAGATTCTTGTCAGAACCCACTTGCAGTACTGTGCACAGTTCTGGTTGCATCACTACAAGAAGGATGTGGAAGCTATTGAGACAGTGCAGAGGAGATGTTTAGGATTGCCTGGATTGGGAGGCATGCCTTATGAAGATAGGTTGAGGGAGCTAGGTCTCTTCTCCCCGGAGAGACGAAGGTTGAGAGGTGACCTGATAGAGGTTTATAAGATATTGAGAGGTATAGATACGGTGGATTCTCAGAGGCTATTCCCCAGAGCTGAAATAGTTGTTATGAGAGGACGCAGGTTTAAGGTGCTGGGGAGCAAGTACAGAGGAGATGTCAGGGGTAATTTTTTTACTCAGAGAGTGGTGAATGAGTGGAATTGGCTACCGTCGGTGGTGGTAAAAGCGAACTTGTTGGGTTCTTTTAGGAGACTTCTGGATGAGTACATGGGATTTAATGGGATTGAGAGTTATAGATAGGCCTGGTAGGTAAGGATATGATTGGTTCAACTTATGAGATGAAAGGCCTGTTTGCGCTGTAGTGTTCTGTGTTCTAAGAGAGAATCTAACCATCATCTCTTGGTATTCAATGGCATTATCCCCTTGTTGATTTCCCCCACTTTCAACTTTCTGGGGGTTACCCTTCACCACTGAAGCATAAAGCAGCCATGTGTGCCATTAACAAGATGCACTATAGGAATCTAGGCTTCTTAGAAACCTATGACCGTGACAGTCTGGAAGAACAAGGGCAGCGGAAACATGGAAACACCACCACCGGGATGTTCCCCTCCAAGTCTCCTAATATCTTGACTTGAACATTTATTCCCATTACTTCACTGTTGCACTGTCAAAATCCTTATTCTGTCCCCTTCCACTTCTCCCTCCATTCCCCACCCTGTTAACAGTATTCACATAAACTGCAGCAGTTCAAGCAGGGAGCTCACCACAAGCTTCTCAAAGGCAATTAAGGACAAACAATATATCTGGCCAGCTAGCTAAACCCGCATCCCTTGAATGAACACAAAAATGCACAGACTCTCTGTACTACGACATGCTTGATTGATAGCTCTGGCTTTGTGATCTGTATTATCAGTTTCACAGTGTTTACTCAGACAAGATAAAGAGGATCAAAGTACTTGCAATTTCTGTAATTGAGACTTGAAAAGGAATAACGTAGTAAAAAGGAATTTTTAATACAGTAGAAGTTCATGAAAACATGATTGCTTTGTTAATGTTTGTAAAATGTCCTACAACCTCTGTTGATTCATTCTCTACAGTGGGTGAATGAAGATGGAAGTGCCATAATTTGGAATGCAAGATATGAGGGGCCATGGAGTGATTGGAGCTGCGTGATATGGCATGGAAGGTATGAGGGCATTGGGAGGCAGGTGGACCAATGGGATGGCTTGGAGGGAATGAAGGATCGTAGATGGGTGAGACATTGGGTGAACCTTCAAAGGATTTACTTGTCCAGGCAATAGTTCATGGCACTTTTGAGGTGCTTTGACAACAAAACCTTTCAAAACTGGCTCAACTGCATGAAAATGCATGAGGACAAGGACACACTTCTCACCACAATGGAACTGGATGTGTTGGGAACACAGCATTTGAGTTCATGACTTGAATCAGGTCACCATTAAAATGTATTAGCATAAATTGGAATCAATTCCAGAATTGGGTCCTGATCCCTATTTTTGCCTCTCTACAGAGTCAACCTGACTGCGTGAAAATGCATGAGGTGACTTGATTGAAAACTAAATACCTGAAGGGTATTATCAGAGGGGATGCAGAGAAGATGTTTCCTCTTCTGGGTGAATCTAGAATTAGGGGTCACTGTCTGAAAATTAGATGTCACCCATTCAAAATGGTGATGGAGTAAAACCTTTTCTCTTAGGGGATTGTGAGTCTTTGGAACTCTGTTCCTGAAAAGGCAGTGAAAGCAGAGGTGGATGGATTCATGGTTATCAGGGGTATTTTGGATGCATCTTTAAAGTTACTATCAGATCAGCTGAGATATTAAATAGTGCAGCAGGCTCAAAGGGCTGAATGGTCCACTGCTGTTCCTTGTTCATATGTCATGGTCATGGTTATGTCATAAAGACGTTAAGACGGCGGTGCGGGCTCGTTGGGCCGAAGGGCCTGTTTCCCGTGCTGTGTTGTTCTTTGTTCTTTGTTCTTTGTTTGTATGTCCTCATGTAGCTATTTTATTTTATAATACTCCTGTATTATAAAGAATAAAGGCAATATACAGCTCCTTATTGTTGTTATTGACACATTAACAGTGAATGAATAATGATATAGTTCCAAGTCAGTGTGGTGTGTAACTTGGAGAAGAGCTTGCAATTGGTGGTGTTACAATTGCATTTGCTGCCATTTTTTCATAGATGGTAGAAGTCACAGGTTTGGAAAATGCAGTTGAAGGTATCTTGTGTACACCAGACATGCCTGCTGCTATGTGTCTGTGGTACTGGGAGCAAATATTGAAGGTAGTAGATGGGGCATCAATCCAGTAGATGGTGTCAAACGTTTTGAATGTTGATGAAGCCATAGTCATCCAGGCAAGTGGAGAATATTGTACCACAATCCTAGGGAATGTTGACTGGAGGCAGCTGTTGAGGGTAAATCCACATCCAATATGGGAGTCTGTTAAAAGTCAGTTGTTAACAATTCAGGGCAAGTGTATCCCTGTTAAAATGAAGGATAAAGATGACAAGATTCAGGAACCCTGAATGACAAGAGATTGTGAGCTTAGTGAAAAAGAAGACGGAGAGCTACATAAATTTCAAGAAATTGAAAATAGATAAAGCTCTAGAGGAATACAAAGATAGCGGGAAAGGTTATAAAAAGGATCTTAGGAGAGCAAAAAATGACCATGAAATGTCCAGAATTAAGGAGAATCCCAAGGCATTTTATGCATATATAAGAAGGAAGAGGGTAGTGAAGAAAAAAGCAAGTCCACTCAAGGACAGTGGAGAGAATTTATGTGTGGAGCCAGATGAGATGGTTGGGGTCCTTAATAAATACTTTGCTTCACAAGGAGAAGAATGTGTGGATAGTGAGTGTAGAAAGGAAGATGTGACGTTCTAGAATTTTATCTATGAGATGAAAAGGGAGGAAGTATTAGAGGTTTTGAAAATCATTAAGATGGACAATTCCCAGGGCCTAGGATCTATCCCAGAATACTGAGAGAGACTAGAAAAGAAATTGCTGAGGCCTTAGCCAAAATCTTTGTATCCTCTTTAGCGAAGGGCATGGTACAAGAGGGTTGGAAAATAGCTTAGCCTCTGTTTAAGAAAGGCATGAGAGACAATCCAGGAAATTATATGCCTGTGGGGGAAATTATTGGAGAAGATTCTTAGGGACAGGATGTACTCACATCCGGAAGAAGATAGGCTTATTAGCAATAAGCTGTGAAGGAGAGCTGTGCCTCACAAACTTGATTGAATTCTTTAAGGAAGTGACAAGAAAAATTGATCAGGACGGCACAATGGAATTGTATACATTAACTTTAATAGAGCCTTTGATAAGATTCTTCATGGCAGGCTATACAGAAGGTGCAGTCATGTGGGATCTGATGTGAACTGGTAAGACTGACTTGGGCATAAAAGTCATGATGTAGAGATGCCGGCGTTGGACTGGGGTAAACACAGTAAGAAGTCTGATAACATCAGGTTTAAATCCAACTGAATTATTTGATAGTAAACTCGTAAGCTTTTGGCTCTATGGCCTTTGTCAGGTGAATGAGGCGTTCTGGTCTCTGGTGCTCTGGAGACCAGAACATCTCATTCGCCTGACGAAGGCCATAGAACCAAAAGCTTATGAGTTTACTATCAAATAAATCAGTTGGATTTAAAACTGATGTTGTCAGACTTCTTATTAGGCATAAAAGGCAGAGAGTAGCAGTGGAAGGGTACTTTTCTAACTGGAGGTCTGTGACAACTGGTGTTCCACAAGGATCTGTGCCAAGATCTCTGATGTTTGTAATATATATAATTGATTTGGAGTAAAATATAGTTGGTCTGATGTGTAAATTTGCAGATTATAGTGAAGAGGATTGTCAGAGGATTCAGCAGGATATAAATTGGTTGGAGAGACCAGAGCCGAAAGATGGCAGATGGAATTTAATTTGGACAAATACGAAGTAATGCAATTTCAAAGGTCTACTGCAGAAGGGAAGTATAGAGTAAATGGTAGAACCCTTAAAAAATATTAGCATATGGAGGAATCTAGGCGTGCTGATCCACAGTTTTCTGAACGTGGTAACTAAGGTGGACAGAGTGGTCGAGAAGGTGTATGGCATGCTGGCCTTCATCAGATGAGACATTGAGTATAGGAATTGGAAACTCATGTTGCAGTTGTATAAGACTTAGGTTAGGGCACATTTGGAGAATTATATAAAATTCTGGATGCCACATTACAGGAAGGATTTTGATGCCTTGGAAAGGATGCAGAAAAGATTTGCAAATTCTCTGCTTTGGACTATGAAGAAACTTGGATTGTTTTTATTGGAACGTTGGAGGATGAGGGGAAGACTTGATAGACGTTTACAAGATTATGGCAGGCTTGGTCGCAGAGTCTTTTTCCCAGGGTCGAAGGGTCAGTTAGTGGGGAACACAGGCTGAAAGTGAGGGGAAGAGTTTAAAATGGATATAAGGAATAAGTTCTTCTCTGAGAGGATGATGAATGTTTGGAAAGCATTGGCAGAGGAAGTGGTGGAAGCAGATTATATTACAGCGTTCAAGAGATACCTGGATAGAAGCATAAATAAGCAAGGAATAGAGGGATATGGGCCATGTGGAGACAAGAAATTATTAGATTAGAGAGGCAGCTGTGTTGGCACAGATTTGGTGAGCCAGAGGGCCTGTTCCTGTGCCAAACTATACTTTGTTCATTCTTTCCTCACCTCTTGAGTTCAGCTCTTTAGTGTATGCTTAGTCCAAGATTACAATGGTGTCAGGAACCTAATGGCCCTGGCAGAACTCAGAACTGAGCATCAATGAGCAGGTTATTGCACAGTAAATGCTGCTTGATAGCACTGTCTATGACACATTCTATGACTTAATTGATGATCAAGAGTAGGCTGATAAGGTGGATTTGTCCTGCTTTGTATTGACTATCAAGAGGTTTGTGGTTTCCTGAAACTGTGAAAGATGCTATTCAAATACAAGTTGTTCTAATTTCCTTTAAATCTTGATTAAATTGTCATGTTCAACTATTGATCTGGTCCTCAATCTTTAAGTCTAGATATTCCTTGGGACAATAGTTTAAAGATGTGCTGAGATCAATTGGCAATTAATTGCTGTTTGATGTTCATGCATATCAACAGGTGCTTATAATTGCCCAGCTTCAGGGCAGAGGAAGAAGCAAGTCTTTTGCTTTTATCTTAAATCCCTTTTTGTGCTTTGAAATTTTACACTCCAACAGAATGATGGCACATTTTCAAAATGAAATCATAAGAATCACTATCACTAGTTTTTCCGATAATTATTTGGTGAACTTTGTGCTCATTAAGAGAAGCAGCCAGAGAAAGTGGAGTTTGTTCCTTTTCTGATCATCACCATCACATACTTCTATCTCATTAAATACTGAGTAAAGTTACATCTATTTAACCCAAGACTGTCAGCATCCTAGCTTTGGAAAGTACCCTATTGTTTCAGAATAACATGCTCATTTTTCCATACCAAAATCCAATTTGCATCAATTTTGTTATGCTTGTAAGGAACTAGGATGAACAAAGAATAAATCAAGAAAAAATACAGCAGGGAACAGGCCCTTCAGCCCTTCAAGCCTGCACTGACCATGCTGTTGGACTGAACTAAAACCCTCTACCCTTTCAAGGACCATATCCATCTATTCCCATCCTATTCGTGGACTTGTCAAGACACCCCTTGGAAGTCAGTACCGTATCCGCTTCCACTACTTTCCCTTCCGCTATATCTCTGTGTAAAAAATCCGCCTTGTGCATTTTCTTTAAACATTGCCCCTCGCATCTTAAACCCTTGCCCCTTAGTAATTGACTCTTCACTCTGGGAAAAACCTTCTGACTATCCACTCTGTCAATGTCTCACATAACCTTGTAGACTTCTATCAGGTCTCCCCTCAATCTCCATCACTCCAGTGAGAACAAACCAACCTCTCTTCATGCCCTCAATATCAGGCAACATCCTGGTAAATCTTTTCTGTACCCTCTCCAAAGCCTTCACATCCTTCTGTTAATGTGGCGATCAGAATTGAGCACCATATTCCAAGCGTGGCCTAATTAAGTTTCTATAACACGTCCACATGACTTGTCAATTGTTAAACTCAGTATCTTGGCCAATGAAGGCAAGCATGCCTTATGCCTTCTTGACTCTCTTCTCCATTTGCACTGCCACTTTCAGCGACCTATGTACCTATACACCCAGGTCCCTTTGCCTATCAATATCTTAAGTGTTAGAACATAGAACATAGAACACTACAGCACAAACATTCCCTTTGGCCCATAAGTTGTGCCGATCATATCAGTACCTATCAGGCCATAGAACTATCTGTAACTCCCAATCCCATTAACTCCCATGTACTCATCCAGAAGTCTCTTAAAAGACCCCAGCTCTACCACCACTGATTGCAGCCGATTCCCTTCACAAATGGCAATGTTCTGCCATTTACTGTATATTTCCTATCTGTATTAGACCTTCTGAAATGCATTACCTCACATTTGCCTTGATTAAACTCCATCTGCCATCTTTCCGCCCAAGTTTCCAATTGATCTATATCCTGCTGTATCCTCTGATGGTCTTCATCACTATCTGCAAATCCACCAAGCTTTGTATCTTAAGCAAACTTACTAATCAATTCAGTTACATTTTCCTCGAAATCATTTGTATATATCACAAACGGCAAAGGCCCCAGAACAGATTCCTGAGGAACACTACTTGTCACAGCCCTCCATTTGGAAACACACCCACTGCTACCTTCTGTCTTTTTTGACCGAGCCAGTTTTGTATCCACTTTGCCAGCTCATCTCTGATCCTATGCGACTTCACCTTCTGCACTAATCTACCATGAGGGGCCTTGTCAAAGGCATTACTGAAGTCCATGTAGACAACATCCACTGCTCTACCCTCATTAGTCACCTTCGTCATTTCCTCGATAAACTCGATCAAGTTCGTGAGACATCACCTCCTCTTCATAAAATCACGTTTCCTCTCACAAGTGCATCTACTTATTTCTAAGAGAGAATAATTCCTGTCTTGAAGAATCCGCTCCAATAATTTCCCTATCACTGATATACGGGTCACCAGCCTATAATTATCTGGATTATTCTTGTTACCTTGCTTAAACATTGGCTACTCTACAATCCTCTGGACCTCTCCTCTAGTCAATGATGATTTCTCTCAAGGCCCCAGCAATCCCCTCTCTTGCCTCCCTTAGTATTCTGGAGTATATCCCACCAGACCTTGAGAACTTGTCAACCTTAATGTTCTCAAGAATCTCAATACCTCCTCCTTTTTGATCTCGACATGACTCAAACTATCTACACATCGTTTCCCAGACTCATCAACTACCATGTCATTTAATTTCTTACCCATTTCCTCTGGCTACATGCATGAATTCCCTTTCTTGTCCCTGAATGGGCCAATCCTCTCCTTGGCTATCCTCTTGCTCTTTATATGTAAAGCCTGATATTGCTTAAAATTATTTCATAGATTGCTAATAGATATAATAAACTATTTTCCTGTTTTATCGAGGTTGGATTTGAGGTCACATCTGAGAGTGAAAGACCAGATCCCTATTTGTGCATAAAACACAATTAAGAGAGAATGAAATTTGCCGTCCTTACCTGACCTGGCCTGTTCATATTTACAATAAACCATTGTCGTTATTTCTTAATTGACCAAGCAAACATCTGATTTGTAACAAAGTGCTCTCCACATTCTATAGTTTGCAGCAGTTCAAGAAAGCAGCCTACAATTATCATCCTAAGGACAACATTGGATGGACAATAAATGCCACTCTTAGCAGCAGAGCCCACTTTCCAAGAACAATAAAAAATATGAAATATATCTACAATCTGGGTTCTAATTTTTAACTTTACTAATATTTAAATACATTTATGGAGTTTAGCACAAAGACTTAAGTTGCATTCACTCTAATCATATACTGCCAGTTCTGCTGTAATTAGTATTTTTGGATAGCAAACCATGAGTTTGAAATTAAAGGCTGCATTTTCATCTCCAGATAGAGGTGAGTTAGACTTTGACAAAGAAAAACAAAATAGGTGTTTTGACTGTGAATTCCAATTTTCAGTACCTTCCTGACACCATGTTATTGCTGCATGGCCTTTTTGTGGGCCAGGAGGGCTTTGAGTACGAAGCCTCAAAGCCTGTGCCTATTTTGAGATCGAGGGTGGCCATTGTGAGGCCCATAGGAAGTTTGAATTTCTTTTCCCTCACTACTTTTGTGTGCTTATGTCGATTCTGGAATTCCTATAAAGAATCTCAGTAGGCTTGAGAATTTGTGACCATTGTGAAAACCTGAACTTACTGACAGGTAAGTGTTAATTTTTTTTCACATCTTAAAATATCACTATTAGGTATTGAATTGCAATTTAAATGTTTTTTTTAACACAGTGATTGATTGCAGCACTCTGTACTATAAAGATAAATTGACTATTACATTGACCACCATTGTGTCAGTGTTGACATTCATTGAAGTATTTTTGCCAAAGTAAAAAGTAACAATAGAAATGTGTGCTAGAAAACTCTCCTGTCATGTTTTAGAAATGTAAATGTCAAACTTTGAGAAAGATAACTCTGCTGTTGAAAAAAAAATCTGCTCCCAGCATTAATTGGCAGAGCATCTGCTTTGAAATTGAAATTAACCACCTAGAATGTTTTTAATAAAGTATTTCACATTCAATCCATTGCAATGATGATATTTCTCAGGACTTGTTTTAATAGCTGGGGCTAATATGAATGATTGGCTGAATTTTGAGCTCAAGAACTGCTTATTACAGTGGGAAGGGTGGAGGAATACATGGGGGGTTTGCACAGGGCAGGTGGTGCATGGAGAAATGTCTACAGGGAGGTGAACACAGGGGGCTGTGTCCACGGGGGCATGTGAGGGGTAAGTGGGGGGTATGCAGGGGAATGCGCGGGGGGAAGCAGACTGTTTTCATATTTTGGTTGGAGTTTTAAGAGAGTATTAAATAATTACCTAATCTAAATAATTATCTAAATTACCACCTAAATTACCTAATCGAAACATATAAGATGATTAGAGGTTTAGATAGGGTGGACAGTGATAGCCTTTTTCCTAGGATGGAGAAAGCTAGCACGAGGGGACACAGCTTTAAATTAAGGGGTGATAGTTATAGGACGGATATCAGAGGTAGGTTCTTTACCCAAAGGGTGGTTCGGGAGTGGAATGCCCTGCCTGCAGCAGTTGTAGATGCGCCAAGTTTGGTGGCGTTTAAGAGGTTAGTTGATAAGTATATGGAAGAGAAGGGAATGGTTTAGTTTGGAGGGGCATTGCTTTTTATATTGGTCGGCGCAACATCGAAGGCCGAAGGGCCTGTTCTGTGCTGTAGTGTTCTATGTTCTATGTTCTATGTTCTAATTACCTGTCTTTCTAAAATGCATAAACATTTGTTTTTACAACAAATTGACCACATGAGGGAATTTACACTTTATTGAATGTGTTTTTTTAGGAAGGAAAGATTTTTTTAGAGTATGGAAAATGTTGCTTAGTAAATGCTACTTAGAACAGAGCCGTAGATACATGATTCATGAATACTGGATACTTTACCTTGTAGGTTAAATACGACTGTAGACCCTAATGTTAGAAATTAAAAATTTGGATGTTAGGGTTTTTATCTGAAGAGTTTTATACTTTGAAACTCTAGACTGTACATTGCCACCTTGAATCACTAACACCCCATTTGGTGTAGATACATCCACAGGGCTATCTGTCAGGGAGAGAGTTCCAGGATTTTGAACCAGTGACAGTAAATAAATGGTAAGACAGTTCCTAGTCAGGATGGTAAGTGGTTTGGAGAGGAACTTCCAGATGGTAGCATACCAATGTGCCTGCTGCCATTGGCCTTCTGGATGGTAGTGTTTGTGACTTTGAAAGGTGCTGCCTAAGGAGAACATGCCTACCAATAACCTGTTCACTGACATTTGGTTTGAGTTCACCCAAGGCTACTCAGCTCTTGTCCTCATTACAACTTTGGTTCAAATATAGACAAAAGAGCTGAATTCCTAAGGTGAGATAAGAATGACTGCCTTTACATAAAGACAGAATTTGACTGAACTGGCATCAAGGAGCCCTAGTAAAACTGGAGTTAATGGGAGTCTGGAGTAAACTCTCTACTGGTCGAGTCAAACCTCACACAAAGAAAGATGCTTGTTCAGTGAACCTTGTAAATGGTACACATGGCTGCCACTTAACATCAGTGATGGAAGAAGCAAATGCTTATGAGGTGGAGCCAATCTCATGGGCTGGTTTGTACTGCTTGTGTCAAGCTTCTTGAGTGTTCTTGGAGCTGCACTTGTCCAGGCAAAAGATGAATATTCCATCACACTCCTGACTTATGCCTTATAGATGATGGGCACGCTCTGGGGCTTAAGGATATGCATTGCTTGCCACAGAATTCCCAGCCTTCGGCCTACTTTTGTAGCCATAATATTGATGTGGGTAGTCCAATAAGTGTCAATGGTAACTCCCAGGGTTTTGTTTGGGGAGAATTCAGACATAGTAATGTCATTGAATGTCAAGGGATGAAAGTTACATTTTGTCTTGTTGGAGATGATAATTGCTTGGCACTTGTGTGGAGTGAATATTACTGCCTGATCCTTAATATTGTCCAGGTCTTGCTTCATTTGGATATGGACTGCTTCAGTATCTGAGAAGTCTTGAATTGTGTTGAATGTTACGGAATCATCAGTGAACATCCCCACTTTTAACTTCACAATGAGAGTAAAGTCATTGATGGAGAGTGCATGGGTTCATGAGGATATTTAAGGTGTATTTGCAGAGCGTAAGAGGGAATAGGAAGGCATGGGAGATGTGAGGGAGCGAAAAGGTGGCATAGTATGAGTGGAGGTTGAGACAGTGAATGTTGAGGATTAGAGGGGATAATAACTATGTTGAAGAATTGGATTAATGTCCCAACAAACTGAGGTGGGCCTTCCCACCAGCTTGCCTTGGGACTGGAAAACCAGAACCTTTCCATCCATGTCTCCAAGAGACAAAAATATGGCAGATATGAGTGAAGGTGATGAGAAATGGCTTGATTCACACTTCTTTAGTCCAACATGAAAGTCTAGCCCGAACAGTCAAATCCTTTTCTCACTTCATACTGTTTGTGATGATTTGCATTTTTCAAACTGATTTTTAAAAAAAATATTTTTACAGTAATTTTCCAAAATCTTTGGGGAAAAAAATTAATTTCAATTTCAAATCAAAAATGTGAGAAAAATGTATTTGAATGAGAAATAAGAAGAATACATTAGAGGTGGGAATGTATCATGGAGTTAGTTATCAAGTTGAAAAGGCCACAGTTTATTGAGGAAGCTATAAGGTTTCCAATGGTTGTATTTGGAATGAATTGGTTAAATTAACATGAGTTTGTTCAATTATTTAAAGAAAAATAAATAGTTCCATCTGTTAGGGAAACATTTTGACACAATGAACTATCATCACTTGTGATGTGAGATCCTGTTTGAAATTCAAGAGGTAATATAACTGATTGGATTGCTCCACAGAGAGCTGGTATGGATTTAATGGGTAGAATAGCCTCCTTCTGTGTCTTAATAAGTTTATGTCATTCACTTGATATTGTATTGTTCAGGTTTAGATTCTAATACAGTTAGGTTTGCAAGATGAACATAAAGATTGGATTATCTCTTGCAGAGACTCACAATTAAATTTCAACTTTAATTTTCTTTCAAATGTACTGTGGTGAGGTTAATTTAGCAGTAATAAATCATTGTAATAAAGCAAAATACTGCTGATGCTGGAAATCTTAAACAAAAACAAAATGTGCTAGAAAAATTCAGCAGGTGTGTCTGCGTTTGTAGAGAGAAAAATAGTTAACTAGGGTTCATGCCTAGTTATGTCTTTTTTTGGGGTAGGTGGCATAATCCTTGTTCCAGATCCACTTGAGCCACCTCGCACAACTTTCTCACAGACTCAGCATCCAGTTTGAAGAGGCTCTCCAGCTCAATGAGTTTGCTCCAATACGTGAGAAATACCTAACCTATCTATCTAATCCCATTTGCCAGCACTGGGCTCGTTGTCTTGACTGTTATGATGTGTCAAGTCCTCATCCAGATATTTTATAAAGGATGTGGGACAATCCACCTCCACCATCTTCCCAGGCAGCATATTCCAGACTGTTGCCATCCTCTGGGTAAAAATGTATTTCTTTACATTCTCCAGAAAACTCCTGCAGACTATGTCCTCTTGTGGTTGACTTTCGAATTAAAGGACAGAAGAACATAAGAAATAGGAGCAGGAGTAGGCCATCTAGCCCTTCGAGCCTGCCCCACCATTCAATAAGATCATGGCTGATCTGAAGTGGATCAGTTCCACTTTCCCGCTTTCTCTCCATAACCTTTAATTTTCTTGTCTATCAGAAATCTATTTACTTGTGACTTAAATATATTCAGTGAGGTAGCCTCCACCACTTCAACTGGCAGAGCATTCCAGTGATTCACCACCTTTTGAGTGAAGAAGTTCCTCCTCAACTCCGCTCTAAACTGCCCCTTCCTTTTTTGAGGCTGTGCCCCCTAGTCCTGCTATCCTTTCTAAGTGGGAAGAATCTCTCTACCTCTACCATATCTATCCCCTTCATTATCTTATATGTCTCTATAAGATTCCCCCTCAGCCTTCTAAACTCCAACGAGTACAGACCCAGTCTACTCAATCTCTCTTCATAAGCTAACCCCCTTATCTCTGGTATCAGCCTAGTGAACCTCTCTGCACTCCCTCCAAGGCCAATATATTCTTCTACAAATGCGGTAACCAAAACTGCACACAGTACTCCATTTGCAGCCTCACCAGTGCCCTGTACAGCTGCAGCAAGACCTCCCTGCTTTTATATTCTATCCCCCTCACTGTAAAGGCCAACATTCCATTTGCCTTCTTGATCACCTGCTGCACCTGCAAACTGGTTTTTGCAATTCATGCACAAGGACCCCCCAGGCCTCTCTGCACTGTTGCATGCTGCAACTTTTTGCCTTTTAAATAATAATCTCTCCTACTATTATTTCTACAAAAATGGATAACCTCACATTTGCTAACATTATATTCCAATGTTAGCAAAAGAGAGCTGCTGCTCTCTATTCACGCCCCTTAAAATCTCGTATACCTTGATCAGATCACCCCTCAGTCTTATCTGCTCCAGTGAAAACAATCCAATTCTATCCAATCTCTTTTCACTTAAATGCTCCATCCCATGCAGCATCTCAGAGAATCTCCTTTGTACCCACTCCAATGGAAACGCATCCTTTCTATTATATGGCAAACATAACTCCACACACTATTCAGCTGTGGCCTTGCTAAGGTCCCATACAACTCTAACATGACCTTTCTGTTTTTTGTAATCTATGGCTTGATTGATAAAGGCAAATTTCCCATATGCCTTTTTCACCACCCAATCAACATGTCTTTTCCCTTTAGAGATCATTGGACAAACATGATAAAGTCCCTTTGTTCCTCAGAACTTCCTAGTGTCATGCCATTCATTGAAAATTTTCTTGTCAAATTGCTCATTTCAAATTTTATCTAAACTCCAACGAGTACAGACCCAGTCTACTCAATCTCTCTTCATAAGCTAACCTCCTTATCTCTGGTATCAGCCTAGTGAATCTCTCCGCACTCCCTCCAAGGCCAATATATTCTTCTACAAATGTGGTAACCAAAACTGCACACAGTACTCCACTTGCAGCCTCACCAGTGCCCTGTACAGCTGCAGCAAGACCTCCCCACTTTTCAGAGTTAAATTCCAAGTTATCTGTCACTTATCTGCCCATTTGACCATCCTGTTGATATTTTCTATATGTAAGGCACTCAACCTCACTGTTAACCACCCAGTCAATCTATGTGTCATCCGCAAGCTTACTAATACTACTGCCCAAAAAACCTTCTCTAACATCTGGACCTGGATAAATTTATTGATTTTTGCCTCCAATTTCCACCCTTCTCTCACCTTCACATGGTCCATCTCTGATACTTCACTTTCCTCCCTTGAACCCTC
The DNA here is from genome assembly GCA_024679065.1 of Sphyrna mokarran. Lineage (NCBI taxonomy): Eukaryota > Metazoa > Chordata > Chondrichthyes > Carcharhiniformes > Carcharhinidae > Sphyrna > Sphyrna mokarran. The sequence continues at coordinate 103,967,758 of JAGIQG010000006.1, forward strand.
TGTCTCCAGTTCTGATGATGCGATGCACTGTCTATTTATTATAAACCCATCTATCTTGACTACAGTTTCCCACACTCTGCTTCCTGAAAGAACTCCATCTCATTCTCTCAGTTTCTCTGTCTCTGTCCCCATGTTCTGGTTATATCACCTTTGAAAATGGTGCCCTGACATGTCTGTTTCTTTCTAAACTGAAGTATCCCCTCCGAAGGTGGAGTGGCAGATGACTGAAGAATAGCTAATGTGGCACCTTTATTCAAGAAGGGCAGCAGAGATGGATCAGGTAATTATAAGTCTGTTAGTCTAATGTCAATAATAGGAGAATTATTGGAAAAAATTCTGAGGTTCAGGATTAATCAACATTTGATAAGACAGAGATTGGTCAGGTATAGTAGCACAGATTTGTCGGTGGGAGATCCTGTCTAATTAATTTAATTGAGTGTAATGACTCCAGTGAGACCCATGGGGTTGAACTTTTGAAGTTTGAGCTTTCTGAATGAAGGGAAAAAGGTGATCACTGGACACTGCAGGGATGGGGTGCATTATTGACTCCTTTAATCTCATTTTGATTTGATGTTTTACGTTTTCTTTCCAATTTATCCTTTGTTTTGGCAGCCCCCACCCCCCTACCCCCTGCTTTTGGAAGCTACCCATTTTAATTTGCCCCCTTCATTCATTTGATTTATTTTATTTGGTTGGCCAAAAAGAGTGGTGATGTGTTGCCTATCCAAAGAACAGTCTCATTGGAGGACATTGTGGGAGGCTGGAGAGAATTGTGGGTCCCCTAGCAGAGATATTTGAATCATCCATAGTCACAAGTGAGGTGCCTGAAGATTGGAGAGTGGCAAATGTTGTACATTTGTTTAAAAAATGCTGCAGAGAAAAGCCTGGGGACTACAGGTTGGTGGGTCTCACATCTGTGGTGGGTAAGTTGTTGGAAGGTATTTTGAGAGACATAAGCTATAGGAATTTAGAGATGCAAGAACTGATTAGGGGTAGTCAGCATGGCTTTGTGAGTGGAAAATCATGTGTCACAAAATTGACGCATTGAGTTTATTGAAGGGGTAACCAAAAAGATAGATGAGGGTAGTGAAGTTGATGTTTGTCTATATGGATTTCAGCAAGGCCTTTGACAAAGTACCACATGGTAGGTTGGTGCATAAGGTTAAATCTCACAGGATCCAGGCTGAGGTAGCTAAACAGACACAAAATTGGCTTGATGACAGAAACCATATGTTGGTTATCGAGGGTTGATTTTCAAACTGGAGACCTGTGACCAGCAGTGTGCCTCAGGGATCAGTGCTAGGTCCACTGTTATTTTCATTTATATTAATGATGAGAATTTAGGAGGCATAGTTAGTAAGTTTGCAGATGACACCAAAATTGGTATCACAATAGACAATGAAGAAAGTTATCTCAGATTGCAATGGGATCTTGCTCAATTGGGCCAGTAGACTGACAAATAGCAGATGAAGTTTAATTTTGATGAATGTATGGTGATGCATTTTGGTTGATTGAACCATGGCAGGACTTACTCAATTAATGGTAGGGCACTGGGAAGAGTTACAGAACAGAGATCTAGGGGTACATGTGCATAGCTCATTGGAAGTGGAGTCGGAGATGGACAGAGTGGTGAAGAAGGCATTCGGCACACTTGGTTTCATTGGTCAGAACATTGAGTACAGAAATTGGGATGTCTTGTTGAAGTTGTACAAGACGTTTTTAAGACCATACTTGAAATAATGTGTACAATTCTGGTCACTATTATAGAAAGGATATTATTAAACTAGAAAGAATGCAGAAAAGATTTACTAGGATGTTACCAGGACTCGATGGTCTGAGTTATAAGGAGAGGCTGCCTAGACTAAGACCGTTTTTCTCTGGAGCAAAAGAGAGGCTTAGATCAGCTAGACACTCAATACCTTTCCCGAAGGTAACTAGAGAGCATTGGGTGAGAGGGGAGAGATACAAAAGTGTCCAGACAGGCAGCTTTTTCACACGGAGAATGGTGAGTGTCTGGAATAAGCTGCCAGAGATCGTAGTAGAGGCGGGTACAATCTTGCCTTTAAAAAGCATTTGGACACTTACATAGGTAAAATGGTATAAAGGGATATGGACCAAATGCAAGCAATTGGAATTAGCTTAAGGGTTTAAAAGGGTGGCCAAAGGGCTGTAAACTTCTATGACTCTATGACTTGTGTATAAAGAAGAGTATCCAGTCTACTGTCACTCTGGATTCTGACTTTGTACTTGAAGCACTCTGAGGAGCAGAATTGAGTTTTTGAATAAAGGGCCATTGACCTCTGAGGAGTTATTCAAGGCTGCAAAAGGGGAAGGGATGCACCACTATTAATTAAGGAATCAGTTACTGCAATAAGCATAGACATCTTGGATGGGTCTTCATACACGTTTTGTAGGATATACATAATTGAGGAACAAAGGGACTTGACAGCACAGGTAGACAGAGTGGGAAAGAGGACTTCAGAATGCTTGTCTTCATTAGCAGGGGCATAGAATATAGGAATAGGAAGGTCTTGTTACAACTTTATAAAACATTGGGTAGGCCACAGATGGAGTATTGGTCACCACACTATTAGAAGGACATGATTGCATTGGAAAGGGTGCAGAAGAGATTCATCAGGTTGATTCATCAAGATGGAGAACTAGATTTATTGGGTTTATTTTCCCCAAGCAGAGGAATTGGGGAGGGGCATCAGACAAGTGTACAAAATTATGAGAGATGTAGATTGGATAGATCATAAGAATCTTTTCCCCATAGCAGAGGTGTCTAAGACAAGACAGCATAGGTTTAAGAAGAGGAGTAAATAGTTTAGAGGTGATCTGAGGAAATATTTTTTTACCCAGAGGGTGGTGAAAGTGTAAGACTCACATGAGAGGGTGAAGGCAGGTACACTCGTAACTTTTAAGAATCATCTGGGGGAGCATTTAAATCACCAGGGCATAGTATGCTACGGAGCAAGTGCTAGTAAATGGGATTAGTACAGATTGGTATTGATGGTTGGTGTAAATGTGGTGAGTTGAAGGGCTTTTTCTGTGTTGTATGATTCTATGACTCTATATGTAAAGGCTGATCAGTCCACTGCCAACCATAACAGTAGACAGGCCAAGTAAAATTGCACTTAATTGGGCCCTCAATGCATTAAATTATCTGCTTGATGGTCAGCTAGTATGTGCTCACCCAAGCAACACAAAATTCTGTCCAATGTTTTCCTGGATTTACATTGCTGATGAGCCTTAGAAGCATGAAAAATCTAACATAATTCTTTAGGAAGCAAAGGAAGAATTAAAATACATTTATTTTGTTACAGTACAAAAAGAAGGGAAACAAAAAGTTCATGAGGGAAAAAAGGAAGGCATAAGAAAAGATGATTAGATTATTATGAAGTGTTTTGAAAGGTTTGTTATGGCACAAAACAATTCCGGTCCCAGTTATCCTAGGTTCACTATAGTTTGCTTATCATTGCAACAAGTCCACTTGGAAATGTCATTTTCCTGCCCTACATTTCCAACCACTAAGTTGATGCTAAAATAAGAATTTATTTGTGAACTTTTAATCTTGTTGAAATCACCTCAGTGTTTATTGTACCTATAAACTTCATTTTATGTTTATTTTTCATTTTTTTATTATTTTGTTGATTACTCTCTGTGTTTATAGAATCATGAAATCCCTACAGTGCAGATAATGGTGTTATTTTCACCCCTGAAACTCACCGCGTGGATAGATTGGCATGAACACTACAGATGCATTGAATGGAAAAATGGATATGCACACATTGAACTGAGAAGTTAAAGGATCCATTGAAGGAATGAGGGGTGGGGACATGGTAAGATGGGAAGAGTCTGATGTGAAGCATAAAAACTACAAAAATCTGTTGAGTCAGATATGGTGCAACATGCCACGCAGCTCCATGTATGTGTCTGCCTTGAGTTCTTCTTGATGCAGGAACACATTTAAAAAATCTGCATCCAGCTGGTGCAGTGAAGTACAAGCAAAATGTTCTGAATACAGGAAATTTGAAATAAAAACAGACCAACCCCCCCACCCTCCACCCCAACCGTCACACATCCCACAACACATTTTCTGGTGGTGGAGGCATCTTCCGGCCCTGCAGTTTTCACATCACCTGCTGCTGAAGAACCCATCAGCAGGATCACAAGTTGCAATCGGTGGGAATTGCTGGAAAATCCCATCCAACATGTCTGGCAGCAACTGCAGAATCAGAACCAGAGTTAATCAATGACATTTTACAGCCTGGCTTGAGTGAGGATGCAGATTCCTGCCCAAGGTCAACAGACATTTCCTTTGTTCACCACTCGCCTGCTCCGATTCCGTGGTGTGTGAGGTGGTAGAGTTTCGGTCAATGTTTTGAATCTGTATGACTCTTCTTTAGAGCATTAGAGACCTTACAGTTCTACAGATGCTGTCAGACCTGCAGGTTTTTCCAACATTTTCTGTTTTTGTCACAGTTGGTGCAGTTTATGAGATGTAGCTTATGAGATGTCAGTTTTGCCTTTAATGTGGAGATTTTTGAATCTCTCAAGGAAAATGTCAATTGGGCAGCTATAATTTGAGAAAATGTTCTTCATTTGCAAAATAATCAATTACTTGCACTCCACACATACTCTCCATTTGTGTTTTTAAGCAATATTTAATACAGATTTTACTTATAAAACATTTGAAATGTTCCCTTCATTTTTCCTTTGCTTTGTTGCTTGCTTCCTTTCTACACATTGTTCCTGCCAGTTAAAAGTTGCAGACATCTGACTATATTTCCCAAACTGTGGTTCTGACTATTAAGGAAATAAACAGCTTATCGTTTGTGCTTCCTTTTAAGCTTTGGTTAGTTTCCTTTGTTTATAATTGTGTCCACTTGTTTAATTACTTTGGGTTTAACATAAATAACAGACAGAATTTTATTTGTTTAGTCCCTGCATTTTTTGGATTGGGAGACTGTTTTCCTTATGGGTGGATTTTGCAAAAGCTTTTATCCCAAATCTCCCAGTTCTAGGCTCCCCATCCAGCCGAGGGGGCGGATAAGATAATATGCCTATTGTGTCAAACAAAGCATTTTGATTTAAAGGGACCTTAATGTGAATTACAAGGGCTTAGTGGCAACGAGACTTTTGCTATTTCATGCAAGGAAGACATAGGAAGGCTGCCCTGGGATCTTGCACTCTTACCTGAATATCCTGTTGTATAATCTGAAGGGCTGCAATGAAGTGAGTTCTAATAAAAAAACCTCTCCAACCAAGCAGGCATGAATGAAAATGGCCAAGGAAGTCAGTAACAAGAATATGACCCTTGCAGGGTACAAAAAGAGAATCCAGAAGCTTAGGAGGACATAACAGCTGAATAAGACCAAAGGAACTATCAATAGAAGGCAGCCATTTGGTCCCTCAAGCTTGCTCTGCCATTCAATAGAATCATGGCTGATACAATATCCTAGTGTCCATTTTCCTGTCCTTTCCCCATAAACCTTGGTTCTGTTATTTTTCAAGAATCTATCAATTTCAACCTTAAATGTGCACAGCTCCTTGTGGCAAAGAATTCCAAAGAGTCACAACCCTCAAAGAAAGAATTCCTCCTCATTTCAGTCTTAATTGGCACTCCTTTATTTAAATAGTTTTACACTGTCAGGAATCAAGCCTCACACTCTGCCTTGACTATAAAGACACTTTAAGTGGATGGCATATAGTTGGGCAAGTCTGAGTTGACTTCGATGGCAATAACAGAAAAGCAATATTTTAAACTTATTCCTCGAGAAGGTGGTGTTGAACTGTCTCCTTGAGCAGCTACAGTCCATGTGTGTGGGTATACCCATGTAAATATTGATGCTCAAAGGGACTTGGGTATATTCATATAAGGAATATAGAAAGTTAGCTTGCAGCAATTAGGAGGGCAAATGTTGTATTGTCATTTGTTGCAAGAGGATTTAAGCTATAAAAAACAATTATATAGGGCTTTGGAAAATCACATCTGGAGCAATCTGTATGCTTTTGGTCTCCATATCTAAGAAAGGAAAAACTTGCCATAAAGATAGTACAGTGAATGTTCACTAGATCATTTAGTGGAATAAGAGGGTTGTCCTATGATGAGAGGTTATTTAAATTGGGTTTTTACTCTCTGGAGTTTAGAAGGTTGAAAAATGATTTCTAAAATATGCTGATTCTGAATGGGTTAACTTGGTAGATATTGAAGGATTACTTACCTGGACTGGATGACAATCACAGGAGCAGAGACCAATCATTTGTGATTTCTTTGAGGAGAAAGTTCTCCATTTGAGGATTGTGAATCCTTAGAACAGATGCTCCATTTTGAATATATTTAAGTTGAGATAGTCAAATGTTTGGTTTCACCTTCATCAAGGTACATGGGGACCACATGGGAAAATGTAATTGAGGCAAACTGTGGTTATATTGAATATCCATTCCTGTTTCTGATTCCTGCACAGAACTCTCAGGACAACACATTTACACTCATTTTCTCCTTGCATGTACCTCAAATCCCCATCAAATCACTCATCTCCAGCCAATTATCTTCCTGGAATCTGGTGTCCATTCCATTTACCAGTGAGTCATAAGGCTTACAGCATGGAAACAGGCCCTTCAGAATGGCCAACTTGTTCATGTGGCCCTTTAGTTTAAATGACTAAGCTAGTACCAATTATCCACATTTATCCCATATCTCTTGATAGCCAACTTACTTACATAACTGTCTAAATGCTTTTTAAATGATAAAATTGTACCTGCTATTACTACCAGTGGAGGAAGTTAGGGTTGAGGAGAAGGCAGCTGATGCTATATACTGGTGCTGCTCTTGAGCTACTGGCAGTAGCCAGAAACATGAGGTTTCTGCTCATGTCCCTCAGCAGTGATGGAAGGGGTGGAGTTGGGGTTTCATTAGTTGGTTCCAAAGATGAAAGGTTGGTGGCAGACAGCTGAAAATGAATGAAATGCTAGGTAGCTGAGGTGCTGTTTAAGAAGTTGGCAGTCACCTGTTCAGCAGTGATAGCACTCTCTGAGAGAAGAAGTGCTTTGAACAGCAGGCTATCAAGTGGCATGACTGGCAGTATAACTAATCAAAGCTTTCCCAGCTTGTCAGTTTCAAGTTTTTCCTGCTGTGTCCTTGCCTCAGACACCTGTAGAGAGGGTATTAAAGAGATATGTTGTTGGGAAAGAAGGAATCAATGAATAAAATGACTTTTAATTCCCTCTCAATGCCCCACAGAATTTGAAGTCTGCCAGAGTAAAGCAGAAAGACTGTGGGGTGATGTTGGGATGTTGACCTGGCGTCACTCTCTGGAATATTCCACCCTGCATGCACTTAAACATCTTTGGCTAAGAAAGTTTGACTTAACGTCTCCAAATTCACCTTTTTTGATTCTTTTTTGGATCATGTCTATCTTTGCCCACCGAAGTCATCATAGCTAGCTTTTCCTTTACTTTTTATTTCCTTTATTCTTTCATTGGATGTGAATGTCACTGACAAGTCCAGTATTTATTACACGTCACTAACTGTAGCAGTTAAGAGACAATCACATTTGTTGTGGGTCTGGAGTCGCGTGTAGGCCAGACCAGGGAAGGAGGGCAAACTTCCTTTCTCAAAGGACATTAAATGTGTTTTATGGCAATTTATGATAGAACCATGTTCACCATTATTGAGACGTAGAAACGTAGAAAATAGGAGCAGAAGCAGATAGTTTGTCTTTCGAGTTTGGTCCGTCATTCTTATGATCATGGCTGATCATCCAATTATTCTCAATTTCCCCCAATATCCTTTGGTTCCCTTCACCTGAAGTGCTATATCGAGCTCCTTCTTGAAAACATAAGAATATAGGAATGAGGAGCAGAAGTAAGTCATCTGGCCCCTGACGCCTGCTCCACTATTCAATAAGAACATGGCTGATCTTTTTGTCGACTCAGCTCCACTTATCCACCCGCTCACCATAATTCCTTTACTGTTCAAAAATTTATCTGTCCTTGCCTTAAAAACATTTAATGAGTTAGCTTCGACTATTTCACTTGGCAGGGAATTCCATAGATTCACAACCCTTTGTGTGAAGAAGTTCCTCCTCAACGCAGTCCTAAATCTGCTTCCCCTTATTTTGAGGCTTTGCTCCCTAGTTCTAGTTTTATCTGTCAGTAGGAACAACTTCCCTGCTTCTATCTTATCTATTATTATCTTATCTATTCCCTTCATATGTTTCGATAAGATCTACCCTCATTCTTCTGAATTCCAATGAGTATAGTCCTAGTCTGCTCAATCTCTCCTCGTAAACCAACATTCTCAATTCCGGAATCAATTTAGTAAATCTCCTCTGCACACCCTCCAGTGCCAGTATATCCTTCCTCAAGTAAGGAGACAAAAACTGTACACTCCAGGTGTGGCCTCACCAGCTCCTTATACAGCTACAACATAATCTCTCTGTTTTAAAACTCCATTCCTCTAGCAATGGAGGACAAAATTCCATTTGCTTTGTTAATTACCTGCTGCAACTGCAAACTAACTCCTTGAGATTCCTGCACAAGGACACTCAGGTCTCCTCTGCATAGCAGCATTTTGCAGTTTTTACCATTTAAATAATAGTCCATTTTGCTGTTATTCCTACAAAAATGGATGACTTCACATTTACCAACATTGTATTCCACCTGCCAGACCCTTGCCCACTCACTTAGATTATCTATATCCTTTTGCAGGCTTTCAGCATCCTCTGCACACTTTGCTCTGTCATCCATCTTAGTGTTATCTACGAATTTTGACACACTTGGTCCCCAACTCCAAATCATCTATGTAAATCATAAACAATTGTGATCCCAACACTGATCCCTGAGGCACACTACTAGTCACTGATCACCAACCAAAAAAACACCCATTTACCCCCACTCTTTACTTCCTGTTAGTTAACCAATCCTCTATCCATGCTAATACATTATCTGTAACATTGTGCACCCTTATCTTATGTAGTAGTCTTTAGTGTGGCACCTTGTTCATTGGAGAGTTATACAATAAATAGTAAGACTATTAAGAGTATAGAAACACAGAGTGTGCAAGTACACAAGTCCTTAAAGGTGGTAGTACAGGTGGAAAAGATGGTGAAGAAGGCTTATGGTATGCCTGCCTCTATAGGAAAGGGTATAGAGTATAAAAGCTGGCATCTAAGGTTGCAGATGTATAGAAGTTGGTTAGACCACATTTGGATCACTGCATCCAGCTCTGATGGCCTTATTACCGGAAAGACATGGAAACCCTGGAGAGAGTGCAGAGAAGGTTTACTAGGATGATGCCTGGTATGGAAGGTCTTAGCTATGAGGAGAGATTGGGCAAATTGGAGCTATTCTCCCTGGAAGGACCAAGAATGAGGGGAGATCTAATAGAGGTGTATAAGATTATGAAAGGTATAGATAGAGTGAACAGTGTGAAGCTTTTTCCCAGGTTGGATACGAAAATCACAAGGGGCCACAGGCTTAGGGTGAGAGGGGTGAGGTAGTATTCTGATGTTAGAGGGAGGTTTTTCACACAGAGGGTTGTGGGAGCCTGCAATGCACTACCAAGTAGGTTGGTAGAAGCAGGCACGCTAGAATTGTTTAAGGCTTACTTAGATAGGCACACTAGCAGATTAGAGATGGAGGGATACAAAAGATTGTTCTAAATAAGAATCAAGAACCTCAAGACGTTCCTGGGAATCAACAGATTTCTATGGGACGTCCAACACATTTTATGGCTCATCTGTCTCACATCTGAGCTTCTGAGGATCTTTCGTGAATATCTGTATAAGGTCTACAATATTATGACTAATTTGATTTGCCCAATTTATATGTAGCTTAAAGTTACCCATAATTGCAGATGGTCCTTCATTCATAGCATCTCTAATTTCCTGTTTAATACATATCCAACATCACCGCTACAGTTTGTGGGTCTATACACAAGCCTTATGAATGTTTTTTTGTTCCTTGGTGTTTCCCATACAGATTCCATATTGCCAGAGTTAATCTCTTTCTTCTCTATTGTGTTAATTTCCTCTTTGCAACATAAGCCCACTGTCTCTTCCTTTTTGCCTGTCCTTCCTAAATACTGAATAGCCCTGGAAGTTCGGTTCCCATCCCTGGTCAAGAGTCTGTAACCCTGACCATATCACACACCAATTTAAATCTATAAGTTTATCTTTCAATTCCCGGTTTTATTAACTCAATTTGAATTCCACCATCAGCTGTGGTAAGATTTACATAGAAACATAGACACATAGAACATTACAACAGAGTACAGGCCCTTCGGCTCTCAATGTTGAGCTACATCAAATCCCAAGATCAAGCTATCCCCTCCCTATAATTCTGGTGTGCTCCATGTGCCTATCCGGTAACCGCTTGAAAGTTCCTAAAGTGTCTGACTCCACTATCACAGCAGGCAGTCTATTGCATATCCCAACCACTCTGAGTAAACAATCTACCTTGGACATTCCTCCTCTATCTCCCACTTGAACCAGATCCCCAGAATATTAGCCTGTACTTCTGGATTACTATTCCAGTGACAATACTACTATGCCAGTCTCCCCCCATGATGAGATTAATGGATATCTTACTTCAGGAGTGATCTTACCAGTACATTAGAAAGTGTTTTACACTTCATAGATCTAATTGTATGCTTAACTTTCAATTTGCGTTGGTAATTGCTGTCATACATTGTAATAGTACTCCCAGTTTTTCCAATTACACAAGCTTTCTTCCAATCCTTTGATATTTCTGTGTTCAATGAGCTCTGTTCAATAAATAATGTACCCACCAACCCGTTAGCTGAGTTCACCCTCAGCTCTTCCAGCACTCCAGAAATATGCTCCATAAGCTGAAGCTTGTGACTTATGACATCCCTGCTACTCAGTTTCTTTAATAAACATTTCATTCCTGATTACATATTTTTACATGTATATAAAGAGCAAGAAGGTAGCCAGGCAGAGGGTTGGCCCACTCAGGGACAAGAGAGGGAATCTATGTGCAGAGCCAGAGGAAATGGTCGAGGCCTTTGACAAGATCCCTCATGGGATTAGTTAGGAAGGTTCAGTCGCTAGGTATACATGGGGAAGATGTAAATTGGATAAGAGACTGGCTCAGTGGAAGAAGCCAGAGAGTGGTTGTGGAGGATTGCTTCTCTGAGTGGAGGCCTGTGACGAATGGCGTGCTGCAGGGATTGGTGTTGGGTCCATTGTTGCTTGTCATTTATATCAATGATCTGGATGATAATGTGGTAAATTGGATCAGCTAATTTGCTAATGATGCAAAGATTGGACGTGTAGTGGACAGTGAGGAAGGTTTTCAAAGCTTGCAGAGGATTTGGACCAACTAGAAAAATGGCAATTGGATTTTAACGCAGACAAGTGTGAGGTATTACACTTTGGATAGACAAACCAAAGTAGAACGTACAGGGTAAATAATAGGACTCTGAAGAGTGCAGTTGATCAGAGAGATCTGGGAATACAGGTACAGAATTCCCTAAAAGCAACATCACAGGTGGATAGGGTTGTATACAGTGCTTTTGGTACAGTGGCCTTTATAAATCGAAGAATCAAATATAAAAGTTGGAGTGTAATGGTAAGGTTGTATAAGGCATTGGTGAGGCCAAATTTAGAGTATTGTGTACAGTTTTGGTCACCTAGTTATAGAAGGATGTAAATAAGTTTGAAAGAGTGCAAGGAAGGTTCACAAGGATATTGTCCGGACTTGAGAAGCTGAGTTATAGAGAGAGATTGAATAGGTTAGGACTTTATTCCCTGGACCGTAGAAGAATGAGGGGAGATTTGATACAGGGGTATAAGATTTTGATGGGTATAGATTGAGTGAATGCAAGAAAGCTTTTTCCACTGACGCTAGGGAGAAAAAGAAACAGAGGGCATGGGTTAAGGATGAAAGGAGAAAATTTTAAAGGGAAAATTAAAGGGGGGGGCTTCTTCATGCAGAGTGGTGGGAATGTGGAATGAGTTGTTGGATAAAGTGGTAAATGTGGAGTCACTTTTAACATTTAAGAAAAGCTTGGACAAGTTCATGAATGAGAGGGATGTGGAGGGATATGGTCCAAGTGCAGCTCAGTGGGACTAGACAAAAATGGTTTGACATAGACAAGAATAGCCAAAAGGCCTGTTTCTGAGCTGTAATTTTCTATGGTTCTATAGTTCTATTGTTCTATTAAAGGAGTACTTTGCATCAGTTTTCACCAAAGAGAAAGACTTGGTTAATGATGGGTCTGGGAAAGAATGTATAGATAGTTTGAGTCATGTTGAGATCAAAAAAGAGGAAGTATTGGGTTTCTTAAGAAACATCAAGATAGACAAGTCTCCAGGGCCTGATGGGATATATCTCAGAATACTGAGAGAAGCAAGAGAGGAAATTGCTGGGGCCTTATGAGAAATCTTTGCATCCTTACTGACTACAGAGGAGGCCCCAGAGGATTGGAGAATAGCCAATGTTGTTCCTTCGTCTAAGAAGGGTAGCAAGAATAATCCAGGTAATTACAGGCTGGTGAGCCTTACATCAGTGGTAGGGAAATTATCTGAAGCAGGACTTATTCCTAATTGGAAATAAGTGGATGTATTATTGAGAAGCAACATAGTTTTGTGAAGGGAAGGTTGTGTCTCATGAACTTGATCGAGTTTTTTGAGGAAGTGATGAAGACGATTGATGAGGGTAGGGCAGTGGATGTTGTCTATATGGACTTCAGTAAGGCCTTTGACAAAATCCCTCATGGTAAACTGGTGCAGAAGGTTGAAGTTGCATGGGATCAGAGGTGAGCTGGCAAGGTGGATACAAAACTGGCTCAGTCAAAGAAGACAGAGGGTAGCAGTAGAAGGGTATGTTTCTGAATGGAGGGCTGTGATAAGTGGTGTTCCTCAGGGACCAGTGCTGGGATCTTTGCTGTTTGTAAAATATATAAATTATTTAGAGGAAAATATAACTGGATTGATTAGTAAGTTTGGGGACGACACAAAACTTGGTCGATTTACAGATAGCGATGAGGACCATAGGAGAATACAGCAGGATATAGATCAGTTGAAGACTTGGATGGAGAGATGGCAGGTGGAGTTTAATCTGGATAAATGTGAGGTAATGCATTTTGGAAGATCTAATACAGATAGAAAATATACAGTAAATAGCAGAATTCTTAGGAGTATTGATAGGCAAAAGAATCTGGGTGTACATGTACACAAGTCACTGAAAGTGACAATGTAGGTGGAGAAGGTAGTCAAGAAGGCATACAGCATGTTTGCCTTCATCGGCTGAGGTACTAAGTTAAAAATTGGCAAGTCATGTTGACACTTTATAGAACCTTATTTAGGCCGCACTTAGAATATAATATTCAATTCCGGTCACCACACTATCAGAGGATGTTGAGACTTTGGAGAGGGTACAGAAAGGATTTACCAGGATGTTGCCTGGTATGGAGGGCATTAGCTATGAGGAGAGGTTGAAGAAACTTTGTTCTCACCGGAGCGATGAAGGTGAGGGGAGACCCCATAGAAGTCTACAAGATCATAAGAGGCATGGACAGAATGGATAGTCAGAAGCTTTTTCTCAGGGTGGAAGAGTCAATTACTAGGGGGCTTAGGTTTATGATGCGAGAGGCAAGTTTTAAAATATATGTGTGAGGTAGATTTTTTACATAGAGCCTGGAACTCATTGCTGGGGGAAGTAGTGTAAGCGGACACAGTAGTTCCGGTGGTCCCAGGAAGCTTAGGGAGTTTTTGTTAAATTGGGTAGCATGGTCGGTGCAGGCTTGGAGGGCCGAAGGGCCTGCTCCTGTGCTGTAATTTTCTTTGTTCTTTGTCCTTTCTTTGTTCTTTGTTGATTAGTGGCTTTCAACACATCCTTCATCACTATAATTATATAACAGCAGACATGTGATGATATTTGCAGGTAAATCAGTTGTGGAAAAAAACATTTCTGCAATTTCTTTTGTTAATCTTGACATCTATCATTCCTTTGTCATCCTTATGGATTCACGTTTTTTTGTTAGGTGTAGTAGGTCTACAATGGATATATTTTGATATAGATTGGAAGGTAGCCAATGTAAGCCCACTTTCAAAAAGGGAGGTAGAGAGCAAATGCAGAACTATACACCAGCGAGTCCAACACCAGTGCAGGGGATGTTGCTAGAATTCTATCACGGATTTGGGCCGATGTCTGCGGGAGTTTACATATTCTCCCCATGATTGCGTGGGTTTTCTTTGGGTGCTCCAGTTTTCTCCCACACCCCAAAAACATGCTGTTAGGCTGATTGGTATAACAAATTGTCCCTAAATTAGTTCTCCCTCAATCTTCCCCAATAGGTGTAGACAAATGTCATAGGTAGAGGAGAGCACTCATAATGTTAAAATGGCAGCACGAGCTTGTTGGCCGAAGGGCCTGTTTCCCATGCTGTTTTGTTCTTTGTTTTGTTCTTTGTTTTGTTCTTTGTTTTGTTCTTTGTTTTGTTCTTTGTTTTGTTCTTTGTTTTGTTCTTTGTTTTGTTCTTTGATTTCATAGTACAGCAAGTGGTATAATCAGACAATGTCAACGTGGATTTACAAAAGGGAAATCATGCCTGACAAATCTACTAGAATTCTTTGAGGATGTAACAAGTAGATTTGACCAGGGAGAACCACTGGATGTGCTTTATTTAGACTTTCAGAAAGCTTTTGACAAGATCCTACACAGCCGATCGCTAAAGTTGAATTGCATGGGATTGTGGTAGTGTTTTGAGATGGAAAATAAGCTGATGGGAGCAAATGAGCTGGGATAAATGCGTCTTTTTCCAATTGGCAGACATTTGTTAATGGGATACCACAGAGATCTATCGTAGGACTCCAGCTGTTCACATTACATATTAATGATTTGGACAAGGGAACTGAATGTATTATCAACCAAATTATAGATGATACATAGTTGGGTGGCAGGATGAGCTCTGAGGAGAATGCAAAGGTTTTTTTTATTCATTCGTGGAACATGAGCATCTCTCGCTGGCTAGCATTTATTGCCTATCCCTAGTTGCTCTTGAGAAGGTGATAGTGAGCTGCCTTTTTGAATTGTTGCAGTCCATTTCTATGGGTTGACCCATAATGTCGTCAGGGAGGGAATTCCAGGATTTTGACCCAGTGACAGTGAAGGAAATGAAAATATTTCCAAGTCAGGATGGTGAGTGACTTGGAGAGAAACTTGCAGGTGGTGTTGTTCCCATTTATTTGTTGCCCTTGTCCTTCTAGTGGTTGTGGGTTTGGGAGGTGCTGTCTAAGGATTTTTGGTGAATTGCTGCAGTGCATCTTTAGATAGTACACATTGTTGCTATTGAGAGTCAGTAGTGGAGTGATTGAATGTTTGTAAATGTGGTACCAATCAAGCGGACTGCTTTGGCCTAGATGGTGCCAAGTGTTTTGAGTGCTGTTGGAGCTGCACATATCCAGACAAGTGGGGAGTATTCCATCACACTACTGACTTGTGCCTTGTAGATGATGGATAGGCTCTGGGGATTCAGAAGGTGAGTTACTTTTCGCAGTATTCCTAGCCTCTGACCTGCCCTTGTAGGCATTGTGTTTATGTGGTGAGTCCAGTTGAGTTACTGGTCAATGGTAACCCCAAGGATGTTAACAGGAGGGGTGGGAAGGGTGGATTCAGTGATAGGTAAACCATTGAATGTGAAGGGATGGTGGTTAGAATGTCTCTTATTGGTGATGATCATTACCTGACATTTGTGTGGCACTTGTCAGCCCAAACCTGGATATTATTGAGATTTTGTTGCATTTGAACATGGACTGCTTCAGTATCTGAGGACTTGAGAATGGTGCTGAACATTGTGCAATCGATAAACATCCCCACTTCTGACCTATGATGGAGGGAACATCATTGATGAAGATGGCTGGGTCTAGAACACTACCCTGAGAGACTTGTTGTAGAGCTGAGATGACTGACCCTCCACAACCACAACTCTCTTCCTATATAACAGGTGTGACTCTAACCAACAGAGAGTTTGTCCCCGATACTTATTAATCCCAGTATTGCTGTGGCTTCTTGATGTCACACTCGGTCGAATGCGCCTTGATGTCAAGGGCTGTCACTCTCACCTCTGGAATTCATCTCCTTCATCCATGTTTGAACCAAGGTTGTAATGAGGTCAGGAGCTGAGTGACTTTGGCAAAACCAACACTGGGTGTTGCTGAGCAGGTTTTTGCTGAGCAGGTGCTGCTTGATAGCACTGTTGATGACTCCTTCCATCACTTTACTGATGATTGAGAATGGACTGATTGGGCAGTAATTGGCCGGGTTGAATTTGTCCTGCTTTCTGTGTACAGGACATACCTGGACAATTTTCCATGTTGTTGGGTAGATGCCAGTGTTGTAAATGCACTGGAAGAGTTTGGCTGGGGTGAGGGGAACGGTGGTGGGGGGCAAGTTCTGGAGTACAGGTCTTCAGTTCTATTGCTGAAATGTTATCAGGGCCAGTTGCCTTTGCAGCATCCAGTACCTCCAACCATTTCTTAATATCATGTGGAGTGAATTGAATTGACTGGAGGTTGGCATCTAAGATGCTGGGGAACACTGGAGGAGGTCAAGATGGATTGTCCATTTGGCACTTGTGGCTGAAGGTTGCTGCAAATACTTCAGCCTTACCTTTTGCATTAATATGCTAGGCTTGTCCATCATTGAGGATGGGGATATTTGTGGAACCTCCTTGCCCTTAACTCATCTGTTTTACCCGCAATATGCCTGGCATTAAAGTAGAGGCCATCCAGCCTTGCTATACTCCCTTGAAATTTAATATAGCCGAACACTTTCTGACATGATGGTGTGTCTTTATTCTGCTAATAATCTGTGTTCCATCCCCCTGCCAAATTAGTTTAAAGTCCTTCTAAAAGCATTAGAAAACCCACCTTCAAGGATATTAGTCCCACTCTGATCCAGATATAGACCATCCCTCTTGTACAGATCTCACATTCCAAGAAATGATCCCAGTCCTCCAGGAATCTAAAACCCTCTCTCCTTTGCCAACTCTTAAACCTGGAACTCATCTATGCTATTCCCCTATTTTTGTCTTCACTGGCATGTGGCACTGGGGGTCATCCAGATATTATAATCCAAGAGATCCTGCTGTCCTCCTTTTTAGTCTATTGCCTAAATCATTGAATGCTTAATACAAGACTCATTCCTCTTTCTACCTATGTCATTGGAACTAACATGCACCTTGATCTCTGGTTTTTCACCTCCCCCTTCAGAATGCCCTGCAGTGACATCCTGGAAGTAACATACATTCTGGAGTCATGTATGTTGATGGCCACAGTAGCATCTAAAAATCCCACGTACTGAATCCCCTGTTACAAATGTGCTGCCTCGCTTCCTCCCCTTCTGTACAGACTGGCTGCTGTGGTGCTGAAAGCTTTGCTTTGTATGCACTCCCTAAGTGTCCTCATCAGCTTCCAAAATGGAACATCGATTTGTGAGAGGGACACCAGCAGATTTCTGAACTATCTGTCTGTTTCTCTTAGACTGCTTGGTAGTCGTTCATTCTCTTCCTTCCTTAAGTCCAATCGGCTGTGATGCAATTACCTTTCTAAATGTATTATCCACAATGCTCTCATTCTTGCAGATGCTCCACAATGTTCCCAGCTGCCTTTCCACCTCCAAAATTTGAGCTTCTAGGAGATATTGCTGGATTGCTTGATTGGCCGTGCTAAACTTACCCTTGCTGTCCTGAGGTGCATAATTTAGAGTTATTAGTAGGTAAATATGTAGGGTTATGGGGGTAGGGCCAGGGTAGGTTTGTAGTCGGTGCAGACTCGATGGGCTGAATGGCCTCCTTCTGTTCTGTAGGGTTTCAATGTTTCTGTGATACTTCTTGCATATATGCTGGCCTTAGGCATTGGAAATATGTCCGGCCTCTCACATGGAGCAAGAGGTGCACACTATAACTCAAGTTTTTCTTCCATGACTAAACCCTTTAAATGTAAAACTTTAGAAGATTTCTTTCTAAATGAAATAAATATACCCTTTGAAATGGCTAAAAAAGTCAACGCTGAACAAGGGCAACTAGGGATGGGCAAACGAATGCTGGCTCGGCCCATGAACAAAAGAAATTGTCCTCATTTCAATTATCATTATCACAGCCATAACTTCCCAAGCAGTGTTGCTTGGTGGACATCTGTCCAATTGCAGGTAGAGGATGTTATGTCTCCAGAAGTTTGGTGAGGGATCTGTCTGTGAATCTATCTACTGTTGTTCTGGCAGATATCCCCGTAGATTTGGAACATGTACAGGGATGTTATTTTGAGAAAAAGAGTGCCCCACTGATCGCAGAAATTAAGTTTTGTTTGAATGAGTGAGTCAGAAGCAAGGTATCATAAATGTGGCGTGAAACAAGTGGAAAAAATTGTTAAAGAGAATAAATATACAATGAATTTTCCTGCAATTCTCTCTGGACTTCCCCTCCAGGACTAACAGTTTGAAAACGAAATCCAAAAATTCCACCTAAAGTAATTATTTAGTTTCTCTGCCATTTCCCTATTCACCAGTATCGATTTTCCTTTCTCCACCTTTTTCACATCAAGAAGTTTTCACGATCTGCCTTTTTGATCCTTGCAAGTTGCATTCATATTCTCTCTTCTCTTTCTTCATCAATTTTCTTGCTCCTCCTTTGCTCAATTCTGAATTGCTTCCAATCCTCAGGGTTACTACTTTTTCTGGCAAATGTATAAGCTACTTATTTTGGATCTGACAAAACTGAACATAGAACATAGAACATAGAACATTACAGCACAGAACAGGCCCTTCGGCCTTCGATGTTGTGCCGACCAAAATAAAAAGCAATGCCCCTCCAAACTAAACCATTCCCTTCTCTTCCATCTGATTTACTCTTATGTTGGAATTTTCTATCTATATTTGTTGTAGACCATATAATCCTTCTTTAAATACTAACCATTGCCAGGTTATCACAATTGTCTACTAGCTATTGACTTTCTACCATAATTGTCCAATCCACCATAGCGAAGTTGCCACCTGTAATTTTATAGTTTCTTTTATTTCAGGTTATAATTTCTGAAATTAGTATAAGATTCTATCATATTATGGACACTATTTCAAAAAGACTCCTTCATAGGAAGGTTCCATCGATTGGTCAATGCCATGAATAGTACTCCCCCAGTAAAGACTCCTTCCCTTTCCTTGGCACTGTTTGAGGATGAATCAAATCATTCCATCGAACCATAGAAATGATACAGTGTTGAAGGGGGCCATTTGGCCCATCTTGTCCGTGCTAACCTAAAACAGCCAGATGCCCTTTCTAATCAAGGTAGAAGCAGAGGTGGGCTCATTATGTCTTTTGAAAGGCATTTAGACAGTTACATGGGTAAGATTGGTATTGGGAGATTTGGGCCAAACATGGGCAATTGAGACCAGCTTATCGGTAAAAATTGGATGGAATGGACAAGTTGGGCCAAAGGTTCTGTTGCCATGCTGTAAACCTTCACAACTCTGACTGTAATCCCATCTTCTTGCACATTGTCCATAACCCTGTCCACACAGCACTTACGATGCATACCTAGATACTTCTTAAATGAGTTTAGGGCCTCTGCTTCTACTTGACAGTGAATTTGAGACAGCCACCACTCATTGCATAACAAAGTTTTTCCTCATGTTCTCTCTAATCCTTCTGCCACTGAGCTTGAAACTATGATCCCTATTTTTGAACACTCTGCCAATGGAAACAAGCTCTTCCTGTCTACTGTCTCTCCCTACCCCTCATAACATTGTATATGTCAATCATGTCACCCTTTAGCCCTCTCTGTTCCAAGGAAAACAATCCCAACCTCTCCAATCTCTCCTCACAGCTTTAATTCTCCACCCCTGGCAACTTTCTAGTAAATATTTTCCTCATGCTCTCTAAAAGAATTACATTCTTCCTGTTATGTGGTGACCAAAATTTCACACTATCCTCCAGTTATGGTCTCACAAGTGTTGAACACAGTTTCATCATTATACCCCTATTTTTATAATCTATACCTCTGCCAATGAAGGAGAGCATTCCATTTGCCTCCTTTACAACCTTGTCTACCTATATTACTATCTTTATGGAACTGTGCACTTGCATGCCAAGATCTCTCACATCATCCTCCTCTTTCAATATTTTTCCATTTATTGTCTATTTCCTTTTACTGTTTGACTTCCCTAAATACATTACTGCACGTTTACATAGAACATAGAACATAGAACATTTATCAGACTTGAACTCCATCTGCCACTTTCCTGTCCTTTCCACCAACCTACTTATGTGATTTTGGAGCTTACAGATAATCCTCCCCACTACACATCCAATTTTTCTGTTGTTTGCAAATTTCTTAATCATGCCACCCACATTTAAGTCCAAATCATTAATATATAAAACAAATAGGAAGTCCTGACACTGAGCTCTGTGGAACACCAGTTGAAACAGCTTTCCATTCAGAGTTTGTTCCACTATTCTGCTGTCTTGCTGCTTAAGGGATTCTTTATTCTATCATGTTGTTGAAGAATAATGGACTGCTTTTGACTCTGAGCCTGAAGGATGTTAACTTGGGTGAGGTATTAAATGAGTACTTTGTGTCAGTATTCACCAAAGGGAAGGACTTGGTGGATGATGAGTCTGGGAAGGGATGCGCAGATAGTTTGAGTCATGTTGAGATAAAAAAGGAGGAGATATTGGAGTTCTTGAGAAACATTAAGGTAGACAAATCCCTGAGCCTGATAGGATAAACCCCAGAATACTGAGAGAGACAAGGGAGGGAATTGCTGAGGCCTTGAAAGAAATCTTTGTATCCTCACTGGCTACAGGGCAGGTCATGATGTAGAGGTGCTGGCGTTGGATTGGGGTAAATATAGTAAGAAGTCCAACAGGTTTATTTGGTACTAGAAGCCACTAACTTTCGGAGTGCAGGGGAGATCTCAGAGGATTGGAGAATAGCCAATGTGTTCCTTTGTTTAAGAAGGGTAGCAAAAATAATCCAGGTAGTTACAGGCTGATGAGCCTTACATCAATGGTAGGAAAATTATTAGAAAGGATTGCAGCGGGACATAGACAGGATGCAAGACTGGGTGGAGAAGTGGCAGATGGACTTCAACGCGGATAAATGTGTAGTGGTCCATTTTGGCAGGAATAATGGGATGGAGTACAATATAAGGGGTAGGAGTCTTAGCTGTGTTGTAGAGCAGAAGGATCTCGGGGTCTGGGTCCATAGGACTCTTAAATCAGCCTCGCAGGTGGAGGAAGTGGTTAAGAAGGCGTACGGTGTACTGGCCTTCATTAATTGAGGAATAGAGTTTAGGAGTCAGGAGGTAATGATGCAGCTCTATAAGACTCTTGTCAGACCCCAGTTGGAATATTGTGCGCAGTTCTGGTCGCCTCATTATAGGAAGGATGTAGAGGCTATTGAGAGAGTTCAGAGGAGATTTTCAAGGATGCTGCCTGGATTGGGAGGCAGGCCTTATGAAGATAGGTTGAGGGAGCTGGGACTCTTCTCACTGGAGAGACGTAGGTTGAGAGGCGACCTGATAGAGGTTTATAAAATGTTGAGAGGAATAGATAGGGTGGACTCTCAGAGACTATTCCCCCGAGCTGAAATGGTCACTACGAGAGGACACAGATTTAAGGTGCAGGGAAGCAAATACAAAGGAGATGTCAGGGGTAGGTTTTTCACTCAGAGGGTGGTGAGTGAATGGATCCGACTGCCGTCGGAGGTTGTTGAGGCAAACTCACTGGGGTCTTTTAAGAGACTTCTGGATGAGTATATGGAAAAGAATAGGATAGGGGGTTATAGATAGGTCTGTAATTGGTAGATGTGATCGGTGCAACTCGTGGGCCGAAGGGCCTGTTTGTGCTGTATTGTTCTATGTTCTATGATTCTTTGAGACTTGGAAATAAGCAGACGTATTAGTGAGAGGCAACATGGTTTTGTGAAGTGGAGGTCATATCTCACAAACTTAATCAAATTTTTAGAGGAAGTGACAAAGATAATTGATGAGGGTAGGGCAGTAAATGTTGTCTACATAGACTTCAGTAAAGCCTTTGACAAGGTCCCTCATAGCAGACTGATGCAGAAGGTGAAGTGATATAGAATCAGAGGTGAGTGAATTCTTCGAAGAAGACAAATGATAGCAGTGAAAGAATGCTTTTCTGAATGAAGGGCTGTGACAAGTATGATTCCTCTGGGATCAGTGCTGGGACCTTTGCTGCTTGTAATATATATATAAATGATTTGGAGGAAAATGTAACTTGATTGATTAGTAAGCTTGTGGATGACACAAAGATTGGTGGATTTGTGGTTAGCCATGAAGACCATCAGAGAATATAGTCAGGATATAGATTGGTTGGATACTTGGGTGGAAAATGGCAGATAGAGTTTAACTGGACAAACGTGAGGTAATGCATTTTGAAAGGTCTAATACAGATAGGAAATAGATAGTAAACGGCAGAACCCTTAAGAGTATTGATAAGCAAAGGGATCTGGGTGTACAGATGCACAGTCACTGAAAGTGGCAATACAGGTGGAGAAGGTAGTCTCGATGGCATACGGCATTGGCCAGGTTTATTGAGTTTAAAAATTGGCAAGTCATATTGCAACTTTATAGAACCTTAGTTAGGCCTTATTTGGAATATAGTGTTCAATTCTGGTTGCCACACTACCAGAAGGATGGGGATGCTTTGGAGAGGGTACAGAAAAGATTTACCAGGATGTTCCCTGGTATGAAGGGCATTCGTTTGAGGAGAGGTTGGAGACACTTGATTTATTCTCGCTGGAGTGACAGAGATTGAGGAGTGACCTGATAAAAGTCTACAGGATTATGAGAGACATGGACAGAGAGAATAGTCAGAAGCCCTTTCCCAGGGTGGAAGAGTCAATTACTAGGGGGCATAGGTTTAAAGGAGATATACAAGGCAGATTTTTTACACATAGAGTCATGGCTGCCTGGAACTCGTTGCCCCGGGAGGTAGCGGAAGCGAATACAGTAGTTACTTTTGAGGGGCGTTTTGACAAGCACATGAATATGATGGGAATAGAGAGATATGAATCCCTGAAGGGTAAAGGGTTTTAATTAAGTCGGGCAGCATGTTCAGTGCTTGGAGAGCTGAAGGACCTGTTCCTGTGCTATAATTTTCTTTGTTCTTTGTTATTTCAACTATTTATTTTCTTGTTCATCCCTTGTGTTCACATTCTGCTTTTCAATGATCTTTTTAATCCCTACTGATGGCTCCAACACAGCTCTTTCTGAAGTAGCATTCATAGTATTTTCCAACTCCTCATATTTTATGAAGGCATGTATAGAGTCATCAAGTAATTTTTAAAGGCAATGAGCTATATGACTGCCTTACATATGACTGTCTGATAGTACCTCAGATTGAGTTTCTCCAACTCAGCTCTGCAGCAATAAAAATCTGATTGTTTTTCCTTGATCTACATGCTGCAGGGCTTTATACTTGTTATTCACTGTCAACTATTGGCCCAATTCTGAAAACATGTCCCTGTTTTCAAAAAGGAAATTCTTTGGGACTTCTGCCTCAGTGTTCCCATAAATGCATGTTACTAGAGTTTCCTGAAGGTTCTGTGCCACTCTGATCCCTTGAGGAAGTTGTTCAGGTATTTCCATTTGTTTTGTTCATTGTTTTGCTGGGGATTTTTTATGTCTCTTTTAAAATTTCTCAACTCACCTTAGTTTGAAGAGTAAAATATTTATGAAAGGCTGTTAATAATTCTTCAAGGTAGTTCCATCAATGTCTTGCATTAGGTCAATGTGATTAGCAAGATTATCAAAGCAACGAATAAAAGGTCATAGAACATAGAACATAGAACATTACAGCGCAGTACAGGCCCTTCGGCCCTCGATGTTGCGCCGGCCAGTGGACCCCCTAACCTAAACTATTCCAATATCATCCATATGCCTATCCACCGAACATTTGAATGCCCCCAAAGTAGGCGAGTCCACAACTGCTGCAGGCCGGGCATTCCACGCTCTCACCACCCTCTGTGTAAAGAACCTGCCTCTGACATCCGTCCTATAACTACCACCTCTTAATTTAAAGTTATGTCCCCTCGTGTTGGTCATCACCATCCGAGGAAAAAGCCTCTCACTATCCACCCTATCCAATCCCTTGATCATCTTATACGCCTCAATTAGGTCACCGCGTAACCTTCTTCTCTCTAATGAAAATAACCTCAGGTCCCTCAGCCTTTCCTCATAAGGCCTTCCCACCATACCAGGAAACATCCTGGTAAACCTCCTCTGCACCCTTTCCAATGCTTCCACATCTTTCTTATAATGCGGTGACCAGAACTGTACGCAATACTCCAAGTGAGGCCACACCAGAGTTTTGTACAGTTGTAACATAACCTCACGGCTCCTAAATTCAATCCCTCTACCAATAAAAGCTAACAGACTGTACGCCTTCTTAACAACTTTATCAACCTGGGTGCCAACTTTCAAAGAGCTATATACTTGTACCCCAAGATCCCTCTGCTCGACAACACTATTAAGGGTCCTTCCATTAGCCCTATATTTCATATGCCTGTTATTCCTACCAAAGTGAATCACCTCACACTTATCCGTATTGAATTCATTTGCCACCTCACGGCCCAGCTCTGCAACCTATCTATGTCCCTCTGCAAACTGTAACATCCATCCTCGCTGTCTACAAATCCCCCCACTTTGGTATCGTCAGCAAATTTACTAATCCAACCCTCTACACCCTCATCTAGGTCATTTATAAAAATGACAAACAGCAGTGGCCCCAAAACAGATCCTTGAGGTACACCACTTGTAACTGCACTCCAGGTTGAATATTTCCCATCAAACACCACCCTCTGTCTTCTATCAGCTAGCCAATTCCTAATCCAAACTGCTAAATCACCTTCAATCCCATGCATCTGCACTTTCTGCAGTAGCCTACCATGGGGAACCTTATCAAACGCTTTGCTAAAATCCATATACAATACATCAACTGCCTTACCCTTATCTACCTCTTTGGTCACCTCCTCAAAAAACTCAATAATGTTTGTGAGGCACGACCTACCCTTCACAAAACCGTGCTGACTATCCCTAATCAATTTATTTCTCTCTAGATGCTTATAAATCCTATCCCTTATAATTCTTTCCAAGACTTTGCCCACAACAGAAGTCAGGCTCACCGGTCTATAATTTCCAGGATGGTCCCTACTCCCCTTTTTGAACAAAGGGACAACATTTGCCATCCTCCAGTCTTCCGGCACTATACCTGTAGCTAACGACGACATGAAGATCAAAGCCAAAGGCTCTGCAATCTCCCCTCTAGCCTCCCAGAGAATCCTGGGGTAAATCCCATCTGGCCCAGGGGACTTATCAATTTTCATACCCTCAAGATTCGCTAACACCTCCTCCTTATGAACCTCAATCCTACCCAGATTACAACCTGGTATCGCAGTATTCTCCACGACAACACTGTCTTTCTCCTGCGTGAATACTGACGAAAAATACTCATTCAGTGTCTCTCCTGTCTCCTCAGGCTCCACGCACAACTTCCCACTGCTATCTCTGACTGGCCCTAATCTTGCCCTAACCAATCTTTTATTATCTATATACCTGTAAAAAGCTTTAGGATTCTCCTTAATCCTATCCGCCAAAGTCTTCTCGTGTCCTCTTCTAGCTCTTCTCAACTCTCTCTTTAGCTCCTTCCTGGCTGATTTATAGCTCTCTATTGCCCTAACTGAGCCTTCACGTCTCATCATTATATAAGCCTCCTTCTTCCTCTTCACCAGAGATTCAACTTCCCTAGTACACCATGGTTCCCTCACTCGACCACTTCCTCCCTGCCTGGCAGGTACATATTCATTAAGGACATACAGAAGCTGTTCCTTAAATATGCTCCACATTTCAGATGTCCCCAGCCCCTGCAATTTCCTGCTCCACCCTATGCATCCTAAATCTCTCCTAATAGCCTCATAATTACCTTTCCCCCAGCTATAACTACTGTTATTCGGTACGTGCCCATCCCTTTCCATCACTAAGGTAAACGTAACCGAATTGTGGTCACTATCACCAAAGTGCTCACCCACCTCCAAGTCTAACACCTGGTCTGGTTCATTACCCAATACCAAATCCAATATAGCCTCACCTCTTGTTGGCCTATCTATATACCGAGTCATGAAACCTTCCTGCACACATTGAACAAAAACTGACCCCTCTAACATACTTATGGAAATAATAATATGGATATTATTAATATTAGAAAAGTTAAAGTCCCCTGTTACTTTCACACCTATCCAGGATCAACTTTGCAATCCCTTCCTCTACTTCTCTGGAACTTTTTGGAGGCCTGTTTTTAAAAAACTCCCAACAGTGTGACCTCTCCTTTCTTGTTTCTAACCTCAGCAGACAAGTCCACATCAAATGTCTTTTCTGCCACCGTAATGCTGTCCTTAACTAACAATGCCACTCCTCCTCTTCTACCACCACCTCTGCTCTGACTGAAACATCTGAACCCCGGAACCTGCAACAACCATTCCTGCCCCTGCTCTATCCACGTCTCTGGCTGAAATAATCCAGTCTTCCTCTGACTTCTTAGTGAGAAAAGACGTATGCAAGTAATGCGAAATGTAACTTCTCAAGAATGCCAAATGGATTTGGCCCTAGGGTTGATCCAAACCAAGCTAATAAGTTGGATTTTTGATCCATGATGACTAAATATTTCTTCTGCAGTTATTGCTTTAAATATTGTTGCCCTCTTATAGCTATGAAAGGACCATATTTTTCTCTTTGAAATGGCTCTGCTGCTGTCCTTTTTTTTCCTTCTTTTCTTTCTGCCCTCATCACTTTCAGGGGTCCCCTACTGCAAATGTGGATCTGATTCATGAAAGCAATTAGGTCTGCAGGAAATGTCAAAAGAAGCAGTTTTGTGCCAGCATTTGTTCCTTTAAGCTTGGCACTCAAACAGAAGAGGGATTATTATTTTTTTCTCTGCCTGTAGTTTTGAAAAATGTTTTCTTTCAGTGAAGCTTGTTTGGTCACTCTGGATTTCAACAGCATTGCCAGTATCTTCAGACAAAGGGGAGTTTCCGTGCTTACTGGTTTTAGCAGGTTCTGCAAAATAACAGCATGCTTCTGGCTGAAATTATTTTCTAACAACGGTTGCATGCGTTGGCTCTCTGTTTTCATTCAGCAATTTACTATTATGACCAGCAAGGTCTTCAAAGTCAATGCAGGTTTGCTGTCCCTCTGCTCATACTGTACAATGTCTTGAATTGAAATGGAGGAAAGAAGCAATTAATGCTAAGGATAAACACAGAGAGGTGAACAGCTGACAGTAGTTGAATTTGGTCATATAGAATCAGTAGGGTAATATTGAAAAGGGGAAAAAAATGGGTCAGATGTACAAAAACTTTGTGAACCATTCCTGCAATATGGCCATGGGTCACAATCATCTCTGCTTATTATAGAACATAGAACATTACAGCACAGAACAGGCCCTTCGGCCTTCGATGTTGCGCCGACCAATATAAAAAGCAATGACCCTCCAAACTAAACCATTCTCTTCTCTTCCATATACTTATCAACTAACCTCTTAAACGCCACCAAACTTGGCGCATCTACAACCGCTGCAGGCAGGGCATTCCACTCCCGAACCACCCTTTGGGTAAAGAACCTACCTCTGATATCCGTCCAATAACTATCACCCCTTAATTTAAAGCTGTGTCCCCTCGTGCTAGCTTTCTCCATCCTAGGAAAAAGGCTATCACTGTCCACACTATCTAAACCTCTAATCATCTTATATGCTTCAATAAGATCCCCTCTTAGCCACCTCCTTTCTAACAAAACAACCTCAAATCCTTCAACCTCTCTTCATAGGACCTGCCCTCCATACCAGGCAACATCCTGGTAAACCTCCTCTGTACCCTCTCCAATGCCTCCACATCTTTCTTATAATGTGGGGACCAGAACTGCACACAATACTCCAAGTGCGGCCACACTCGAGTTTTGTACAGTTGCAACATGACGTTGCGGCTCCGAAATTCAATCCCCCTACCAATAAAAGCTAAGACTCCATATGCCTTCTTAACAACCTGATCGACTTGACTGCCTACTTTCAGGGATCTATGCACAAATACACCAAGATCCCTCTGTTCATCAACACTATTAAGAATCCTACCATTAGCCCTATACTCTACACATTTATTATTCCTGCCAAAGTGCAGGATAGTGCAGCAAAGTGCAGTATAGTCAGGAACTTGTCTCGAGTGGTGATAGGAAGTGGATATATGCCCTTCTCATCCTGTGATAGCCTCCTCCATTACACCAGGGAGTACCAGAGAACCACAGAACACTGCACGATAGAAAAAGGTCTTTTGGCCCTTTTTGGCTGTGCCGAACCATTTTTCTGCCTAGCGCCACTGACCTGATCCTGGATCATATCCCTCCACATTTCACTCATCCATGTACCTGTCTAAGTTTTTCTTAAATGTTAAAAGTGAGCATGTATTCACCACTTCATCTGGCAGCTCATTCCACACTCCCACCACTCTGTGTGAAGACCCTCCCCCCATCCCACCAATATTCCCTTTAAACTTTTCCTCCTTCACCTTTAACCCATGTCCTCTAGTTTCTTTTTTCTCCCCTAGCCTCAGTGGAAAAAGCCTGCTTGCATTCACTCTATTTATACCCATCATAATTTTATACACCACTATCAAATCTCACTCCTTCTTCTACCTTCCAGGGAATAAAGTCCTAATCTATTAGATCTTTCTCTGTAACTTAGTTTCTCAAGTCCCGGCAACATCCTTGTAACCCTTCTCTGCACTCTTTCAACTAAGGTTGAAAGAGTATGTTAGTAGTAATCTTGAGATGTTTTGGGGATGTAGGTAGTCAGCATGGCTTGGTCAGAGGGAGGTTATGCTTAACAAATTTGATTGAATTTTTTGAGGAGATGACCAGGTATGTAGATGAGGGTACTGCAGCTAATGTAGTTTATAGGGATTTCAACAAAGCCATTGACAATTACCACATGTGAGACTTGTAAAGAAGTAAATGTAAAAGAAGTAAACATGAGATACAGGGTAATTTGATAAAGTGAATTCAAAATTGGCTCGGTTGTTAGGAGACAGAAAGTGATAACAGCTGCTTTAGTGACTGGAAGCCAGCGTCCAGTGGCATACCACAGGGTTCTCTATTATTCGTCATTTAAATGACATTGACAACTTTATGGGTATAGGACAAGTAAGTTTGTGGATGACTCTACGATTGGTCAGGCGGTTAACAGTGAGGCAGAATGTCTTGGGCTGCAAGATATAGACAGAATGGTCAAATGGGCAGATAAGTGAAATATAGAATTTAACTTTGTAAAGTGTGAGGTGATACACTTTGAAAGGAGTAATTTGGTAAGAAATTACTCAATACCAGGACACTTGGAAGTTCTTTGGAACAAAAGAGCCGTGGTGTATTTGTTCATAGATCTCTTAAAGTTCAGTTGTTTCTGAATCGGCAGTGTTGTTCCTTTGTTTAAGAAGGATAGCAAGAATAATCTAGATAATTACAGGCCAGTGAGCCTTACATCAGTGGTAGGGAAATTATTGGAGAGGGTTCTTCGAGACAGGATTTATCCTCACTTGGAAATAAGTGGACGTATTAGTGAGAGGCAACATGGTTTTGTGAAGGGGAGGTCCTGTCTCACGAACTTGACTGAGTTTTTCAAGGAAGTGATGAAGATGATTGATGAACATACAGCAGTGGATGTTTCTACATGGACTTCAGTAAGGTCTTTGACAAGGTCCCTCATGGCAAACTGGTGCAGAAAATGAAGTCACATGGGATCAGAGGTGAGCTGGCAGGGTGGATACAATACTGGCTCATTCAAAGAAGACAGAGAGCAGCAGTGGAAGGATACGTTTCTGAATGAAGGGCTGTGACAAGTGGCGTTCCTCAAGGATCAGTGCCAGGAACTTTGCTGTTGGTAATATATATATAAATGACTTTGAGGAAAATGTAATTGAGCCATCCACAAACTTACTAATCAATCCAAAGATTGGTGGATCTGTGGATATCGATGAGGACCATGAGAGGATACAGCAGGATATAGATTAGTTGGAGACTTGGGCGGAAAGATGGCAGATGGTGTTTAATCTAGACAAATGTGAGGTAATGCATTTTGGAAGGTCGAATATAGATAGGAAATATACAGTTTATGGCAGAATCTTAGGAGTATTGATAGGCAAAGGGATCTGGATGTACAGGCACATAGGTCAATGAAAGTGGCAATGCAGGTCAAGAAGGTAGTCAAGAAGGCATACGATATGCTTGCCTTCATCAGCCAGGGCACTGAGTTTAAAAATTGGCAAGTCACGTTGACACTTTACAAAACCTTAGTGAGGCCACACTTGGAAAATAGTGTTCAATTCTGGTCACCACACTACCAGAAGGATGTGGAGGCCTTGGAGAGGGTACAGAAAAGATTTACCAGGATGTTGCCTGGTATGGAGGGCATTAGCTATGACGAGGAATTGGAGAAACTTGGTTTGTTGTCACTAGCGCGACGGAGGTTGAGGGATAACCTGTTAGAAATCTACAAGATTATGAGAGACATAGACAGAATGGATAGTCAGAAGTTTTTTCTCAGGGTGGAAGAGTCAATTATTCTGGGACATAGGTTTAAGGTGTGAGGGGAACATTTTAAAAGAAATGTACGAGGCTGATTTTTACACGGAGAGTGGTGGCTGACTAGAACTCGTTGCTGGGGGTGGTATTGGAAGCGGATGCGGTAGTAACTTTTAAGGGGCATCTTGACAAGTACATGAATGAGATGGGAACACAGAGATATGATCTCCAGAAGCATAGGGGGTTTTAGTTAAGGAGGACAGCATGGTCGGTGCAGGCTTGGAGGGTCAAAGGGCCTGTTCTTGTGCTGTAATTTTCTTTGTTTTTTGAAAGAGCATTTTAGCAAGGAGGTAAAAGAGGCATATGGAAGATTTGCCTTTATCAACTGCAGCATAGATTACAAAAGCAGGGAAGTCACATTGGTATTGTATAGAACTTTGGTGAGGCCACAGCTAGATTACTGCGTGCTGTTCTGGTTGCCACATTATCAGAAGGATGAGAATGCACTGGATGGGTGCAGAGAAGATTCATCAGGATGCTGGCTGATTTGGAACATATAAGTTGTGAAGAGAAGTCGTTTAGGCAAGGATTGTTTTCATTGGAGCAGAAAAGACTGAGGGACAACCTGACTGAAGTGAAAAAGATTATGAGAGACATGGACAGAGTGGATAAGGAGCAGCTGTTCCCCTTAGTTGAAGAATAGTCACGAGGGGTCATTGGTTCAAGGTGAGGGGTAAAGGATTTAGTGGGGGGGGGGACATGAGGAAAACTTTTTTTATCCAGAGAGTGGTGATGGTCTGGAATGCAGTGTCTGAGAGGGGGGTAGAGGCAGGTTGCCTTACATCCTTTAAAAAGTATCTGATGAGATTTAACATATCAT
Source organism: Sphyrna mokarran (assembly GCA_024679065.1). Classification (NCBI taxonomy): domain Eukaryota; kingdom Metazoa; phylum Chordata; class Chondrichthyes; order Carcharhiniformes; family Carcharhinidae; genus Sphyrna; species Sphyrna mokarran. The sequence goes on from JAGIQG010000006.1 coordinate 103,999,244, forward strand.
AAATTCAGGACTATGGCCCAAATGTCGGAAGGCGGGATTAAGTAGGAGTTCAGGTGTTTCTCATGTGTCGATGTGGAATCAATGGGTCAAAGGCTCTTTCTATGCCATATGATTCTATGATTGAATGATTTGGATTTAGATGGAAAGTTAAAGCAGTATAAGGAAATAATGCACAGAATAACAGTTGTGGCAGGTGTGGGTAGACTAAAATGTGGTTCAGGAGAGTGAAAGAGAGGAAATTTGAGAATGACTCAGAGTTGATGAGGGAATACTGCTAGGTTTAAGTTATAAGCCTTGCTCAGTAACTTATAATGTTATTGAATATTTAATGGAATTGTTGTTAGTTAACTGCATTATTCTCCTAAATTGACTTCAACTGCCTTACCTTGCAAGTACTACAAAATTACTTATCTCTAGATTTTTCATCTTTTTACTCTTTTTTTAATGCAACTTCACACACTCTTTTTTTGGGGAATAGTCTAGAGTTGCTGGAAGGATTTGCATGCTGATTATCAACCTTTCAAATCATATCACAAACGCTGTTTCCACGGCCGATATGTTCTCGGTGAACTGCAGGATAGCATCTGTGAATGTGGAAGTTAGCTACTTTATCTGAAGTTTCCAAGGCAAACTTCAATGTTCAGAAGCCAAAGTTCACCCCACCTTTATGAAGGGCAGAATATATTTGAATCACACAACAGATGTATAATAGTTCGGCCCCCATTAGTCAAACTGCCAAAGCACATCAATATTAGTGCTGACATTCCATGCACTGCGGAGGCACAGACCAACGTTCTCTTATTCACAGCTCTCAGGTGTTCAGGCACTGATACAACAATCAAAAATAGACACAAACTAATTTCTATCTGTTTGTGCCCATTATAGATAATAACCTAAAAATAAGTTGCCACCCTACCATAAAGTGTTCATGTTTTTCAAAAATGAATTGTGATTTCATTACACGTAATGCATAGAGAAAATCTTCATCCATTAAATCATCCTCAGCTGACCTTTATATTCAACTGTTATATTGTTTGCAACTTCTATTTGTTGGTTATTCTTTTCTTTAGCTCTCTCATCACCATGGTGGGCAAAGAGTGCACATAATGTGACTGCTTCTCAGCACAATGCCTTTCAGCTGAATCTTTTTAATATCTCCCTGAAATAAACAAGCCATGACTCTGTAGTTGATTTATTTTATAACAGAGTCTCCTATTTAATCTCCACCTTGCTCTCTCTATTGCGAATACTGAGATTTTGTTTTCTCTTCTGAAGTACTGCAGTCTAATTCTAACCCTTCATCAAAATGTCAAATCTAATAACATTATAAGTGCTGTGCTTCAAGGTTTGTCCATTACTAGGTTACATGTAATTGCTGATTGTCTGCTAAATATTAAATATGATATCTGTGTTTTTGTGGAGGTGTACTGGCTGTATCAAAACATTGTTTTCAAGCACATCACTCAATATATTTTCTTCACCAGTGCTGACTCTTGTACTTTATTGCTGGGCACCTGACATCACCCTGGTTACTAATCTTTTTTTGAATCCACACTTACTTGGAAGTGCAGTTTTGGGTCAGCTTATTGTCTCACATAGTCTTCTGCCTCTTGATCACATTCAGCCCATTTCAGTCAGACATTAGCATTCAAAAGAAGGTATGGCCTTTGACTATTAAATTTTCATTGATCTATGACATCTCCTATCCCTACTGCTCTGCCTTCCCTTAGCTCTTCCGAGGTGACCAGATAACCTTGAATGTTCCAGTTAAACAGGGAGTAGTTACATCTGGGGCCTTACTCGCCCTGCTTTAGGAATCAGATGTAGTTTTAGTTTGGATGGCACGTTGGATAGCTTAGTTCAAAAGATGATTTAATTATTCCACAGATTTTGATATTTGTAGATTGTTGTAAATTAGGGTGGAATAGTTAAAAACCTTTGAACAGAAGGGGCTGAATTTTTGGGCCAAACTCAAGCCAGGAACAGAGATGGTTTGAGGAGGACACTGGGACTGACAGTCAGCAGCACCGAGAGTACAAAGAACAAAGAAAATTACAGCTCAGGAATATGCTCTTTGGCCCTTCAAGCCTGCACCGACCATGCTGCCCGTCTTGACTAAAACCCCCTACCCTTCCAGACATCACATCCCTCTATTCCAGTCCTATTCATATACTTGTCAAGATGCCCCTTAAAAGTCACTACCATATTTGTTTACGCTACATCCCCCTGCAACAAGTTCCACATATCCACTACTCTGTGTGTAAAAAAAAAATCTGCCTTGTACATCTCCTTTAAATATCGTCCCTTGCATCTTAAACCTATGCCCCCTAGTAATTGACTTTTCCACTCTGGGTAAAAGCTTCTGACTATCCACTCTGTCCATGCCTCTCATAATCTTATAGACTTCTATCAGGTGGCCCTCAAACTCTGTCGCTCCTGTGAGACAAACCATGTTTCTCCAAAGTCTCTTCATAGCTGATACCCTCCATACCAGGCAACATCCTGGTAAATCTTTTCTGTATCCTCTCCAAAGCCGCCACATCCTTCTGGTAGTGTGGCGATCAGAATTGAACACTATATTCCAAGTGCAGGTTCTATAAAGCTGCAACATGACTTGCCAATTTTTAAAGTCAGTACCCTGGCCGATGAAGGCAAGCATGCCGTAAGCCTTCTTGACTACCTTCTCCACCTGGATTGCTACTCTGTGATCTGTGTTTCTGTACACCCAGATCACTTTGCGTATCAATACTCTTAAGGTTTCTGTCATTTACGATATATTTCCTATCTGTATTAGGGGCTGCATGGTAGCACAGTGCTTAGCACTGCTGCTTCACAGCTCCAGGGTCCTGGGTTTGATTCCCAGTTCATGTCATTGTCTGTGTGGAGTTTACATGTTCTCCTTGTGTCTGTGTGGGTTTCTTTCAGATACTCCGGTTTCCTTCCACAGTCCAGAGATGTGTGGGTTAGGTTGATTGGCCATGCTAAGAAATTGCCCCTTAATATCCAGGGATGCGTGGGTATAATATGTGAGGATATGAGGATAGGGCCTAGGTGGGATTGTGTTCGATGCGGAATCGATGGTCCGAAGGGACTCTTTCGGCACTGTAGGATTCTATGATTTCTATGTATTAGACCTTCCAAAATGCATTACTTCAAATTTGTCCAGATTAAACTCCATCTGCCATCTATCTGCCCAAGTCTCCAACTGATCTATATCCTGCTGTATCCTCTGATGGTCCTCATTGATACTTGCAGATCCACCAACCTTTGTGTTATCCGCAAACTTACTAATCAATCCAATTACATTTTCCTCCAAATCATTTATATATATCATAAACAGCAAAGGTCCCAGCACTGATCCCTGAGGAACACCACTTATTCCAGCCCACCAATCAGAAATGCACCTTTCCACTGCTACCTTCTGCCCTCTTTGACCAAGTCGGTTTTGTATCCACTTTACCAACTCACATCTGATTCCATGCAATTTCACCTTTAGCATCAGTCTGCCGTGGGGGATCTTATCAAAAGCCTTACTGAAGTCTAGGTAGACAACGTCCACTGCTCTACCCTCATCAATCATCTTTGTCACTTCCTTGAAAAACTCGATCAAGTTTGTGCGACACGACCTCCCCTTCACAAAAGGTTGCCTCTCTCTAATACGTACAATTATTTCTAAGTGGGAATAAATCCTGTCTTGAATAATCCACCGGCTTGTAATTACCTGGACTGTTCTTGCCACCCTTCTTAAACAAATGAACAAGTATTGGCTATTCTCCAATCCTCTGGGACTTCCCCTGTAGCCTGTGAGGACACAAAGATTTCTCTCAAGGCCCCAGCAATTTTGTCCGTTGCCTCTCTCAGTATTCTGGGGTATATCCCATCAGGCCCTGAGGACTTGTCTACCTTAATCAGTTGGACAGTGATAGCCTTTTTCCTAGGATGGAGAAAGCTAGCACGAGGGGACATAGCTTTAAATTAAGGGGTGGTAGTTATAGGACGGATGTCAGAGGTAGGTTCTTTACCCAGAGGGTGGTAAGGGGATGGAATGCCCTGCCTGCTGCAGTTGTAGATGTGCCAAGTTTGGTGGCATTTAAGAGGTTAGTAGATAAGTTTATGGATGAAAAGGGAATGGTTTAGGTTAGAGGGTCACTGCTTTTTCCTAATTGGTCGGCGCAACATCGAAGGCCGAAGGGCCTGTTCTGCGCTGTAATGTTCTATATTCTATGTTCTATGTTAATGTTTCTCAGGAACCCCAATATCTCCTCCTTTTTGATTTCAATGTGACTCAAACTATCTACACATCCTTTCTCTGACTCATATCCACCAAGTCCTTCTCTTTGGTGAATACTGACACAAAGTTCTCATTTAATACCTCACCCATTTCCTCTGTAATTTGAAGAATGGTTATGTTGCGCTATTATAATGTTTTTTACTTTCTTCTCACAGCTCTGCATTAACAATGGTAAAAGGGCTGCAAAAAGACTGAGCAGGAGAAGAGATGGGAAATCAGGGAGGGCATGAGCAGGCTGAGTGCCTGAGGTGGTATACAGGAATCCTACCCCGACATTGCACCATAATGGTATGTAGGCCACGAGTACCTTTCATCACCATCACTGCTCCCAGCACCATCCCACCCTCTTGCCCAACCTGAGTGAATACCTTATTATCGACTCCCAGCCCTGCCTCCCCATTTTTGTACCCCTGCAAAATGTAAAGTGACACATAGATTTGGTGAAATGAGGCTGAGTGATTCCAAACTCTGACTGAGTAGTCATTGATCGTTGGGTGGCAGGGAATGATGTATCTTAACCTCCAGCGAGGAAGGAAAGCTGTTGAACAGGAGGAGAACCTTAGTATGTTCTCCCCTGTCTGTGTGAGATTCCTTTGCGTGTTCTGAGTTTCCTCCACACTCCAAAGTTGTGCAGGCCATGTTAAATGGACCCTTAGTGTTGGATTGGATTTATTATTGTCACATTGTATTAGCACACATGTAAAGTATTGTTTCCTGCTTGCTACACAGACAAAGCATACCATTCATATAGGAGGAAAGGAGAGATGTGCAGAATGTAGTATTAAAGTCATAGTTGGTTGTAGACAAAGATCAACTTAATGTGAGGTAGGTCATTCAAAAGTCAAATGGCAGCAGGGAAGAAGCTGTTCTTGAGTCAGTTGGTACATGACCTCAGTCTTTCGTATCCTTTTCCCGAAAAAAAAGGTGGGAAAGAGTATGTCTGGGGTGCATGGAATCCTTAATTATGCTGACTTATTTTCCAAGGCAGCAGGAAGTGTAGACAGAGTCAATGCATGGGGGGCTGGTTTATGTGATGGAATGGGTTTCACTCACGATCCTTTGTAGTTTCTTGTGGTTTTGGGCAATGCAAGAGCCATACCAAGTTGTGATACAACCAGAAAGAATGTTTTCTGTGGTGCATTTGTAAAGGTTGGTGAGAATGGTAGCAGATATGCAAATTTCCTTAATCTTCTGAGAAAGTAGAGGCTTTGTTGGCCTTTCTTAATGATAGTGTTGGCACGTGGGACTGGGACAGGTTGTTGATGATCTGGACACTTAAAAACTTGAAGTCTCGACAATTTCTACTTCGTTCCCATTGATGTAGAGAGGGGCATGTTTTCCACTATGCTTCCTGAAATCAATAACTATTTCTTTAGTTTTGTTGACACTGAGGAAGAGATTATTGTCATTGCACAGTTCAGAAAATTCTCTATTTCATTCCTGTTCTCTGCCTCATCATCATTTGAGATCTGACCCACTACAGTGTCATCAGCAAACGTGAAATTTGAGTTGGAGGGGAATTTGGCCACACAGTCATAGATTAGTCTACTAGGGGGTTGATGACACAGCCTTGTGGGGCACCAGTGTTGAGGGTGATCATAAGGAGGTGTTGTCAACTGATTGCAGTCTGTGAGTTAGGATGTTCAGGATCCAATCACACAGGAAGGAACTGAGTTACAGGCCACAGAGTTTAGAGATGAGTTTCATAGGAATAATGGTGTTGAAGGCTGAGCTGTAGTTGATTAATAGGAGTTTGACATAGTTGCCTTTGTTATCTTGATGTTCCAGGGTTGAGTGCAGGGCCAGGGAGATGGCTTCTGGGAATTGTCAGGGAATTAATAGGGAATTAGGTATTAGATGGGGTTGTTGTTGGTGCAGGCTTGATAGGTCAAATGGCCTCCTTCTGCATGTTAGAGTTTCTATGATTCTATGAAGAAGGATGAAACAGAAATATCATAGAAAGCTGCAACATCTGGGATTCATTGAGAGTGTTGTGAACTTCATCTACAGTTCGATGAAAAAGAAACTGTAGCAAGACATTCTCTGGGGTGTTTAAGGAAGTTCATGAAACATATTTCTGCATCCTCTGAGCTATGCTGTTCTTTAGTATGACACTCATAATCACGGAAGGATACGTTGCTGGTGCTCATTATGGCAGCACTTCTCTGAGCCTTGATCTCCCATCTCTCGGCTCTGAACAATCACACGGGGCTTCTGTAGTTATTTGATGTGCTTTATCCTCCACCGATGCAACTAACAGGACCTTAATTACAGGCAGCAATTTGTCTCAGAACAGTCGGATGCAGTTGGTCCCCTTCTGCACGATAGGGATGCTATGAAATTTATCAGGAACTGTCCACTGACCAAATCCCTGATTTTGAATATTGTGTAGCTCAGAGGCTATCTGACTGGCACATTCCTACAAACTGAGAAGAGTGGTGGCACCAGGCACAACGGTGCTATCCTCATGCAGAATTCAGTAGTTAGTGCCAGAGACCGGGGTTCAATTCCCGGTGGAGTTTGCACGTTCTCCCCATGTCTGCTTGGATTTCCCTCGGATGCTCCGGTTTCCTCCCAGTCTGAAAAACGTGCTGGTTAGGTGTATTCTCCCTGAGTGTATCCGGACAGGTGCCAGAGCATGGTGACTAGGGGATTTTTCACAGTAACTTCTTTGCACTAGTAATGCAACACTAATAAATAAATTGTTTTTAAAAAATCACCTCTTCTTTTACCTTGTTATTCATGACAAACCCTCAGAAATGCTTCAGATGTGCAGTCTGTTGAAGAATAGTGTGATACTTAAAACTATTTTTATTTTTAAAGGTACCTTTCCATCTTGCAACATTTTCTTGTATTATTGATCAGGTTTCCATTTCAATTTGGTACAGGAAAAGATTTGCACAGATCAAATGCTAATGTTTAATTGACTACTTCAACACTACCATCGGTTAATTCCTTAGCACATCATTAGTGCACTTGTTGTGGTGCTGTTCATCAATGCCACTGTTTGGATAGGAATGTGAAACATACCTTTCATGTCTTCTGGTTTTAAGACAATTGCATTTTCAGTATTTGTTTCTTGTTTAATTTTCATTATGAGCAATTATTGCTTCTTGCTCTTATCTGCTTTTGCACTATGTTGCTTCCTGACTGTTGGTTATTGCACTGCTATACTGAATATAAGCTCAGTCTTAGAAAATCAATAGAAACAAAAAACTATGCAGTCCATTGAATCTGCCCTGCCATTAGATTTGAAAATGGTTTCAACTCCACTTCCTCATCTGCTCCCCGTATCTCTGACAGACTAAAATTCTGTCTATCCCAGATCTACATCTTCAATAGTAGAACATCCAAAACCTTCTGGAGTAGACAATTTTTTCAGAAAATGGAGAAATCTCTCCTGATCTTAGTCCTAAATACTTGTTCCTTTATCCTACGACTATTCTCCAGTGTCTAGGGAGTCTCAATGTCATCCTTAGTCAGTCCTTCCAGCCTTTCAAATGCTTTGATGAGATCACGTCTCATTCATTTAATTTTCAGAGAATATAGACCCAATTTAACCTCACATCTTAGGACAAACCACCCCCTCTAAAACAAATGCAGTTTTGCTATTTCTATGACCAAAGTGAGTAACTTCACACCTCGACACATTCTCTTTGCATCTTTGTTGTGCCTTCTCAGAGCTTGCATTCCCACTTAGCTATATATCATCTGCAAACCTAGATACATTACTCTCTGCCACTTTATTAATATGGACTGTAAATAGTCGAGGCACCAATACTGATTCTTACGGCACTTCATTGGTTACATCTTCTCAACTTGAAAATGGCCAATTTAATCTTTTTGCTGTTCAATAATGAAATGTCATTCTTACCTGCCTCTTTCTATTCAAGGCCCCACAAAAATTACTCCACTTACTAATTGCTTCAGGCTTCCTGATGGAGCTGTTATAAATGTAGGCGGGTAGGAAGGAAGGAGTTATAATTGTTAAACGATGTTTTTAATTGTTCAGTCTTTGATTGTGTATGTGTTCTTTCCCTGTGCTGAGTTCAGTTAGTCAAGTCTGGGGGTACAGTTACAGAAAATAGTTTAAACTTACTGGCTTTAGCACTTTTCCTTTCTCCACTGAGAAATCCACACATGCCATGCGATCGATGAAATTTGGAGTTCCCGCCATTGTCCGTACCCATTACAAGCAACAATCTGCAGATCAATGAATGAGAAGCCTTCCTTACTTTGATACATGGAGAAATCTAATTCCAAGAGTGAAAAATGGGATCTACTTTCCATTGCAAAAGTTCCAGGTCTATTAAGCAATGCTCAGTCAAGATTGCAGACAACTCAGTGTTGTTCCACATTGATGTTGGGACAAAAGTATTTGCATTGAGCTATAAACTCAATAATTGTTATAAAACCATAATTATTTTCTTCCCTTTTGTTATATGTGCTCTATAAGCTTATGACAGCTCAATGATTCTGGTTTTGAGAATACTCACAATTCCAATGCACTACAGAACATCAACCTGGATAGGTTCACGTTTTTGTAAATGTAGCCAATGGGGTAAACTTGCTTGATAATATAGGCTTTACTATAGCGCACATTAACATGATCGATGGCACAGGTCTGAGATCAATTTTCCGAGGTACAAAGTGACAGCAGCTGGAGTAAAGCCTACACTTGGCAACACCATCTAATGTGGAAGAGTTGGCATCATTCTTCCTGGTACTATTAACATTTATCACAAAGTAAGCCAAGACTGCAGAGCCTTTTCAAAAGCTCGTCTGCAAATATGTGAAATGGGAATGGATGTGTGTACACAGGACAACATTTGATACATTAAAGATAAAGATAATTACTTTGCCAACCTTTGTGTATTTTATCCCACATGTAAAAATAGATGTTATAACAAATGCATCAGGAAATGCAATTGGAGCCATACATGCATTACATTAAAAAAAGTGGATAAACAATTGCGTGTATGGTGTATGTGTAGTGGTCAATTTTGGCAGGAATAATGGGATGAAGGAGTACAATATAAGGGGTAGGAGTCTTAGCTGTGTTGTAGAGCAGAAGGATCTCGGGGTCCGGGTCCATAGGATTCTTAAATCGGCCTCGCAGGTGGAGGAAGTGGTCAAGAAGGCGTACAGTGTACTGGCCTTCATTAATTGAGGAATAGAGTTTAGGAGTCAGGAGGTAATGATGCAGCTCTATAAGACTCTTGTCAGACCCCAGTTGGAGTATTGTGCGCAGTTCTGGTCGCCTCATTATAGGAAGGATGTAGAGGCTACTGAGAGGGTTCAGAGGAGATTTACAAGGATGCTGCCTGGATTGGGAGGCAGGCCTTATGAAGATAGGTTGAGGGAGCTGGGACTCTTCTCACTGGAGAGACGTAGGTTGAGAGGCGACCTGATAGAGGTTTATAAAATGTTGAGAGGAATAGATTGGGTGGACTCTCAGAGACTATTTCCCCGAGCTGAAATGGTCACTACGAGAGGACACAGATTTAAGGTGCAGGGAAGCAAGTACAAAGGAGATGTCAGGGGTAGGTTTTTCACTCAGAGGGTAGTGAGTGAATGGAACCGACTGCCGTCGGAGATTGTTGAGGCAAACTCACTGGGGTCTTTTAAGAGACTTCTGGATGAGTATATGGAAAAGAATAGGATAGGGGGTTATAGATAGTCTGTGGATTGGTAGATATGATCGGCGCAACTCGTGGGCCGAAGGGCCTGTTTGTGCTGTATTGTTCTATGTTCTATGTTCTATGTATGTCATGTCCATTATCAGAAGCTGAACACAAATGCTGTTCTGAAGATCACAAAGCACTGGCCTGCATTACACTTGTAAACATCAGCACGTGTACCTCGATGGTAGAAAGTACACTCTCTGCACTAATGAACAAGTGTTGACTATGTTGTTAGCTTTGTCAACAACTTTAGCACATCTACAGATGGTCAGATTGTCTCATTAGTACAATTTTGTGGTTCAATATCACACAGATTCATGCAGTTGGGAGATGCATACTATACTACTATTGCAGACAGTATTAGTAATTGCAAAGTGACTTGCAACATTAAAGACTACATGATTTTGCATACAATTGCAAATCTTGTTACGCAAGAAGAATTGAAGGCAGACTGTGCACTGCATAAAGTAAGCCTGTATGTAAAAACCAATGGCTTCATGAAATAGATGAACTGTTCTATAGTATAGACTACACAATATACTTTCATTGATCAATGCCAACGGTATCACATGGCCCTTGAGTGGTTATTCTAGAAGTGCCTCAGCAATGAATATTGTACCTCTTCCATTGAGATATATACACTGAAAATATACAGGTATTTTAAGCTGAAACAACAATTCTGTGAAGCAGTCTGGTGGCTAGCAATAGCAGAAGAATCCATTACAAGTTGTTTAGTTTGTGCACTGAATGAAAATTCTGTTAAACTGAGACTTGCATCTCTACAAATGGACCCATGATCAGCTGAACTCTGACAACAACTCCAAGTAGATACTTTTGGAAAAATGTAGCAAACTCTGCAATCAACATTTTTGTTTGTTGTTCATGGTCTACCTAACAAATGGACTGAAATCATTACAACAAATTCCATAACCATCGTTTGAGTCACAGACACTGGGTAAATTGTTTACAAAATGAGGTTTGCAAGAGAAAATCACCGCAGACAATGTATCACAATTTGTTTCAGTCAGTTCATGGAATTCATATAAAAACGACAGAATTTACCACCATCTGATATTGTGATAGAAACCATGTTGAGTTGTAGCATCAAAAGATTCAAAGGCAGTTTGAGAGTTAATATATGTTGAGCACAATGGGTTGGACTTTTGCATGAAGAAATGTTTGAACAATCTTTTTGCACATGCCACACATTCTGACCAGAAAGATATAGCTAAATTAATGACCTGTCATCACTTTCATATATCTCTGATTATTGTTATACCATCACTGCTAGTTAACAAGAATGTTAGAGTGAAAGCAGAAACCAGAAAACAACAAGATAAATATAATATGTTATAAATATATATTAATATAATTAATTTAAGAATAACAGCAAAATGGACTATTATTTAAATGGTAAAAAATTGAAGCATGCTGTGCAGAGAGACCTGAGTGTCTTTGTGCAAGAAGAAGTTGGTTTCCAGTTTCAGCAGATGATGATGAAGGCAAATGGAATTTTGTCCTTCTTTGCTAGAGGGACAGTGTTTAAAACAGTGAGATTATGTTGCAGCTGTATAAGGTGCTAGTGAGGCCATATCTGGAGTACTGTGTACAGTTTTGGTCTCCTTGAGAAAGGATATACTGGCTCTGGAGGGGCTGCAGAGAAGAATCATTAGGTTGATTCCAGAGTTGAGAGTGTTGGTTTATGAGGAGGGACTGAGTAGACTGGGGCTATACTCATTGGAATTCAGAAGAATGAAGGGAGATCTTATTGAAACATATAAGATTATGAAGGGGATAGATAAGATAGAAGCAGAGAAGTTGTTTTCACTGGCAGGTAAAACTAGCCACAAAATAAGGGGAAGCAGATTTAGGACTGAGTTGAGGAGGAACTTCTTCACACAAAGGGTTATGAATCTGTGGAATTCCCTGCCCAGTGAAGCAGTTGAGGCTACCTCATTGAATATTTTTAAGGCAAGGATAGATACATTTTTGAACAGTAAAGAAATTAAGGGTTATGATGAGCGGGCGGGTAAGTGGAGCTGAATCCACGAAAAGATCAGCTATGATCTTATTGAATGGGTGAACAAGTTCAAGGGGTCAGATGCCTACTCCTGCTCTTATTTCTTAAGTTCTTATGTTCTGATGTTTACTGATCCAACTTCTGGGCAATTGCTGTACAATCCTTATCCGTGAACCTCTAAATGTTTTGGATTACTGGGGCACTGAAGTATTGGATTACTGGGGTACCCCAACACCCTCCCCCCATCCTTCAATACAACACTGGGGAGGTTGGAAGATGCAATGAATCAGTCCAGGAAATTGAGTGAAGTTCTCACTCTCAAGAGCTTGTATTGTTCAGTTTGCAAATGGCTCTTAAATGGATCCTGCCAATGCTGTAGTACCTCGCTTCCCACTAAACAGTACAATATTTATAATAGGCCGTGGGTTGCATCTTTGTCACCATCTCTATCATTGCCAGAGTTGTAATGTACTCTTTTCCAACACCATGATGTGTTTTCAACAACATACTGAAAAAAATCATTTAAAGTAAAAAATAACTGCAGTGAAAATAAAGATATTCAGGTACAGATTTTGGATTAGCCATGATCTTTAAATAATTTTACAGTTAGACTATCCAGACACTACAGAAACTGTAATTCACATCTCATCTTTCTGGTCAAAATACATTGCTCAGCAGAATCCGATGAGCAAAATAAGGTATCAGCTTTTTTGTTGATAACTGAAAATCTACAGCCACTTTATTTTTGACCTTAAAAGTACTTAATGGGTTGCACGCTGCCAGCTGCCATCTTTCATCAGAATCCCTCCATTACTTATCACTCAAACTTCAAGGAATAATTCATTGAAAGTTAATGAGCTTTGCATTATCATAATTTGTACCGTTTGATTCCTTTATTAGACTACAGATTCCGATCTTTTGATAGCATTCCCGATTAGGAAATGTGAGTACTGTCCCAACAAATGAAGTGTCTCTTCATTTCAATTCCCTCTGGGAGGGATTTTCTAGCCCTTCCTGCAAGTGGGATCTTTTGGACTTGTTGACGGCAATCCCTACAGACTGTTTCCCGGTGGCAGGGTGGGTGAACCATATAAAACACTATAGTCCTCAAGGGGACTTCTTGCCAGTCCCCAATGGTAAGCGGCCTCCATCGGGGAGCCTGAAAATCCCATTGGACCTTTGCGGAAATCTGTCTGAACTACAAAAAATGATAATTGATCCATCCACCTTTGCAGTCAATGTGATCGAGATTCTGATGGATTTTGATCATTATCATATGGCGCCTGCTGAGAAGAAAAAAGAATGATGTGGCTGCCCTGATATTGATCTGATTTATGCCCAACCGTTATCATTGATAATGTCAGGATGAGAGTAGGACTATTTCAATTACATCCACAAAGATTTCTTGTGACCCAGACTAATCAGAAATAGAGGCATTAGGTTTTAAGCTTCAGTAAGGTTGACCATAGCATGTTAATCAATGGACTATGGTAAAATGATTTTATTTATTAGGTATCTATTTTCTCCACGTACAGAAATCTCACTTTAGCTGAACGCCAAAAACAGTAGCCTCCATAAAGGGCAATAGAGAGAGAGAGAGATCTCTTGCTTTTTTTCAGGACCAAGTAGAAACTGCCTGCTTTTCATGTAAGCATAGCTCCACCCTTTCACATGACTCTGTCTCTTGTTAATCAACCTAATTCAAACCCAAATCTGAAAACCCTGGAGAAAAACCACAAATTAAACAAAAACACATTAATTCAGATTAAAATAAACACTCCATTAGCTAAGATCAATCATCACGTTTTCAATATGTGGGCTTCCTGGTGCAGACAAATTGGCAGCCTGTAAACAGAGTTGAATTTTATACATGCCCCTCAAACAAAACATAAAAACATAAGAACTAGGAGCAGGAGTAGGACATCTGGCTCCTCACGCCTGCTCTGGCATATCAATAAGACCGTAGCTGATCTTTTCATGGACTTAGCTCCATTTACCTGCCCATCCCCCATAACCCTTAATTCCTTTACTGTTCAAAAATCTACCTATCATTGTCTTAAAAGCATTCAAAGATGTATCTTCAACTGCTTTACTGGGCAAGGAATTCCACAGATTTGGGTGAAGAAGTTCCTCCTCAACTCGGTCTGAAATCTGCCTCTCCTGCCTTATTTGAGGCTATGCCTTCTAGTTATAGTTTCACCTGCAACCTCCCTTATTCTATCTTATCTATTCCCTTCATAATCTTATATGTTTCTATAAGATCCCCCCTTTTCTTCTGAATTCCAATGAGTGTTGACCCAGTCTACTCTATGTCTCCTTATAAGTCAACTCTCAACTCCAGAATCAAGCTAGTGAATACAAAGAAAAAACAACAAAACAGCACGGGAAACAGGCCCTTCGGCCCAATGAGCCTGCATCGCCACCTCAATGTTCCCACTTCTACCCGTGATTTCTGTCTATGTTTATAGATCTATGCATTGAAACCAAATTTGAGACAATTTAGGGAGAATTTGTTCTGCCAATCAGCCTAAGAGCACATCTTTGGGATGTAGGAGGAAACCCAGAGCACCCGGAGAAAACCCACGCAAGCACGGGGAGAATGCGCAAACTCCCACAGACACAGGCTCAAATCCATGTATCTGCACAGCACAGCGACAGTCACTGAGCTGTCGTGTTGCCCATCAAATGGTCCAGGTCAAGCATACACTAACGACTTGAAGCACTAGGATACTCTCGAAAAAGAAAGTCCAAGAGCAGCCCTCTCACGACCCATTGCGTGTATGCCCCTTGTTAGACAACAAGATGGACCAAAGTATCTATAGGATAAAAACAAGTACATCAATATCGTCGACAATTTACATATTTCCCAGGGAACTCCCACGGCTCATGATGCCTATTTAATCATCGCTTTTTCTCTTCCTCCAGGTACCAACGTTGCGCAAGATTCCCCTCCTTCATTTTATGTGAATTGCAGGCGAGCTCTTATTTCCCCGCCCCCCCCGACCCCGAACATGCGCAGACCCAGGTTTGGGTTGGGAGGCGCATGTACGTAACGCGCGCCTCCGCAAAGAAAACAAATCTTCTCTGTATTCCCTCCAATGCGAGTATATCCTTTCTCACATAAGAAGACCAAATCTGTGCACAGTACTCAAGATGTTGCCTCACCAGCACCTTATACAGCTGCAGCATAACCTCGTTGTTTTTAAACTTTATCCCTCCAGCAATGAAGGACAAAATTCCATTTACCTTCTTAATTACCTGCTGCATCTGCAAACCAACTTTTTTGTGATCCATCACAAGGACACCCAAGTCCCTCTGCACAGTGGCATGCTGCAGTTTTTTACTATCTAAACAATAGTCCATCTTGCTGTTATTCCTACCAAAATAGATGACTTAATATTGACCAACATCATATTCCATATGCCAGACATCATATTCCATAGACCAGACCGTTGCCCACTCACTTGGATTATCTATATCCCTTTGCAGACTTCCAGTATCTACACACTTTGCTCTACTATTCATCTTAGTGTCACCTGTGAACTTGGATACACTACACTCAATCCCCAACTCCAAATTATCAATATTAATAATAAACAATTGTGGTCCCAACACTGACTCCTGAGACACACCACTAGGCACTGATCACCAAACACCCATTTACCTCCACTCTTTTCTTTCTGTTAGTTAACCAATCCTCTATTCATGCTAATAGATAACCCAGAACACTGTGCACCTTAATCTTATGCAGCAGTCTTTGGTGCAGCACCTTGCCAAATGCCTTTTGTAAACCCAGATACACCACATCAACCGGTGTCCACTGTGCTCAAATGTTTTCAAAGAATTCCAGTAAATTAGTTAAAAATGACCAGCCTTTCATAAACCCATGCTGTGTCTTCCCAACGGGACAATTACTATCTAAGTATCTTGCTATCCTTTCTTTAATGCATTTTCCCCACCGCAGAAGTTAAGCTTATAGTTACCCGTCTTTTGTCTACCTCCTTTTTTAAACCGTGGCATCACGTTTGATTAAAAGAAATAATATAAATACATTTCTTAATGGCACAGTATCTGCACAATGGGGTAGAACTACAAAAGGATATTGATGGATTGGGCAACCAATTGACAGATGAAGTTCAATGTGGAGAAATGTGAAACAATGAATTTTGGTCAGAAGAACATGAAAGACAATACAGAATAAAAAGTACAACTCTAAAGGGGTTCTAGAACAGAGAGACCTCCATATATATGTGCATAGACCATTGAAAGTGGCAGAAAGTTTGAGAGAGCAGTTATTAAAGCAGACAGTACTCTAAACTTTATTAATAGGGACATAGAGTACAAAGAGGTAGGAAGTTATGTTTAACTTGTGAAAGGTATTAGTTCAGCCTCAGCTGGAGCGTTGCAAACAGTTCTGGACACTGCACTTCATAAAAGATGTAAAAGAATTGGAAAGAGTGCAAAAAAGATTTGCAAAACTTTAGCTATGAAGATATATTGGAGAAGTTGAGGTTTGTTTTCCTTCAAGAAAATAAAGCTGAGAGGAGATTTGATAGAGGGATTCAAATTCATGATGGGGCTGGACAATGTAAATAGGGATAAAATGTTTCCAGTCATGAAATAATCAAGAATTAGAGGGCACAAATTTAAAATAAGTGGCAAAAGAAGGACGAGCAACATGAGGAAAATCTTTTTCACATGTGAATGGTTAAGGTCTGAAATGTATTATCTGATAGTGTAATGGAGGCAGGGTTCAATCAAGATATTCAAAATGGAATTAGACTTATCCAAAAAGATTATGCAGGGTTACAGAGAAAACCCTGTAACCCTGGGAGATTCGCACTAAGTTAATTGATCATTCAAAGAGCCTGTGCAGCCAAATGTCCTCCTCCAGTGCTATAATAGTTCTGTGACTCTATAATAGCCTGTTAGGAAGAATATATTGGCCGTGAAAGGGTACAGTACAGATTCATAGAAAGATACTGGTGCTCAGAAGATTCATTTATGAAGGCAGGTTAATTAAAATTAATTTGTTTTCTTGTGAGTTTAGAGGATTGATTAAAGATCTTTAAGATCTTAAAATGATAGCAGTTAGGTACAATGAAATTATTTCTTCTGGTTAAGGATGAGATATGGATGTCAAAGACTGAATGTCCTCCCCCTTTGTCATAATGACTCTATCACTAGAACTCTACCACCTCATCCACTACAGAATTGTGGGCAATGGAAATTTCTGTTGACCTTGGGCAGAAATTTCCGGTCTCTCTCAAGCTAGGTTGTAAAGTCTGATCCTATGGCTCTATAAGTCCATGAACTAGAGCCAGGATATTTTGGAGGGAAATAAGGAAGACCATTAACAGGAATTTGGAATTCTCACCCTGAACATACTATAGACATAATTTGAGATTCATGCATTTTTGTTAGCTAGGGTTTCAGATGACATGAAACTAAAGAATATCATTGGACTTGATGTACCTATAAAGCCATGATCTAATTGACTGCAGGAGAAGAATTGAAGGAAGTCATGAATAATGTAGCAGAGGTTCTGACAGAAACACATTTTAATAAGGAGCTGAAGGAAATTACTATTATTAGAGAAATAGTTTGGGAAAATTGATGGGATCGAAGGTTGATAAATCTCTGGGGCCTGATAATCTTCATTCTGGAATAGTTAGGAAGTAGTCTGGTTGCCTTACTACCGGAAGGACGTGGAGACTCTGGAAAGAGTGCAGAGGAGGTTTACCAGGATGCTGCCTGGTATGGAAGGTCTGAGTTACGAGGGGAGATTAGGCAAATTGGAACTGTTTTCCTTAGAAAGACGTAGACTTAGAGGAGATCTGATAGAGGTGTACAAGATTTTGAAGGGGATAGATAGAGTAAACAGAGTTAAGCTTTTTCCTAGGATGGACTCAAATAGCACGAGGGGTCACGGGCTTAGGGTGAGGGGGGTAAAGTATAATTTGGATGCTAGAGGGAGTTTTTTCACACAGAGGGTGGTGGGGGTATGGAATGCGCTGCCAAGTAAAGTGGTGGAGGCAGGTACTATGGAGTTATTTAAGAAATACTTAGATGGGCACATGAACAGAATGGGAATGGAGGGGTATAGAAAACTGATTTAAAATAGGGATCATGAGCCTTGGGAGTCCCTGGGAAATGTGTCAATAGATGATGATATTGATGTACTTGTTTTTATCCTACAGGTGCTTTGGTCCACCTTGTTGTCTAACGAGGGACATACATGCGATGGGTCGTGAGAGGGCTGCTCTTGGATTTTTTTCGAGAGTATCCTAGTGCTTCACGTCGTTAGCGTACGCTTGACCTGGATCATTTGATGGGCAACACGACAGCTCAGTGACTATCGCTGTGCTGTGCAGATACATGGATTTGGGCCTGTGTCTGTGGGAGTTTGTGCATTCTCCCCGTGCTTGCGTGGGTTTTCTCCAGGCGCTCCGGTTTCCTCCCACATCCCAAAGATGTGCTCTTAGGCTAATTGGCAAAACAAATTCTCCCTAAATTGTCTCAAATTTGGTTTTTAATTCTAGATATATAAACATGGACAGGGATCGCAGGTAGAGGTGGGAACATCGGGGTGGCGGTGCGGGCTCGTTGGGCCAAAGGGCCTGTTTCTCGTGCTGTTTTGTTCTTTGTCACTATGAGAGGACACAGATTTAAGGTGCAGGGAAGCAAATACAGAGAGGATGTTAGGGGTAAGTTTTTCAGTCAGAGGGTGGTGACTGAATGGAATCGGCTGCCGTCAGAGGTGGTAGAGGCAAACTTGCTGGGGTCTTTTAAAAGACTTCTGGATGAGTATATGGAAACGAATGGGATAGGGGGTTATAGATAGGTCTGTGGATTGGTAGATGTGATCGGCGCAACTCGTGGGCCGAAGGGCCTGTTTGTGCTGTATTGTTTTATGTTCTATGTACTATGTTGATGTGGCAGTTGATGTGGTATGTATGGATTTTAGTAAGGCATTCGATAAGATGGCCCATGGAAGGCTTCTGCAGAAAATGCAGATGTATGGGATTGAAGGTGATTTAGCTAATTGGATTAGGAATTGGCTAGCAGATAGAAGACAGAGGATAGTGGTTGATGGAAGATATTCATCGTGGAGTTCGGTTACAAGTGGTGTAACTCAGGAATCTGTTTTGGGGCCCCTGCTATTTGTAATTTTTATAAATGATCTGGATGAGGGTATTGAGGGATGGATTAGTAAATTTGCAGATGACACCAAAGTTGGAGGAGTAGTAGATAGTGATGAGGGGTGTTATAGTTTGCAGAGAGACTTGGACAAGTTGCAGAGCTGGGCCGAGAGGTGGCAAATGGAGTTTGATGTGGAAAAGTGTGAGGTAATTCACTTTGGCAGGAATAACAAATGTGTAGAGTATAGGGCTAATGGTAGGACTCTTAATAGTGTTGATGAACAGAGGGATCTTGGTGTATATGTTAATAGATCCCTGAAAGTAGGCAATCAAGTCGATAAGGTTGTTAAGAAGGCATATGGAGTCTTACCTTTTATTGGTAGGGGATTGAATTTCAGAGCCGCAACGTCATGTTGCAACTGTACAAAACTCTAGTGCAGCCGCACTTGGAGTATTGTGTGCAGTTCTGGTCCCCACATTATAAGAAAGATGTGGCGGCATTGGAGAGGGTACAGAGGAGGTTTACCAGGATGTTGCCTGGTATGGAGGGCAGGTCTTATGAAGAGAGGCTGAGGGAGTTGAGGTTGTTTTCGTTGGAAAGAAGGCGGCTAAGAGGAGACCTTATTGAAACATATAAGATGATTAGAGGTTTAGATAGGGTGGACAGTGATAGCCTTTTTCCTCGGATGGAGAAAGCTGGCACGAGGGGACATAGCTTTAAATTAAGGGGTGGTAGTTATAGGACGGATGTCAGAGGTAGGTTCTTTACCCAGAGGGTGGTAAGGGGATGGAATGCCCTGCCTGCTGCAGTTGTAGATGCGCCAAGTTTGGTGGCGTTTAAGAGGTTAGTAGATAAGTTTATGGACGAAAAGGGAATGGTTTAGGTTAGAGGGTCATTGCTTTTTCCTAATTGGTCGGCGCAACATCGAAGGCCGAAGTGCCTGTTCTGCGCTGTAATGTTCTATGTTCTATGTTTCTTAACTGCGTGGAGGGACTAGGACAGGGTTGTTCGTGATCTGGATACCACTATAGCTGAAGTTCTCAACCATCTCCACTTCATCCCCATTGGTATAGAGAGTGGCATGTCCTTTATTACATTTCCTGAAGTCAATGACTATCTCCTTCGTTTTACTGATGCTAAAGCTAGGGGAGAATTGGCATTGATTAAGGGTGAAAGGAGAAAGGTTTAAAGGGAATGTTGCGGGGTGGGGGCCTTCTTCATGCAGAGAGTGGTGGGAGTGTGAAATGAGCTGCTGGACAAAGTGATAAATGATGATCATTTTTAAGAAAAACTTGGACAGATACATGGATGAGAGGGGTGTGGAAGAATATGGTCCAAATGCAGGTCAGTGGGGCTAGGCAAAAAATGGTTTGGCACAGACAAGAAGGGCCAAAAGGCCTGATTCTGAGCTATAAATTTTCTATGGTACTATGGTTCTATTATTGTCATTGCACCATTTTACCAGATTCTCTATCTCTTTCCTGTACTCCATCTTATCATTGTTTGCAATACAATCCACTACAGTGGTGTCATGAGCAAGCATGAAAATGGAGTTGGAACAGAATTTAGCTACACAGTCATAATTATATAAGAAGTATAGCATTCTCTGAGCTGTCTCATAAGGGCTCAGGACGCAGCTTTGTGGGACATCAGTGTTGCGGATAATCGTTAAAGAATCCCAATTTGTCTAATCTCTCCTCATAACTCAGACCTTTCATACCAGGCAGCATCCTGGTAAACCTTCTCTGCAGTCTCTCCAGAGTCTCCACGTCCTTCCGGTAGTAAGGCGACCAGAACTGGACGCAGTATTCCAAATGAGGTCTAACCAGCGTTTTATACAACTGCAACATTAAAGGCCAGCTCTTGTACTCTTCAGCTCGGGGAAATAGTCTCTGAGAGTCCATGCTATCTATTTCTCTCAACATTTCTCTCTGCAGCTGTTGTAGATGCGCCAAGTTTGGTGGCGTTTAAGAGGTTAGTTGATAAGTATATGGATGAGAAGGGAATGGTTTAGTTAGGAGGGGCATTGCTTTTTATTTTGGTCGGCACAACATCGAAGGCCGAAGGGCCTGTTCTGTGCTGTATTGTTCTATGTTCTATGTTCTATGTTCTATTTTATAAACCTCTATCAGGTCGCCTCTCAACCTACGTCTCTCAAGTGAGGTGTCCCAGCTCCCTCAACCTATCTTCGTAAGGCCTGCCTCCCAATGCAGGTAGCATCCTTGTAAATCTCCTCTGCACTCTCTCAATAGCCTCTATAGTGGCTTTCCTTCCTATAGTGAGGCGACCAGAACTGCACACAATATTCCAAGTGGGGTCTGACAAGGGTCTTATAGAATGCATCATTACCTCCTGACTCCTAAACTCTCTTCCTCGATTAATGAAGGCCAGTACACCGTACGCCTTCTTGACCACTTCCTCCACCTGCGAGGCCGATTTAAGAGTCCTATGGACCCGGACCCCGAGATCCTTCTGCTCTACAACAAAGCTAAGACTCCTACCCCTTATATTGTACTCCTTCATCCCATTATTCCTGCCAAAATGGACCACTACACATTTATCCGCGTTGAAGTCCATCTGCCACTTCTCCGCCCAGTCTTGCATCCTGTCTATGTCCCGCTGCAACTTTTGACATCCCTCCAGACCATTCGCAACACCACCGACCTTTGTATCGTCGGCGAACTTACTAACCCATCCCTCCATTTCCTCATCCAGGTCATTTATGAAAATGACAAACAGCAGGGGTCCGAACAGATCCCTGGGGCACTCCACTGGTGACTGACCTCCATGCAGAAAAAGACCCATCCACAATCACTCTCTGCCTTCTGCCGGCAAGCCAGTTCTGGATCCACGAGGCCAAAGCCCCTTGGATCCCATGCCCTCTCACCTTCTCCAGAAGCCTTGCGTGGGGGACCTTATCAAATGCTTTGCTAAAGTCCATGTACACTATGTCCACCGCTCTTCCTTCGTCAATGTGTTCAGTCGGTATTCAATACGGATAAGTGTGAGGTGATTCACTTTGGTAGGAATAACAGGCATATGAAATATAGGGCTAATGGAAGGACCCTTAATAGTGTTGTCGAGCAGAGAGATCTTGGGGTACAAGTACATAGCTCTTTGAAAGTTGGCACCCAGGTTGATAAAGTTGTTAAGAAGGCGTACGGTGTGTTAGCTTTTATTGGTAGAGGGATTGAATTTAGGAGCCGTGAGGTTATGTTACAACTGTACAAAACTCTGGTGCGGCCGCACTTGGAGTATTGCGTACAGTTCTGGTCGCCGCATTATAAGAAAGATGTGGAAGCATTGGAAAGGGTGCAGAGGAGGTTTACCAGGATGTTGCCTGGTATGGTGGGAAGGCCTTATGAGGAAAGGCTGAGGGACCTGAGGTTATTTTCATTAGAGAGAAGAAGGTTACGCGGTGACCTAATTGAGGTGTATAAGATGATCAAGGGATTGGATAGGGTGGATAGTGAGAGCCTTTTTCCTCGGATGGTGATGACCAACATGAGGGGACATAACTTTAAATTAAGAGGTGGTAGTTATAGGACGGATGTCAGAGGCAGGTTCTTTACACAGAGGGTGGTGAGAGCGTGGAATGCCCTGCCTGCAGCAGTTGTGGACTTGCCTACTTTGGGGGCATTCAAATGTTCGGTGGATAGGCATATGGATGATATTGGAATAGTTTAGGTTAGAGGGTCCACAGGCCGGCGCAATATCGAGGTCCGAAGGTGCCTGTACTGCGCTGTAATGTTCTATGTTCTATGTCACATTTTTGAAGAACTCAACTAGGCTCGTAAGGCACGACCTGCCCTTGAGAAAACCATGCTGACTATTTCTAATCAGTCTAAACTTCTCCAAATGTTCATAAATCTTATCCCTCAGAAGCCTCTCCATCAGCTTACCAACCACTGAAGTCAAACTCACCAGTCGGTAATTTCCCGGACTATCCCTGTTCCCTTTCTTAAAGATAGGAACCACATCCGCAATCCTCCAATCCTCCGGAACCTCTCCCATTTCCATGGACGACGCAAATATCATCACCAGGGGCTCTGCAACCACTTCCCTCACCTCCCACAATAACCTGGGGTACATCCCATCCGGTCCCGGCGACTTGTCTATCTTGATAGAATTTAACAGGTCTAACACATCCTCTTTCCTAACCTCCACATACTCAATCTTTTCTGTATGCCTCAAACCTGCAGTGCAATCTCCCAGTTCACTTTCCACCTCCACTTTCTCAATAGGCTAATGAAATCCAGCATGTCCAATTCGACTCTCATCAATTTTTACAGATGCACCATAGAAAGCATTCTACCTAGATGTATCCAGCTTGGTATTGCTCCTGCTCTGACCAAGATAGCAAGAAACTACAAAAAATTCTAAATATAGCCCAGTCTATCATGCAATTCTGCCTCCCATCCATTGACACTTCTACACTTCCTGCTGCCTTGGGAAAGCAGCCAGCATAATCAAGGACCCCACACACCTCAGATATATGCTCTTCTAACTTCTTCAATTGGGAAAAAGATACAAAAGTTTAAAGACACTTACCAACAGATTCAAGAACAGTTTCTTGCTTGCTATTATCAGGTTTTTGAATGGTCCTATGACATATTAAGTGATTTTTCCCTTCATCCTCCCTGAAACTGCATTGCTACATTCTGCAATCTACCCTTTTGTTCACCCCTTTGTATTTCATGAACAGTATGATTTGCCTGTATAGGCATAAGAAACAATATTTTTCACTGTATCCCTGTGCATGTGGTAATAATAAATGAAATCAAATCATCAAAGCTTATAAAATAGGGTAGATTCAGAAAGAATGTTCCTGATGATGGCGGAATCCAGAACTAGGAGTCACAGTATGGGGATAAGGGATAAACTTTTTAGTGCTGAGGTAAGGAGAAATGTCTTCACCCAAAGAATGGTAAATCTGTGGGATTCACTACCACAGAATGTAGTTGAGGCCAAAACATTGTGTGATTTCAAGAAGAAATTAGATATAGCTCTTGGGGCTAAAAGAATCAAGGGATATGGAGGGAAGGCAGGATGAAGATATTGATTTTGATCATCAGCCATGATCAAAATGAATGTGGAGTAGGCACGAAGGGCTAAATGATCTACACCTGATTCTAATTTCTATGTTTATATGTTTCTATGAAGTGACTGGCTTACACTTAGTCCAAAGCTTTCATGCCACCATCAATTCAACAAAACTGTTTCTTGGAATAAGGACAAAGCCATGCAAGGTGGTCCATGTTTTGAAGCCAAGAATTTAGCCCAACACTCCAGTTCCAATGGCATCTCACACCTACTACATTAAAGCACTGACTTGGAACTTACATAGTGATTGCAGATGTGTTTAGCTGCTGACCTTCATAATGTGTTACTGCCTCTCCAGTATCACAGGAAAATTGTCATGGTGTTGATTTTTTGGACTTGTTAGCAGTCTTGGCAAAGCAAATCAGGTATTGGACCACTCAGGATGTCCAACCACAAGATACATGCAGGTTGGGCTAATGAGCCAGTTTCTGAAGAAATGACGCCATTTGTTACCAGCAAGGAAGAACTGAGTTGCCAGGATGGCAGCATATTCTGTGGAACAAGACTATTCATCTCTGTATGAGACAGAAAGCTGCTTCTAATGGGAATTACAGTGTTCATCCAGGCATCTCAAAGATGAAAATGCTCACCAGAAGTTATGTATGGTTATCTGCCAGTGATGCCAACATTAAGAGCTGAACCAGGCTATCTGAACAGTGCCAATTGCAAAAAGGGTGGCTTGCTGCTGCCCCAATGCAGCCTTGGGAATAGCCTGGCCAGCCATATGAAAACATGCATATTGATTATGTTGGTCCATTCATAGGCACAATGTTTCTGCTCATTGTTGATGCACACTACAAGTGGATGGATCGTTTTGAACTGAAGTCACTATATCATTGAAAAATTACGCAAATGTTTTTCCACTATTGGAATAAATGAAATCGTTAAGTCTGACAATGGAACAGTACAAAAAACAAAGAACAAAGAACAACACAGCACGGGAAATAGGCCCTTCAGCCCAACGAGCCCACGCTGCCTTTTAATAGTGTGAGTTCCCACTTCCACTCATGACCCTTGTCTATGTTTATGGAAATCAGCTTTGGAAACCAGATTGGAGAGACAATTTAGGGACAATTTGTTTCACCAATCAGCCTAAGAGCACATCTTTGGATGTATCCAGAGAAAACCCATGCAAGCACGGGGAGAATGCACAAATTCCCACAGATACTGGTCCAAATCCATGTATCTGTACAGCAAACAGTGATAGTCACTGAGCTGTCGTGTTGCCCATTAAGTGGTCCAGTTTAAGCGTATGCTAATGATGTGAAGCACGAGGCTAATCTCAAAAAATCCAAGAGCAGTCCTTGCACGACCCATTGTGCGTATGCCTCTTGTTGGACAACAAGACAGATCGAAGCACCTGTGGAATAAAAGAGAAAAACATCAATAACATGCACATCTTATGCAATTCCTAGGAACGTCCCAAGGCTCTTGATCCCTATTTAAAACAGTCTTCTATATCCCTCCATCTCTATTCTGCTCATGTGCCTATCTAAGTATCCCTTAAATAACTCCAGCGTGCCTGCCTCCACCACCTTACTTAGCAATGCATTCCATACCCCCATCACCATCTGTGTGAAAAACTTCCTCTAACATCGAAATTATACCTTGCCCCCCTCATTCTAATCCCGTGGCTCCTCATAATATTTGATTCCAAATGAGAAAACAGCTTACCACTGTTTACTCTATCTATATCCTTCATAATCTTATACACCTCTATTAGATCTCCTCTCAGTCTCCATGTTTCTAAAGAAAACAGCCCCAATTTGTCTAACTTCTCCTCGTACCTCAGACCTTCCATACCAGGCAGCATCCTGGTAAACCTCCTCTGCATCTCTCCAGGGTCTCCATGTCCTTCCGGTAGTAAGGTGACCAGAACTGGACACAGTATTCCAAATAAGGTCTAACCAACATTCTATATAATTGCAACATTAAAGGCCAGCTCTTGTATTCTATACCCCTTCCTATAAAGGCTGGCATACCATAAGCTTTCTTCACAACCTTCTCCACCTGTACTGCCACCTTCAAAGACTTGTGCACTTGCACCCCCAGGTCCCTCTGCGTTTCTATACTCTTAATAGGTCCACCAGAAGTTATGAGTGGTTATTTGCCAGTGATGTCAACATTAAGAGCTGAACCAGGCTATCTGAACAGTGCCAATTGCAAAAAGGTTGCTTGCTGCAGCCCCAATGCAGCCTTGGGAATGGCCTGGCCAGCCATTATAACTCCCCCCTACATTATTTCTCTCAAAATGCATTACCCCGCATTTGTCAGGATTAAATTCCACCTGCCATTTGTCTGCCCAATTTACTAGCCTATCTATATCCTGCTGTATTGACTGACACTGCTCCTCACTGTCCGCAAGTTCAGCCATCTTCGTGTCATCTGCAAACTTGCTGATCACACCACTTACTCCTCTTCCAAGTCATTTATGTATATTACAAATAGAAGAGGTCCCAGTACTGTCCCCTGCAGCACACCACTAGTGACCGAACTCCAGCTCGAAAAAGACCCTTTCACTATTACTCTCTGTCTTCTATTACCAAGCCAGTTACTTATCCATCTAGATACCTGTCCTTGTATTCCATGAGCCTTGACCTTTTCAACTAACCTCCCATGAGGGACCTTATCAAACACAAAGTGATATTACAGGCTTCAAAACTTCACCACACTCAATGGTATAATGCACATTAGAATCGTGTCTTATCACCCAGCAGCCAATGGATTAACTGAGTGAGTCATCCAAACTTTAAACTCTGACTGAAAGAAGCAGTCATGAGCAACAGTGGCACAGTGGCTAGCACTGCTTCCTCACAGCACCATCGACCTGCGTTCAATTTCCAGCTCATTTCACTGTGTGGATTTTGCATATTCTTCTCATGAATGCATGCGTTTCCTCCAGGTGCTCCGATTACCTCCCACAGTCCAAAGATGTAAGGGTTTCATTGAGGGCCATGCGTAATTGCTGCTTAGTGTCGGGGGACTAGCAGGGGAAAAATATGGGGCTACAGGGATAGGGGCTGGGTGAGATTATGATCAATTCAGACTTACAAAGAACAAAGAACAAAGAGCAACACAGCACAGGAAACAGGCCCTTCGTCCCAACGAGCCCACGCCGCCGTCCTAACGTCTTAATGACATATCCTTGACTTTAGGCTATGCCTATTGTTGAAGATTCCCATATAGGGACCAATATAGGGACAATTTGTTACCCAATCAGCCTAAGAGCACATTTTTGGGATGTGGGAGGAAACCGGAGCACCCGGAGGAAACCCACACAACCACGGGGAGAACGCGCAAACTCCCGCAGACACAGGCCCAAATCCATGTGTCAGCACAGCAACAGCGATAGTCTCTGAGCTGTCATGGATCTCCATCTGCACTGCAGGGATCCTATGATTCTAACTCTAGAGAACAGAGTCTCATGCTTTCTTCTTGGCTATCAGAGCACTTCAACTGTTAATGGACTGTCATCTCAGAACAAGATTAGCCTCAAGTTTACAAATTTGCCAGAGAAGGGGATAGACCAATCAAAGCAATCAGAATGCAAGCCATGATTCATGTAAGTCAACACGGTCACTAATCATGCCATTTACGTAAGGAATTTTGCTAATGGGCCGAGTTGGCTCCCTGAAATATTTGTCTCTAAAACTGAATCCTTATCGTATCAAGCAGATGAAGAAGGAATGATCATCTAAAAACACATATGATTTGAAAAAAAGAGAGATGCTCCAGCAGCCAGTTTTGGCATCAGGAAATGCTGCCAACTGTTTTAGCACTCAAGTATCTGGTCGTCATGTAGTGAGTACATCTCCGCAGAAACAAAAATAAACAAGTACCATTTGTGCATTCGCCTGATAGCAATTATGTGGACGTGCCCCAGACAGAGAGAGGATTTATGCCACTCCAAAAGGATTTGGAAACTCTTAAAGAATTTGATTTATAATTGACTAAAATCATGTACTAAATATTTACTTTTCTTGGGCCCTGCAAATTTCAATATTGACTTTTGTACAATAGGACTTAAGAGGGGGAGTGATGCAGTGATTGTCTCTTTAAGGATCAATCTGCAAAGTAAGGATCACATGACCCAGGGAACCAAACAGGGAGCAAGGTGGGACATTGCCTTGTTAAGTATGGACCTGTATACTTAGTCATCTTGGGAGCTGATTACAACTATAAGGCTACAAGATTCTGTATAGTTTTGACCTGTAAGTAAATGAGTTGTGTTTTCCCTAAACTTGACTATATTTCCTAATGAACATTTTTATAACAACATTAAATAAAAATATTGCATTTTGGTTTGCAGTCTCTTGGATTTGCTTTTCATGCATACGTACTTGGGATAAGAAACAAGAGACTTGTTAAACCAAATGAATTTTTCATAAGTTGTTTATGCTCATACAAATATCTGTATTTAACTATTCCTTTGTTAGTACTGAATTCCCAAACACAGACAACAGGGACATGTAACAAGTAATACTGTATTCACGAGCTGAGCAACTATCCCATACTTGTGCTCTGCTTGCTGGGGAGAACTATACCTCGATCAGATCCCCTTTCATCCTCCTAAACTCAAGCAAGTATGAGCCCAAACTGTTGAATCTCTTTTCGTGTGTAAACCCTTTCACCTCTGGAATCAATCTGATGAACCTAATATGAACTGCCTCCAATTCCACTACATCCTTCCTCAAATAAGGAGACCAAACTGGACACAATATTCCAGATGTTGCCTCACCAACACCCTACACAATTGCAACAACATTTCTCTACTTTTACACTCAAGCCCTTTTGCAATAAATGCTGACATTCCATTTGTCTTTTTTATTATATGCTGTGCCTGCATAACAACCTTCTGCAATTTATGAACAAAAACACCCAGATCTCTCTCATTTAAAACTGCTTTCCATTTAGATTGTAATTTGCCTTTCTAGTTTTTTTGGCCAAAATGGATAAGTTCACACTTTTCCACATTAAACTCCATCTGCCAAATGTTGGCCCATTCTCCTAGCCTATTTGTATCAGTCTGTAAAATATTTATCTTCTCTTCATACCTGCTTTCTCACCTATTTTAGCATCATCAACAAATTCTGCTGTTCAATTCTATCCCTGCTTGCAGACCATTTATAGTTATTATAACCAGTTGAAGTCTGAGGACTGACACCCGCAGCACCTCGCTGGCTGTATTTCGCTAGCCAGAGAAGGCCTGTTTATCCCGACTCTCTGTTTTCTGTCAGTCAGCCAATCTTCAGTCCAATCTGGTACTCTACTCCGAGTCCACTGCAATCTCACCTTCTAGATCAGTCTTTTATGTGATGCCTTTTCAAACACTTGAAAATCTAAAAACACCATGTCCACAAGCTTCCCATTATCCACCTTGCCGGTTATGTCCTCAAACAACTCAATCAAGTTTGCCAAGCATTGTTGACAATGGTAAAAAAAGCTTTGTCTTTCCAAATATTCAGTCATCTCCTCCTTAATGATTGATTCCAGCAATTTCCCCACCAAAGAGATCAAGCTAATTGGTCTATAATTTCCTATTTTTTGCCTATCTCTCTTTTTGAGTAGGGACATCACATTAATGGGTTTCCAATCCATAAGAATGTTACCAGAATTTTGAAATATCACAACCAATGCATTGACTATCTCTGCTGGCACCTCCTTTAATACCCTGGGAAGCAGGCCATCAGGTCTCAGAGACTTATCTGCCTTTAATCTCATTAGTTTATTCAATGTCCTCTCCCTAGTGATGCTTATTACACCAAGTTCCTCTGCATTAGCTGCAGCTTTTAAAATTTTTCATTATTCTCCACTGTGAAGGCAGAGGCAAAATCAAAATCAAAGAATCAAGTGTTACACAGAAAAAGAAGAAAGCTCTTTGAGTTAGACCCCATAATTTCTATTCTAAACCAGAAGATAGGTCTCAAAAGAAGGCTACAGCTCCTGCGTAGTAATTACTTGCTGGATTTGGTTCATGGTGTAAAAACCTATGGGATGTTGTTTGATGAATGTGTGTTCTCAGAATTCAGGGACTAGATTAAGATTGAGGGGTAATTTTAGTATACTATCCTGAAGTTATTATTATTCTATTTAATTATAAATGTTAATCTTTACTGTTGCCTTTCTTATTGTATGTTTAAAGTTTAATAAATGTCTTGTTATTTGCATTATTTAAAACAAGACTGACCCCTTTCCTCTCCAGGTTTCATCTTTTCTTCCTCACATTTTTCCAAATTACAACCATAAATAGTCAAGAACCAGCATTTCACATATCCCTACTAGGATGGCCTCATGTTGAGCATCAATGGGATTCATAGCAAAATTTCCTTTTCACAATGATCAAGACAAGCCTGAGAGAAATGTTCAATCTTGCAAATCTTGCAGCAAATTTCTGTTGTTAGCCAAGTCCAATTGGCGATGAACTGAGATCATCCAAAATTATTTCACATAGAATGTTTGAGATCAGAAAATGGATTGTTTAATGTTAATCCTTAATAACGAATCAAAGGTTCCCATATCAGACTTAATTTGATTTTCCATATTCTGCAGAACTTCCAATTGTTTGTATTAGTTTGTAAATACCTCAACACAGGAAGGAGCCATATTTGACTTGGTATTGGGGAACGAAGACAACAGGTGATTGAAGTTTCAGTGGGAGAGCACTTTGGGAACAGTGACTATAATTTGGTAAGTTTCAAAGTGCTTGTGGGTAAGGTAAAGAGTGGTCCTCAGGCGAAGGTGTTAAATTGAGGGAAGATTAACTACAACAACATTAGACAGGATCTGGAGAGTGTAGATTGGCGGAGACTGTTTGAGAGTAAATCAACATCTAACATGTAGGAATCTTTCAAATGTCAGTTGGTTGGAATTCAGGACCAGCATGTACCTGTGAGGATGAAGGGCAAGTGGCAAATATCATAAACCTTGGGTAACGAGGGATTTTATGAGCCTTATCAAAGAGAAAAAGGACACACTTGTAAGGTCTAAAAGGCATCGGACAGATGAAGCCCCTGAAGAATATAAAGAACATAGGAAGGAATTTAAGGAAGAAGTTAGGAGGGCTAAAAGGGGTCATGAAAAGTTCATGACAAACAGGATTAAGGAAAATCCTAAGGCACTTTATACGTATGTAAAGAGCAAGAGGGCAGCCAGGGACAGGATAAGTTCATTCAAGAACAGTGGAGGGAATCTATGAAATGAATACGTTGCCTCAATATTCACCAAAGAAAAGGACATGGTAGATGAGGCCTCCAAGGTGCATAGGATATTCTGAGTCATGTCGATATCAAATAGTAGGAGATATTAGGCATCTTAAAAAACATTAAAATAGATAACTCCCCAGGGTCTGATGGGATCTATCCAGAATATTGAGTGAGGCAAGGAAGGAAATTGCTGGATACTTGACAGAAATATTTGTATCCTCATTGGCTACAGGTGAAATTCCAGAGGAGTGGAGGATAGCCAATGTTGTTCCATTGTTTAAGGAGTACAGTAGGGAAATTATAGGCTGAGTGCTTTATGTCAGTAGTAGGGAAACTATTGGAAAAGATTCTTAGGGACAGGATTTACTCACATTTGGAAACAAATGGACTTATAGGTGACAGACATCATTGTTCTGTAAAGGGGAGGTCATGCTTCACTAACTTGATTGAGTCTTTCGAGGAACTGATGAAAATTATAGATGAAGGGAAAGTAGTAGGTGTTGTATACGTGGACTTCAATAAAGTCTTTGACAAGACACCTTGTGTTAGACGAGCATGAAAGGTGAATTAGAGGAGAGCTGGTATGATGGATACAGAACTGGCTTGGCTGTAGAAGACAGAGGTTAGAGTGGAGGGGTGCTTTTCTGAATGGAAGGCTATGACTAGCAGTGTTCCCCAGAGATCAGTTCTGGGAACTTTGTTGTTCATAGCATATATAAATGATTTGGAGGAAAATGTAACTGGTCTGATTAGTAAGTTTGCAAATGATACAATAATTGGTGGAGTTGTGGATAACGAAGCAGATTGTCAGAGGATACAGCAAGATGTAGACCAGTTGGAGACTTGGGCAGAGAAATGGCAGATGGAGTTTAATCTAGACATGTATGAGATAATACAATTTAGAAGGTCCAATGCATGTAGGAATTATACAATAGATGATAGAACACATTGGAGTATTGACAGGCAGAAAGATCTGGGCATACCTATCCACTGATCACAGAAAATGGCAGTGCAGATGGATAAGGTAGTCAAGAAGACATATGGCATGCTTGCCTATGTCAGTTGGACCACTGAGCATAAAATTAGGAGGTCATATTTCAGCTGTACAGAGCCTTACTTAGGCTTCATTTAGAATATTGTATTCAATTTTAGTCATGATGTGGAGATGCCGGCTGGTGTTGTGAGATTTCTTACAATTCTAGTCGCCACACTTGTGGATGATTTGGAGAGGATACAGATGTTTATCAGGATGTTGCCTGGTCTGGAGGATATTAGCTATGAGTAGAGGTTGGATAAGCTTGATTGGTTCTCATTGGAATGGCAGAGGTTCAGTGATAACCTGATAGAGGTTTGTAAGATTATGAATGGCATGGACAAAATGGATAGTCAGATGCTCTTTCCTAAGATAAAAAAGTGAAGCCATAGGGGACATACGTTTAAGACATGTGGGAAGAAGTTTAGAGGAGATGTGCAAGACAAGTTTGTTTTACACAGAGGGTAGTGAATGGCTGGAACAGATATGATAGCAGCATTTATGGGGCAACTAGACAAATACATGAATAGGATGGAAATGGAAGGATATGGACTCAGTAAATCCAAATGGTTTTAGTTGATTGACACAGGATTGGAGAGGTAAAATGCCTGTCCCTGTGCTGTACCTTTCTTTAATCTTTGTGCTAGTTTTATTACTACCGTCTGGGTGAGTCCATCTAACCACTAGAAAAAGATCTCAGAAACTCAAATGTTTAAATCTCAAGTGCCAGTTGCATTTCTGGGATCTTTCACACAGGATGTGGCCATTTAGGAAAGTCTTCAAATTAAGATTGATTTCTTAGATGCAAAGATATTTTATGGTGTACAAAGGTACAGTTGTGCGCACATTTAAAATATTTTACTTTATAATTTACAAAGAAACTGAATAGAATTCAACATTGAAACGAGTAACTCAGTGTGGAATTTCCTCATTTGTTTTCAGCTCGTGTGGGAAAAGTATTTGTATGGTCTATATACGCGCTTGGCTTTTCTTGCCAAATTTTTAGACACTAAAAAGAAAATTCTGGAGGCAGTTTCCAAAACATTATGCTTGGTAAGGTAGGCTCTGAATTAACACACCCCATCAGCAACTTCAGCTCCTGAGAGTTTAAAGGACTCCTTGATGCAAAAAGAATAAAAATGAAAAAAGGAAATTTCTTGGACACCAAGCTCTCGTCCTCCGGGAGGCCCATCCCACCGAATCCCCAAAGGGAATCCTCCTCAAGGAACCCTTCCACAAGCACAGGCCCACTCCCTCTCACAGACATAGAAGTCTCACCTAAAGCACCACACCTCCTCCACATGTACATGGAGATCCCACTCAAGGAATCTCCCCCGGCCCCCCAAAGACATGGAAATTCGGCCTCTCAGGGAACATCCTCCCCTTTCCCCCATATGGAACCCCTCTCTCACAGACACAGAACACCACTGCATGGACATGATCCCACCCTGTACCTCTCCAATGGAAGAAACTGCCTGAGCACTGTTCCCAGCCATTCAATTTAAAATTTTTACATTTCTCTTTCATTTTCTTTTTCTTGTCTTTTGAGTTTGTATTTTTGGCTTTTTCTGATTCCATTTCAAGCTGCTCCATCTGCAGCTTAATGCTAGCTAACTCAAATTGTATTCTGTCAGCTATTTATCAATTCCAAATGTTGTGCATAGAATATTTCTGCTTCTTTATTCCCTGCTCTCAATACTAATATCAGCTTTTTGCATTTGTTATTCACCTTTGTTAGGTGTTGCAAATCACTTAGGAACAAATGTTCTATCTCCTGAAAACATTTAACAATTGGCAAAGTCCTACAGCCTTTCACTAGGAATAACAAAATTCACCATGAAATCTTGTTAGCCATACTTTAGCGAATCTGAGCACCCGCGTCTGTCTGTGAATTCAAAATTCTGCAAAGAGCGCCCAGTTTTATTACGATTTCAGCAAGGGACTTTTTAAAAATTTAAAAGTTAATTCCTTGAAAAAAACAAAGCCACAAGATTCCATAATTTAAAACAAAACTACTTTTACCACATAAGCGTCATACAAAGCAAATGCGGAATATTATCTTAGATAATCATTCATGTTTTAAGCCCAAAGTCAACACAAATGGATCAACAGGTAAAGTACGGTCCATTATAAAATATAAACTGCACATTAAATAGCAGATCTTATTATTTGGCTTGGCAGTACATTCAGTCTATGTGATGTCATAGAACATTACAGCGCAGTACAGGCCCTTCGGACCTCGATGTTGCACCAGCCAGTGGACCCTCTAACCTAAACTATTCCAATATCATCCATATGCCTATCCACCGAACATTTGAATGCCTCCAAAGTAGGTGAGTCCACAACTGCTGCAGGCAGGGCATTCCACGCCCTCACCACCCTCTGTGTAAAGAATCTGCCTCTGACATCCGTCCTATAACTACCACCTCTTAATTTAAAGTTATGTCCCCTTGTGTTGGTCATCACCATCTGAGGAAAAAGGCTCTCACTGTCCACCCTATCCAATTCCTTGATCATCTTATACGCCTCAATTAGGTCACCGCGTAACCTTCTTCTCTCTAATGAAAATAACCTCAGGTCCCTCAGCCTTTCCTCATAAGGCCTTCCCACCATACCAGCAACATCCTGGTAAACCTCCTCTGCACCCTTTCCAATGCTTCCACATCTTTCTTACAATGCGGCGACCAGAACTGTACGCAATATTCCAAGTGCGGCCGCACCAGAGTTTTGTACAGTTGTAACATAACCTCATGGCTCCTAAATTCAATCCCTCTACCAATAAAAGCTAACACACCGTACGCCTTCTTAACAACTTTATCAACCTGGGTGCCCACTTTCAAAGAGTTATGTACTTGTACCCCAAGATCCCTCTGCTCGACAACACTATTAAGGGTCCTTCCATTAGCCCTATATTTCATATGCCTGTTACTCCTACCAAAGTGAATCACCTCACACTTATCCGTATTGAATTCCATTTGCCACCTCACGGCCCAGCTCTGCAACCTATCTATGTCCCTCTGCAAACTGTAACATCCATCCTCGCTGTCTACAACTCCCCCCACTTTGGTATCATCAGTAAATTTACTAATCCAACCCTCTACACCCTCATCTAGGTCATTTATAAAAATGACAAACAGCAGTGGCCCCAAAACAGGTCCTTGAGGTACACCACTTGTAACTGCACTCCAGGTTGAATATTTCCCATCAACCACCACCCTCTGTCTTCTATCAGCTAGCCAATTCCTAATCCAAACTGCTAAATCACCTTCAATCCCATGCTTCTGCACTTTCTGCAGTAGCCTACCATGGGGAACCTTATCAAACGCTTTGCTAAAATCCATATACACTACATCAACTGCCTTACCCTTATCTACCTCTTTGGTCACCTCCTCAAAAAACTCATAAGGTTTGTGAGGCATGACCTAATCAGCCACAAAGTTGTTCAAAATCTGTTTCCTTGCAAAGAATTTCAGCTCCAATTCCAGGTTTGATCTGATCCCTAGCCAGCAGCAGTGCACGACCAACCTTAATTCCATGACATGATCTTCAACAAAAAAAGGCCCACGTATGCAGAACCTCCTAAACTCTGCTTTTGATGATTTAGATGGTGTAGATTCACCAATATCATTTTACTTAGCAAATGCAATGTCCTTAAAACAAACAGTTTCATCCAGTCGTGCTATGTTGAGTGCAGATAGGCTTCTGCTGAGTCTGTGGATTGGACGCTCTTCTATGATGTGGTGTAGAGTTTACTCTCTCCCACAGGCACCAATAGCCTACTTGTGGTTATTGGCCTAGGAGGTGAGCCATGGCTGGTCCTGAACCTGTTGAGGCTGGACCACAATGTTATCCTGAAGTAATAGAAACTGCTGCAAATATTTGCCTATTTTCAGTTTCTGGATCCATTTGCTTAAACCTATTGGTAATGCACCGCTGAGATCAACAACTAGTACAGAGTCTGAATGGTTCTCCACCATTTTATATGGTTCAATAAGTTTCAATCTTCTCATCACTTTTGATTTCCAATCTCAAGTTTCAGCTTCAGCCTTGGTGCTTTTCTTTTCCAGTTTCCCTTTTACAGTAAGGATTTGTGTCAAAAAAATATAAGCTATGAAACCACAAATTCCATCACCTTGATCATCTTAGTTGGAAAACTTCAAACCAAATTATTTTCTCAAATCTTGTGGATTTATTGTGGTGGTAACTGCGATTGTTTTGAATTAAATTTCTCAAATTGATAAAGTATGAATGTACAAAATCTTTGGGTTGCCCTGAAGTACCAAAATTATGAAGCCACAAAATATACATTTTATGGGAATGACCACTGAATGTTGTCTGGGGTATTTCTAATGTCCTCTTGACTCACTCAACCAGCACAGTGTATAATGGATTTTACTCAAACACTTCTGCATGTCTCAGGCAAAAGGACTATGCACAAGAACCAATAGTAAATAACCAAGTTGCACCTTTATTCCAAACAGTAAAAGATTAGAAGTTTTATAACTTTAACAATTCTCTCTCTCTCTTTAGCTAATTGGCCATTTAGAAATTTGTATACTACCCTGAATCCTCATGAGTCTGTCAGTATATTAAACTCTCAAGTCTGTCTCTTTCTCCTTGTTCCTCTCAGGTCTGGAGGCAAGCTGCACTTGTCATTGCCATGTTTTGTTGCGATTCAGGGCCAAACTGGAGAGGTAGGTTCTCTCAAATGCTGCTAGCATATGTTTCTTATACCTATCTGAACAAAACAAAGAACAAAGAACAAAACAGCACGGGAAACAGGCCCTTCGGCCCAACGAGCCTGCACCGCCACCCCGATGTTCCCACCTCTACCTGCGATCCCTGTCCATGTTTATAGATCTATGGATTAAAAACCAAATTTGAGACAATTTAGGGAGAATTTATTTTGCCAATCAGCCTAAGAGCACATCTTTGGGATGTGGGAGGAAACCGGAGCACCCGGAGAAAACCCACGCAAGCACAGGGAGAATGCGCAAACTCCCACAGACACAGGCCCAATCCATGTATCTGCACAGCACAGCGATAGTCACTGAGCTGTCGTGTTGCCCATCAGGTGGTCCAGGTCAAGCGTACACTAACAACATGAAGCAGCAGGATACTCTTGAAAAAAATCCAAGAGCAGCCCTCTCACGACCCATCGCATGTATGCCCCTCGTTAGACAACAAGGTGGACCAAAGCACCTGTAGGATAAAAACAAGTACATCAATATCATCATCTATTTACACATTTCCCAGGGACTCCCAAGGCTCATGATCCCTATTTTAAATCAGTTTTCTATACCCCTCCATTCCCATTCTGTTCATAGAACATAGAACAATACAGCACAAACAGGCCCTTCGGCCCACGAGTTGCGCCAATCACATCTACCAATCCACAGACCTATCTATAACCCCCTATCCTATTCTTTTCCATATACTCATCCATAAGTCTCTTAAAAGACCCCAGTGAGTTTGCCTCAAC
This sequence comes from Sphyrna mokarran, assembly GCA_024679065.1. Classification (NCBI taxonomy): domain Eukaryota; kingdom Metazoa; phylum Chordata; class Chondrichthyes; order Carcharhiniformes; family Carcharhinidae; genus Sphyrna; species Sphyrna mokarran. Next base: position 104,037,202 of record JAGIQG010000006.1, read on the forward strand.
AACCTCCGACGGCAGTCAGTTCCATTCACTCTTACTGTACAGGTCACACCTGCCCCTAACAAGATTCCAATGATCTATGAACCTGAATCCCTGCCCCCTGCTCCAGTCCCTCAGCCATGCATTCATCCTCCACCTCGTTTGATTCCTGCTCTCATTCTCCCGAGGCACAGGCAGCAATCCTGAAATTACTGCCTTCGCTTTTCTCTTCCTTAGTTTCCTACCCAGTTCTCTATAATCCCTTTTGATGACTGCCTCCCTCTTCCTGCCTATGTCTGCAGTACCTATATGCACTACAACTTCAGGTTCCTCACCCTCCCCTTTCAGGATGTCTGGGGGGCATCCAGAAACATCCCGGATCCCAGCTCCAGGAAGACAAACCACCATCTGCGACTCACTCCTGCGTCCACAAAAACGCCTGTCTGAACCCCTCACAGCTCCAGTTGATAGTAAGCTTAAAAAACTACACTTCCCACGTGTCCTTGTGACACTTTCCGGCCTCTGGAAAATTAAAAAAAACTAGATAAAAATAAATAAATAAATTGTACAGAAAAATCACACTACTCACCCACACCAGCTCTCCACTCGGAATTCGCTGCCTCTCTTCAGTGCCCCCTAGGAACAATAAGACAGAGTCCCCGAGGTGAGTAACTTTTTAAACTCGAAAAAAAAACTACACTTCCCACGTGTCCTTGCGACACTTTCTGGTCTCCGGAAATTAAAAAAAAACTAGTGAAAATGGGCACTAGATGTGCCCATCTAAGTATTTCTTAAATAACTCCAGAGTACCTGCCTCCACCACTTTACCTGGCAGCGCATTCCATACCCCCACCATCCTCTGTGTGAAAAAACCCCCTCTAGCATCCAAATTATACCTTACCCCCCTCACCCTAAGCCCATGACCCCTTGTGCTATTTGAGTCCATCATAGGAAAAAGCTTAACCCTGTTTACTCTATCTATCCCCTTCAAAATCTTGTACACCTCTATTGGATCACCTCTAAGTCTACATCTTTCTAAGGAAAACGGTCCCAATTTGCCTAATCTCTCCTCGTAACTCAGACCTTCCATACCAGGCAGCATCCTGGTAAACCTCCTCTGCACTCTCTCCAGAGTCTCCACGTCCTTCAGGTAGTAAGGCGACCAGAACTGGACTTTAGTAAGGTGTTTGATAAGGTGGCCCATGGAAGACTTCTGCAGAAAATGCAGATGTATGGGATAGAGGGTGATTTAGCTAATTGGATTAGGAATTGGCTAGCAGATAGAAGACAGAGGGTGGTGGTTGATGGGAGATATTCATCGTGGAGTTCGGTGACAAGTGGTGTGCCTGTTCTATGATCTATGTTCTATGTTCTATTCCAAATGAGGTCTAACCAGCGTTTTATACAACTGCAACATTAAAGGCCAGCTCTTGTACTCTATACCCCTTCCTATAAAGGCTATACTATATACTATATACTAAACATACTATATGCATTTTTCACAACCTTCTCCACTTGCTCTGCCACCTTCAGAGACTTGTTCACCTGCACCCCCAGGTCCCTCTGCATTTGTATACTCTTAATAGGTCTACCCTTTATCATATACCTCCCCTCTACATTCTTTCTCCCGAAATGCATTTCTTATTTATCATTTATCAGGATTGAATTCCATCTGCCATCTGTCTGCCCAAGCTACCAGCCTATCTATGTCCTGCTGCATCGCCTGACAATGCTCCTCACTATCTGCAAGTCCAGCCATCTTTGTATCGTCTACAAACTTGCTGATCACTTCACTTACCCCCTCTTCCAAGTCATTTATATATATTACAAATAGAAGAGGTCCCAGTACCGAGCCCTGCAGCACACCACTAGTGACCGACCTCCAGCTAGAGAAACACCCTTCCACTATTACTCTCTGTGTCCTATTTCCAAGCCAGTTACTTATCCATCTAGCTACCTGGCCTTATATCCCATTTGCCTTGACCTTCTCGACTAACCTCCCATGAGGGACTTTGTCAAATGCCTTACTAAAATCCAAATAGACAACATCAACGGCTTGCCCTTCGTCCACTGATTTCGTCACCTCCTCAAAAAATTCTGCCAGATTTGTAAGGCACGACCTCCCCTTAACAAATCCATGCTGCGTATCCCTAATCAGATTGCAACGCTCTAAGTGCCTATACATCCTATCTCTAAGAATCCCCTCCAACAGCTTCCCTACCACTGACATCAAACTCACCGGCCTATAATTTCCAGGGTTATCCCTACTACCCTTTTTAAACAACGGTACAACATTAGCTATTCTCCAGTCCTCTGGGACCTTCTGGAATCTGGCTACCTTCTGGAATCTTCCAAGGATTTGGCCTATCAGTGGTTAGAGCTGATTAATTTCACTTTGCCATTGAAAGCAAATTATTGAGATGCTGGAATCTGAAACCAAAACAGCAATGCTAGAAAATCTCAGCAGGCCTGGCAGCATCTGGAATAAGAGAAAAGAGTGGATGTTTTGTGATCAGATGACCCTTTGGCAAGGCTAAAAGGCATAGAAAGTGGAGATATTTATACTGCAGGGTGAAGGAATGAAAGATGAGTCACAGCCACAGAAATAGGGGAAAAAACTGTTAATGGTTGACAACAAAGAGAATACAGGATGTAAATGGCCAAGCGGCAGAGAAGCTAAAATGAGAAGATAAGTTGTGGCAGTTGAAAATGTTGGGGGCCGGGGGACGGTGGGTAGGGGGGAAGTTGGCAGGAACAGAGGTAAAATTTAGAAAAGGAGAAGCAAAGGGGAGAAAAGGTAAGGGAAGTCGGATAAAGTAAGGAGAACGGGGGAAAATGAAGAAAGAAATAAAGAAATGAAAGGTAGAGAACAGTAAAAAAAAAAATTAGATAAAATAGAATGAAAATAAAGAGGTCAAGGTGGGGTCGAGCAAATCATCTGAAGTTGTTGAATTTGATATTGGGCTGTAATGTGCCTTCCCGGAAGATGAGATGTTGTTGCTCAAGTTTGCATTGAGCTTCACTGGACCATTGCAGCAGTGAGAAGCCTCACAACACTAGGTTAAAGACCAACAGGTTTATTTGGTAGCACAAGCCACTAACTTTTGAAAGCTCGTGGCTTTTGCTACCAAATAAACCTGTAGGACTTTAACCTGGTGTTAACAGATTTCTTACTGCATCTCTGCATCATAGTATTGCAGCAGACCCAGGACAGACATGTAGGTATGGGAACAGGATTGTGTGTTAAAATGGCAAGCAACCAGAAGGTCAAGGTCCTGATTGTGCGAAGTGATCACCCAGTTTACGCTTGGTCTCCCCAGTATAGAGGGAACCACATTGGGATAGTGAATGCGGTGCACCAAATTGAAAGAAGTGCAAGTGAAATGTTGCTTAGCCTGGAATGAATGTTTTGGACTTGGATGGTGAACCTAGAAGAGGTAACGGACAGGTATTACACCTTCTGTGATCGCATGGGAAGGTGCCATGAGTGATGGGAAAGGTGTTGTGTATAGTGGAAGAGTGGACTAGGTTATTCCGGAGGGAACAGTCTCACTGAGAGAGTGAAGGGAAGATGTGTTTGGTGGTGGCATCACCCTAGATTTGGTGAAAATGGTGGAGGATTATGCTTTGCAATGTGAAGGCTGATGGGACAAAATGTGAGAACAAGGGGGACTTGATCCTTGTTCTGGGAAGAAAGGGAGGAGTGAGGGTTGTGGCGTGTCAGATGGACTGCATGTTGCTGAGGGCCCTATAGCTGAGAATCCACGGTTGAGGATAAAGGAGCACATATTAGAAGTACCACAGTGGAAAGTGGCATCCATACGATGGAAGCAAAGGAGCTGAGAGAAAGGGATGAAGTCCTTACAGGATATAGGATATGAACAACAGTCGTCCAGATAGCTGTGGGAGTCATCATCGTTGATGGGTTTCAATGGATGTGGATGAGTTTCATTGATGGACCCTTTGTGTTTGCGTGCTACATACTGAGATGCCTAGTTTCAGCTTGTAATATGCGCCAAATCTTTTGTTTCACGGATGCATGTCTACCCCATGTATATATTTGTGATTTATTTCTCAGGAAATGTATAACTTTTTTTTACACATGCTGATGTGTCCTTGTGCATCTTTGGTTTTCAATTGTCCAAGCTCGAATTTTACAAAAGGCTTGTCTGCAGGCAGTCTGTTTTGGATTGAGGTAATCCGAGCATACCTTGCTTTTAGGCCAATTTAGGCCAGTCTTTATATCATTTTGTTTGCCTGCATCCCTGACCTGATGCTCGTCCACAGCTGGCCTCTCCTCAATAATTCATAGAATCCTACAGTGCAGAAGGAGCCATTCAACCCATCAAGCCTGTACTAACCACAATCCGACTCAGGCCTTTATCTAGCTAATTCTCCTGACACGAAGGGGCAATTTAGCATGACCAATCCACCAAACCTGCATATCTTTGATTTGTAGGAGGAAACCAGAGCATGAGGAGGAAACCCAGAGAGAGAATGTGACCCAAGTCAGGAGTCAAACCCAGATCCCTGGCGAGGTGAGGCAGCAGTGCTAATCGCCGTGCCACACTACTCAAGCAGTTACAAGCTGCTACAGAACCCAGATTGTATATCTAATATAAAAATCCTAAAACACAGTAAGAAGTATGAGTCTTGCACCTACAACTTCTAAAGATAAAAGGAATTTGAAGTAATTGTAGGGAACTGTGCAACACTATACTTCTTAATATGATAACCTTGCATTTCCCATTTGTGTCTGCCACTGCAAAATATTCCACCCAAATATCATTAGAAATAAAATAGTCCATTCTGTTCCATCAATTTTACATTGTTCGTTTATAAATAAACAAAAGCATTCTTCTCCAGGTCTGGATAACTCTTCCCAAATTCTCTACAGTTTGGATAAGATGATATTATTATAATAATCAAACATACACACCATAGTTTTATACAGGAGTGAAAGACAGATAAAATCATCTTATCACAAGTAGGCAAGAACAGTTCAAGGAGAAAATTATCCTTTATTAATTTCTCAAGGGAATAAACAATTCTCTATATTTTGATGAAATAAGCATATTGCAGATAGAATCTGTAGATAATGTCAGAGTGGGAGATGCATTCTGTGCTGCCTTGTGCCTGTAGAATAATAAAGCTGCTGTTATTGCATTTACTGCTTCGATTTGAAAAGGCCAACTACCTGTTCTACAGGCATGCTCCTAACAATGCAAAACCATTCAAAGCTCATTACCAATTTTTCTGTACATGGTTGCAATATCCTATAATATGTGCTGAGTAGAATCTACAGCAAATGTTGTTTGGGTCGGGCAATTAATTACTAACAAACTACAATTCCCTGATTTGTAATTAATATGCATCCTGAGATGTCTGGCTAAAAAAAAACCTTAAAAATATTGGCTGTATTGTCAGAAAGGACAATGATTAAATTTAGAAAGATAGATTCAAGCAATGGTGCCACTGGTTCCTTAGGTCACTGCTGTTTTGCAGATAAGCACCACTGCCAATTTGCAAGCAGCAAGGTTCCAGGAACAACAAATCAAATAAATAACTGGATAAACTCTTCTGATGAATGACTGTTCACCAAAACAGTGGTGCTTTGGATGATGGCCAGGGATTTTTCACATCATTTAGAATAGGCAGCTAAAGCCTAGCCTTAACATCTCATCTGACAGTTGGCATCTCGGACTCTGATGTTTCAGATTTGATTGCTTAATGTCACATGAACCCTGAAACCCTTGGCTTAGGAGTGAGAAAGTACCATTTAGGGGTTATTTAATGTATTGCTCAATCAATATGAAATAAAATTATTTTCTTGATGGAATGAGAGGCTAAAGATGAATGTGCTTTTAACTCTTCACCCAAAAAATGAACACTGGACAGAATTCTCCCATTTTGAGATTAATAGCCATGGCGAGGGTAGGAATGAGGAGTGTTTTCTCTGCAGTGGATGGCAGGAAAACATACTAAATCTTCCAGCCCTGACCTTAGTAATTATGCACTCAGGTATGTCACACCATATTTAGTAGAGGGGCAGATCTGGTTGGTGCATAGTTCACCATTGTGTCCATAGGCCATATTGAAAAATCATTGAAGAAAGAAGATGGACCTGCAAATGAAGATAGACCTCCAGGAACACTATGAGACTGGAAGATGAACTTCTTGAAAACAAAAATGAATCTCCAGGAACATTCTGAAGCTGAAAGGTGGACCTTTTCCAGGACACCTAATCTGAAAGATCCACTTGCAGATTTTCCCCAAACCAACTGTTGCGGTGTTTCAGGATCTAGGGGTGCGGGCAGCCTCCATCATGAGTTCTAGAAACAGTACCAAGTTAAGATGAGTCCAGACATTTGTTCGCCATATTGCCTAGAATGCGATTCACAATGGCCTGTTTTCAGACCTGCGTTGCACAGAATTTGGCATTGGGGTAGGGGAGGGCCCAAAAAAGCACCATGCAAATGAGGTTCACATCAGCTTCTGGTGGGGTTCCGACCCACAATGGTGGGCAGCCGAAGATCCCATTGTAAATTGACATTATCTTAAAACTGATTTCTGGGTCTTCCACCATATTCCCCCATCATGCCTACCATCAAATACACTATTGGAACTTAGAATAAATCCACCCATCATTTCTAAAGGTCTCTCAGTATTATACTAAACTGCCAACATGGATTAAACATCAATTCTCTGAAGTGAGGCTTGAGCCTTCCACATTATGAATCAGAAGGAAAAATGCTGCCACAGAGCTAAGGCTGACCCCTACACAATTACTTACTCATCACCAACAGAAATTTGTATACATTCAGTCCAGTGTTCAGCTTCTCCTCTACATAGTAAGAGGCTTGTGATTCTCTAGTAAATTAGCAGATCTGCCAAAAGATGAAAGGTCATATTTATACCATCAACCTTGGCTCAGTGGTAGCATTCAATCTCTAACTCAGAGGTTTGGTACAAGGACGTCTAGGTCTGGAACAGGCTCCATAGATTGGAACGTAGTGAGTTTAACTCCTGTTCAATAAATGTAAGGCTGAGAACCAAAGACCAATTAACCTGAAACCAGTAAGAGGGAAAATGTTAGATATAGGATATGGTGACAGAGCACTTAGGGATATGGTGACAGAGCATTTGGAATCATAATTTGACAAAAACCAAAGTTTAAAAATTGAAAGCTTTTTATTAATGTTACAAGTAGGCTTACATTAATATTTCGTAGTAATGAAGTTACTATGAAAATCCTCTCACTGCCACAATCCAGTGCTGTTTGGGTGCACTGAGAGAGAATGTTTAGCATGGCCAATGCACCTAACCAGCATGTTTTTCAGACTGTGGGAGGAAACTGGAGCACCTGGAGGAAACTCACACAGACACAGGGAGAACATGCAGACACCGCATAGACAGTGACCGAAGCCCAGAATTGAACCTGGTTCCCTGGCACTATGTAGCAGTTGTTAAGTACTGCCCCCAACAAAGATTTATGAAATGAAAATTATGTATCATTAATATGTTAAAATTTTTCAATGTTGTAACAATTATTTTGATTTTCAAAAGCATTTGATAAGGTGATATAACAGAATTGCAGAATTACGGATTTGGAGGAGATATGGATGTAAAACAGCTTGTGTAATTAATGGGACATTTTCTGGATGGCAGTCTATAACTAATAGACTATCAAAAAGATCAGTGTTTGGACTGCAACTTTTTAGTTTGTATCAATGACTTAAATAAAAGGACTGCATGTAATATATCTGAGTTGGCTGATGACACAAAGTTAAGTGGAAAAATAAACTCAGGGTTATGGGTAGAGCTGTAAAGGGATAGAGAGAGGTTTATAAAGAGGGCAAAAATATCAATGGAATATGTGGGAAGCATTGAGAAGGAAAAATAGAAAATAAGAATATTTGTGAAATGTTGAGAGACTGAGAAATGTTGATATTCAAAAGTATCCTTACACAGAAATCACAGAAGATTAACAGCCAGGTATACCAATTAATTAGGAAAACAAATATTCCGTTAGCTTTATTACTATGAGATTGGAATATACTATTATAGAGCTTATTAAAGAGATGACACCTGGAGCACTGTGTACAATGCTGATCTTCTTATCAAAAGGATATACTTGTCTTAGAGTGAGTGCATCAAAGGTTCATTAGATTGATTCCTGGGATGAAAGAGGTGTGCTGTGAAGAAAGATTGAATATAATGGACCTTTATTTCTTTGAATTTAGAAAAATGATTGTCGATCTCGTTGAAATAAATATTGATTTGATTTGATTTATTATTGTCACATGTATTAACATATTTTGAAAAGTATTGTTTCTTGCACATTATATAGACAAAGCATGTTGTTCACGGAGAAGGTAACGTGAGTGTTCAGAATGTATTGTTATAATCATGGCTGGAGTGTAAAGAAAGATCAAATTAATGCAAGGTAAGTCCATTCAAAAGTCTGATAGCAGTCTGACGGAGCTGTTCTTAAGTCAGGACATGATTTCAGATTTTTGTCTCTTTTTCCTGAAGGGAGAAGGTGGAAGAGAGAATGTCCGGGGTGCTTGGGGTCCTTAATTATGCTGGCTGCTTTGTCGAGACAGGTGGAAATGTAGACAGAGTCAATGGATGGGAGGCAAGTTTGCGTGATGGATTGGGCTACTTTCTCAATCTTTTGTAATTCCTTGCAGTCTTGAACAGAGCAGGGGTCATACTAAACTGTGATACAACCAAAAAAAAAATGCTTTCTATGGTGCATCTGTAAAGGTTGGTGAGAGTTATAGCTGACATGCCAAATTTCCTTAGTTTTCTGAGAAAGGAGAGGCATTGTTCGGCTTTCTTAACTATAGTATCGGCAAGCGCTGGGAGGGGGTGCGGGAGGGGAGTAGGACAGGTTGTTGGTGATGTGGACACATAAAAACTTGAAGCTCTTGATCCTTTCTACTTCACCCCCATTCTCCTTTATGCTTTCTGAACTCAATAGTGATCTCCTTCATTTTGTTGATATTGAGGGAGAGATTATTGTTGCTGTATCAGTTCACCATTCTCATTCCTGTATTCTGTCTCATCATTGTTTGAGATATAACCCATTATAGTAGTGTCATTGGCAAACTTGAAAATGGAATTGGAGGGGAATTTGGCCACATGGTCATAGGTATATAAGGGTTGTAGTAATGGGCTGAGAACACAGCCTTGTGGGACACCGGTGTTGAGGATAATCTTGAAGGAGATTTTGATGCCTATCCTTACTCATTGTGGTCTGTGGGTCAGAAAGTTCAGGATCCAGTCACAGAGGGAGTGCCGAGGCTTAGGTCATCACAATGGTGTTGAATGCTGAGCTGAAGTCAATAAATAGGAGTGTGACATAGGCGTCTTTGTTATCTAGGTGTTCCAGGGTTGAGGGCAGGGCCCAGGAGATGCAGTGGACCCATTGCGGCAGTAGGCAAACTGTAGTGGACCCAGGAAGTCAGGGAGGCTGGAATTGACTCGTGCCATGACAAAGCTTTTCAAAGCTTTTTGTAATGATGGATACCAGAGCCACTGGCCAATAGTCATTAAGGCATGCTGTTTGGTTTCTCTTAGATTCCAGGATGATGTTCATTTGTTTAAAGCAGATAGCGAAAGGGTGATATTGTATTGATATTAATGGGTGATACTCAGGCAGATATTGAAAAGGATGGCACAGTGACATAAAGGGCAGCACAGTAGCACAGTGGTTACACATTGCTGCCTCACAGTGTCAGGGACCTGGGTTCAATTCCTGGCTTGAGTCACTGTCCGTATGGAGTCTGCATGTTCTCACCAGATTTCTTTTGGGTGCTCTGGTTTCTTCCTATTGCCCAAAAGATGTGCTGGTTAGGTGCATTAGCCACGCTAAATCCTCACTCAGTGTATCCAGATAGGTGCTTGAGCGTGGCGACTAGAGGATTTTCACGGCAAATTCATTGAAGTATTAATGCAAGCCTATTAGTGCACTTATTAATAAACTTTAAAATATTTTAAAGACTCAACAGAGTGAATGCTGGGAGGCTGTTTCCCTTGTATTGCGGACTGGAATTCTCAGAGTAAAGGATTGGCTGTGTGGGAAGAAGATGAAGAGAAAGTTCTTCAGTGAAGTTTTAGAATTCTCTTTCCCAGAGAAAGCTGAAAATGTTTAGATTGTCAGTATCATCAAGACGGGAAGCAATTAATTTGGGATATTGAGGGATTTGGGGAAATTACAGGAAGATGAGGTTGAGCCTAAAGATAATGATTTTGTTGAATGGCAGTGAAAACAAAAATGCTGAAAAATCTCAGCAGGTTTTGTGAAGGGTAGGTCGTGCCTCACAAACCTTATTGAGTTTTTTGAGGAGGTGACCAAAGAGGTAGATAAGGGTAAGGCAGTTGATGTAGTGTATATGGATTTTAGCAAAGCATTTGATAAGGTTCCCCATGGTAGGCTACTGCAGAAAGTGCAGATGCATGGGATTGAAGGTGATTTAGCAGTTTGGATTAGGAATTGGCTAGCTGATAGAAGACAGAGGGTGGTGGTTGATGGGAAATATTCAACCTGGAGTGCAGTTACAAGTGGTGTACCTCAAGGATCTGTTTTGGGGCCACTGCTGTTTGTCATTTTTATAAATGACCTAGATGAGGGTGTAGAGGGTTGGATTAGTAAATTTGCTGACGATACCAAAGTGGGGGGAGTTGTAGACAGCGAGGATGGATGTTACAGTTTGCAGAGGGACATAGATAGGTTGCAGAGCTGGGCCGTGAGGTGGCAAATGGAATTCAATACGGATAAGTGTGAGGTGATTCACTTTGGTAGGAATAACAGGCATATGAAATATAGGGCTAATGGAAGGATCCTTAATAGTGTTGTCGAGCAGAGGGATCTTGGGGTACAAGTACATAGCTCTTTGAAAGTTGGCACCCAGGTTGATAAAGTTGTTAAGAAGGCGTACGGTGTGTTAGCTTTTATTGGTAGAGGGATTGAATTTAGGAGCCGTGAGGTTATGTTACAACTGTACAAAACTCTGGTGCGGCCGCACTTGGAGTATTGCGTACAGTTCTGGTTGCCGCATTATAAGAAAGATGTGGAAGCATTGGAAAAGGTGCAGAGGAGGTTTACCAGGATGTTGCCTGGTATGGTGGGAAGGCCTTATGAGGAAAGGCTGAGAGACCTGAGGTTATTTTCATTAGAGAGAAGAAGGTTACGCGGTGACCTAATTGAGGCGTATAAGATGATCAAGGGATTGGATAGGGTGGATAGTGAGAGCCTTTTTCCTCGGATGGTGATGACCAACACGAGGGGACATAACTTTAAATTAAGAGGTGGTAGTTATAGGACGGATGTCAGAGGCAGGTTCTTTACACAGAGGGTGGTGAGAGTGTGGAATGCCCTGCCTGCAGCAGTTGTGGACTCGCCTACTTTGGGGGCATTCAAATGTTCGGTGGATAGGCATATGGATGATATTGGAATAGTTTAGGTTAGAGGGTCCACTGGCCGGTGCAACATCGAGGGCCAAAGGGCCTGTACTGTGCTGTAATATTCTATGTTCTATGTTCTATGGTTTGACAGCATATGTGGGGAGAGAAGAGGGACAATGTTTTGAGCCTGGATGGCGCTTTGTCAGAGCTAAGAACAAAGTGAATCAGATTCTTTGAACGGCAGAACCTTACTCCAATTACTTATATCCTAATGTTAGGAGGGATTGGACAAGATATTACACAGACCGTTCTCTCAGGTGGACATAAAACATCCTATGATGCTATTCAAAGAAGATGAGGGAAGTTTTCTGGCTGATTTTTAATCCCTCAGCTAACTTCATGAAAACAGATGATCTATCAATTTGCTGTTTATGGGATCTTGCTGTCTATAAATTGGCAAATATGATTTCTGTTTACAATGATGACTACACTTCAAAAAGTACTCCATATATGGCACTTTAGACAAAATGTTCTGAAAGACATTATATTAATATAAACTGCCTTTCCTTAACTTCCTCACTAGATGTTTTTAATGTGACAAGTATTAGGAATGAGGCATTGTTTAAGTAAGGTATATTGGTATCTGTAGGTGTTGGGAACAAAATATAACTTGCAGATTTACTTATATTGTTTTATTTGTTGGTTAAAAAGATCAAACCTGGGTTTGATTTTATCTTTGAGATGAAAATGGGAAATCACCAGGCTTTGTTTATATACATATATTTTTAATGAAGTTTTATGACTCTTGAAATGAAGAAATGGGTTACCAAGGTATTAGTAGTTTAGAGAACTTAACATGAATGTAGGAAAGTAGAAAAGCACTCTGCTACTGCCAAGCAGAGACAGGAGGACAAGAAGATCAATTTTAGTTTGAGTTGGTATAGAAGTACCATTAAGTGAAGTTGTGGGAGGTTAAGGAGGAAATTATGAGTCCCCTAGATGAGGTATTTGAACCATTGATAGTCACGGGTAAGGTGCCTGAAGATTGGAGAGTGGCAAATATTGTACCTTTGTTTAAAAAGGGCTGCAGGGAAAAGCCTGGGAGCTACAGGCCTGTGAGCCTCACATCTGTGATGGCTAAATTGTTAGAAGATATTTTGAGGATCTACAGGCACTTAGAGATGCAAGGACTGATTAGGGATAGTCAGCATGACTTTGTAAGTGGAAAATTATGTCTCAGAAATTTGATTGAGTTTTTTGAAGGGGTAACCAAAACATTAGATGAGGGCAATGCAGTTGCCTACACAGAGTTTAGACATAGACATGGCCTTTGACAAAGTACTGCAATATAGATTGTTGCATGAAGTTAAATTTAATGGAATCCAGAGTGAGGTGTCTAATTGGATACAAAATTGGATTCTTGACAGAAGTCAGAGGGTGTTTGTAGACAGTTGTTTTTTGAGACCCGTGACCAGCAGTGTGCCTCAGGGATCAGTGCTTGGTCCACGATTACTTGTTATTAATGATTTGGATGAGAATATGGGGCATGGTTAGTAAGTTTGCAGATGACACCAAAATTGGTGGCATAGTGGACAGTGAAAAAAGCTATCTCCAATTGCAATGGGATCTTGATCAATTGGGCCAGTGGGTTGACGAACGGAGTTGGAGTTTAATTTAGGCAAATGCGAGGTGATACATTTTGGTAGATTGTACCAGGGGAGGACTTACTCAGTTAATGGCAAGGCACTGGGGAGAGTTATAGGACAAAAAAATCTATGTTCATAGCTTTTTGAAAGTGGAGTCGCAGGTGGACAGAGTGATGAAGAAGGCATTCGGCATGCTTGGTTTCATTGGTTAGAACACTGAATACAGGAGTTGGGATGTCCTTTTGAAGTTGTACAAGACATTAATAAGGTCACACTTGGAATACTGTGTACAATTCTGGTCACCCTATTATAAAAAGTATATTATTAAACTAGAAAGATTGCAGAAAAGTTTACTAGGATGCTACTGGGACTTGATGGATTGAATTATATGGAGAAGCTGAATAGAGTGGGATGTTTTTCTCTGGACTGTAAGAGACTGAGGGGTGACCTTATAGAGGTCTATAAAATAATGAGGAGCAGAGAGAAGGTAGATAATTAAAACCTTTTCCCAAAGGTAGGAGAATCTAAAACTAGAGGGCGTAGGCTTAAGGTGAGAGGGGAAAGATGCAGAAGTATCCAGAGGGGCAATTTTATCACTTAGAGGGCGGTGAGTGTCTGGAACAAGCTGCCAGAGGTAGTAGTAAAGGCGGGTACAATTTTGTCTTTTAAAAAGCATTTAGATGGTTACATGGGTACAATGGGTACAGAGGGGTATGGGCCAAATATTGGCAATTGGGATTAGCTTAGGGGTTTTAAAAAAAAAAGGGTGGCATGGACAAGTTGGGCCGAAGAGCCTGTTTCCACGCTGTAAACCTCTATGACTCTATGAAGACAGAGAGAATCTCTCTCACTGAAAAGTATGCAAGCTTTTTTGAAGAAATTAGTTTAAGAATCTCAGATGTAAGAAAGTAAGGAGATGTGAGATAAAAGGAAACTTGGCCTATTTTGGATAAGTAGCTGGCTTTCTCATAGAAGACAGAAGGTGGTGGTGGAGGGAAAATTTTCAGACTGAGGTCAGTTACCAGCGATGTACCACAGGGATCAGTGCTGGGTCCTCTGCTATTTGTGATTTTTATCAATGACTTGGAAGAGGGGGCTGGAGGTTGGGTTAGTAAATTTGCTGATGACACCAAGATTGGTGGAGTAGTGGATGAGGTGGAGGGCTCTTCTAGGCTGCAAAGAGACATTGATAGGATGCAGAGCTGGGCCGAAAAGTGGCAGATGGAGTTTAACCCTGATAAGTACGAATGATTCATTTGGTAGGACAGACTTGAATGTGGATCACAGGGTCTACAGTAGAGTTCTGAGCAACGTGGAAGAACAGAGATCTCTGAAGATTGCCACTCAAGCAGATAGAGCCGCGAAGAAGGCTTATAGCGTGTTAATGTTTATTAATAGGGGATTTGAGTTTAAGAGTTGTGAAGTTATGCTGCAACTATACAGGACCTTGGTGAGACCAAGGAATATTGTGTGCAATTCTAGTCACCTCGCTATAAGAAAGATGTAGAAGTATTGGAGTGAGTGCAGAGGAGATTTACCAGGTTGTTGTCTGGTTTGGAGGGTAGGTCTTATGAGGAAAGATTGAGGGAGCTGGGGCTTTTCTCTTTAGAGCAGAGGAGGATGAAACGTGACTTAATAGAAGTTTATAAGATGATGAGGGGGATGGATAGAGTGAATGTGCAGAGACTATTTCCTCGGGTGGATGTAGCTGTTACTAGGGGGCATAACTATAAGCTTCATAGTGGGAAATATAAGAGAGATATCCGAGAGTGGTTTGGAATTCACTGCCTGCTGTGATAGTGGAGTCGGACATTTTAGTAACTTTCAAGTGGTTATTGGATTGGCACATGGAACACACCAGAATGATAGGGAATAGGATAACTTGGTCTTGGGTTTGGATACAGCTCGGCACAATATTGAGGACCAAAGGCCCTGTGCTATACTGTTCTATGTTCTATAGATGTATTGCTCCAGAGTTAAAGTAATTGCGAATTTTGAGAACGTTTTCTGGATCTCAAGAGAGATACCAATTATGCAAAGACTTCAAGTGAATGTCCATATGTCTTCTAGAAAAAAGAGACTTTTGCAGCTGAAGCATTTCTACCCATTGGCCTGATTTACTATTTTCATTCTAAGTACTGAATCTGGGTGAAATGCAGATCCGATTTAGAAATCTGTTTTCAGGCTCTGTCTTACGCACTCAGCCATCTACAGTCCCATTCGCGCTGTAGGCGGGGCTTAGCACAGCCAAAACGATCAGAGCTCTGAACTGCACGCGCGCAATTGGAAAACATTTTAAAAAGCGCGCCTGTGTCAGATCGCTGGTGGGCCGCAGAAAGCAGAGAAAGCAGCTTGGGAGCGTAAAGTGGGAATGATGGTGCACACACACATCACTGTCCCCCTGATCCACCCCCCCCACCACCCACACACACTACTGTTCCCCTTATCCACCCCACCATGACCCACACACATTACCCAACCCCAGCTATTCACACATATCACTGTCCCCCTTATCCACCCCCCCCCCCCCCCCACTATCCACACACATCACTGTCCCCCTTATCCCCTCCCCCTCCTACCCACACACATTACTGTCCCCCTTATACCCTCCCCCTCCTACCCACACACATTACTGTCCCCCTTATACCCTCCCCCTCCTACCCACACACATTACTGTCCCCCTTATCACCCACACACATCACTGTCCCCCTTATCCCCTCTCCTGCTACTCACACACATCACTATCCCCTTATCCCTCTCCTGCTACTCACACATCACTATCATCCCCTCCCCTGCTACCTACACACATCACTATCCCCCTTATCCCTCTCCTGCTACTCACTCACATCACTATCCCCTTATCCCCTCCCCTGCTACCCACACACATCTCTACCCTTATTCACTCACCCTCCTACCCACACACATCACTATCCCCTTATCCCCTCCCCTCCTACCTACACCATCACTATCCCCTTATCCCCTCCCCCTGCTACCTACACACATCACTATCCCCCTTATCCCCTCTCCTGCTACTCACACACATCACTATCCCCTTATCCCCTCCCCCTGCTACCCACACACATCTCTACCCCCCTTATTCACTCACCCTCCTACCCACACACATCACTATCCCCTTATCCCCTCCCCTGCTACCCACACACATCTCTACCCCCCTTATTCACTCACCCTCCTACTCACACACAATCACTATCCCCTTATCCCCTCCCCCTCCTACCCACACACATCACTATCCCCTTATCCCCTCCCCCTCCTACCCACACACATCACTATCCCCTTATCCCCTCCCCCTGCTACCACACACATCTCTACCCCCCTTATTCACTCACCCTCCTACTCACACACATCACTATCCCCTTATCCCCTCCCCCTCCTACCCACACACATCACTATCCCCTTATCCCCTCTCCTGCTACTCACTCACATCACTATCCCCTTATCCCCTCCCCCTGCTACCCACACACATCTCTACCCCCCTTATTCACTCACCCTCCTACCCACACACATCACTATCCCCCTTATCCACTCCCTCTGCTATCCACACACATCACTGTCCTCCTTATCCACTCCCTCTGCTATCCACACATATCACTGCCCCCCTATCCATCCCACCATTACCCATGCACATTACTTTCCCCCTTATCCACTCCCCCCAGCTACCCATGTACATCACTGTCCCCCTTAACCATCCCTCTACTCCCCACACATATTACCATCCCCCTTATTCACCCCACCACTACCCACATACAACACTGTCTCCCATATCCCACACTCCCATTAGCCACACACATTATGTCCTCCTTATCCACCACCTCCACCACCCAGACCGATCGCTTTCTCTGCCTCTCCCCCAACTGATTGCCCACACAGTGGCAGCAAATCCCCTTACACCCCCCCAATCAGAGATTCATCCCCCCCCCGCCAGCGATAAGGCCCCCCAATAATGATCTAGCCTCACTACCCTCCCCACCTCCCAGAGAGTGATCTGACCTCACTAACCGCACCCCCCTCACCCCCAGAGGAACATCTGACCTGCCTCTTCCTCCCTCCCACTACACAATGACTGGCCCTCTCTCCCGACCCAGCCCCTCCCCCCCCCACCCCTGGAGATACATCTGACCCGCCTCCTCCTCCTCCCTCTCAAACAGACAACAATCTGGCCTCATTCCCCATTGCCCCCTACTGACAACTAGAGAACGATCTGACCCACCTCCCTCCTCCCCGCCACCACTGATCTGAGTCAGAGAGCCATTGGAAGCACTGAACACACCTCTTCAGCAGCTGGAGCATCCGATTCAGACTTTTATTTAGCAGGTCCGTTATGGCGCGGTTCCGGATTGGCGAACGTGATGGTAAAGGAGGAAATGCTGATAGAGTTGGGCAGGCAGTTCACTAATTCAATTTATCTGCATGCAGATATATTTAAATCGCCATTGCGCCTGTTTTGGGCGGGAAGCAGATCGCCGCCATTCCTGGTTTTCAGTAAAGTGACAATCTGCATGGACTGGGTGCAGATCGCAATAACGGCCTCTCATCCAACTTTACCACGTTTTTGCCCCTGAAAACGGGAATGAAGCAACAGTAAAATAGGGCAATAGGGTAAAATAGATGTGCAAATAGCGATATCTCTTAACTAGATTATTGGGTCTGTAAGGGTGTTACTAAGTTAAAAGAGACAGAATGAGGTTGATTAATATTTTTCTTGGTGCCTTTGTTGAAATCTTTACAATTTTTTTGTTGTCTTGTGTAATATAGTCATGTTTCCTTGTTTAATGAATGTTTTATCTTTTTGTTAAAAAGTCAACAGTAGACAGACTCCTCTGAATCTGTTCTGTAAGTACCTTCCATGCTTTAGAAAAATAAATGATCTACCAAGTCATGTTACATTCTGGATTTGACTTGTCCAGTAATAACACCAGCTGAGATGATAATACAAGTGGGTAGATCTGTGAGCGGGTAACAGGTTAAAACAATTTAAACTGTCAGTAAGCTGACAGAAAACCAGCAGAAAACCACCAATTTCTGCTGTTAAACTGTGTGTAAACAGGGGAAATGGATGGCACAGTAGCACAGTGGTTAGCACTGTTGTCTCGTAGCACCAGGGACGTGGGTTCAATTTCGGCCTATGTCACTGTCTATGCAGAGTGTGCACATTTTCCCCATGTCTGCATGGGTTTCCCCTGGGTTCTCTATTTTCCTCCCAGAGTCCAAAAGACATGTTGATTCGGTGCTAAATTCTCCCTTTGTGCACCCAACAGGTGCTGGAGTGTGGCGGCTCGATAATTTTCTCAGTAACTGCATTGCAGTATTAATGTAAGCCTACTTGTGATACTAATAAATAAACTTAAAATCCCCATAGGACAGTTTGTTATTTGAATATGCAGAATAATCATGATCTGCTTCTCTAATCTTGAATTCTGGCTTCCAGAAAAGACAATGTGAACGGACAGTAGGATTTAAAACAGTTAAGCAATTGACAGACAAACAATGTTTTAAATGCATGAAATCTGACACCTGCTTCCTTGTCAAAAGGTAGGGCTCACAGGGTTTGTTCCAAAAGTCTGCCTTAACTGCTTTGGAGTTGATTTCCAGAAGTCTGGAAATCATTTCTTTTACCTTGAAGTTTTCTACTTTGATCTGCACTTTCCAGCTGTCAATCTTCAGACTAGCACGGGAGCTGCTAATGCAGCTGTATTCTGTATGTCAAATGAGGAACACAATTAACAGCAGTGAGGATATCAACAGCAGCAGGAATTGCACTCGTAGAATGTGTAGTAGCTTTCTTTTCTACCACCTGCTATCCCACAGGATAGAGGGCATGAGCATGAAATTCCAGCTTGTAACTTCAAACACTATTATATACAGGGAAAGGATAAGCTTCCTGAGCATTAGTGCTTCAGGAAGCTCTGAACTTCCCATCAGAAATGCTGACATTTCTTGCCTTGAAGAAAAAGAAGATCACTTGCCAAGGGGGCCAAGTTGGTATGCATTACCAACAGCTGTCAAAGTCATTCCAGAGCTTTAATTTATTTCCTTCTGGCTCCTACCAGTGATATTCTGGTGTTATTTGCAGAATCTGTTGTCCAAAAGTGCATGTCACACATGACCGACACCTGTTTGCCAAGACTTGCAATTATAGACATTTCTCAACTGGTGAGGCCAATTGTAATGAGCAGCTGCTTGGACTTGCTTCACTGGCTGGCTTCCCACAGGTCCACAGAGAAAGCAACTGCACTTGTGAGATAATAAATGTTTCCCAGATCATGCAGGAGCTTTCATGAATCAAAACTGACTTCATCAACGTTCACTTGGTTTGCAACTATCAAAAACTAAACAAGATTTCCCAGGGAGCTGCCATGATGAGTTCATCCTGCATCAGTCAAGTCTCATGGAGATATTCATACCCCAAAACAGAACCTCTGGATAGCTCCTTGGAGGTAAGGGTTACCCACTTAAAGATATGGCAATTGGGAATGCTTAGAAACCAAACCACAGAATTATAAAATCATAGAGCACAGGAGAGGCCCTATGGCCTATTGAGTCTGCACTGACACATTAGAAACACCTGAACTCCCACCTAATGAGAAGAACAAAGAACAAAACAGCATGGGAAACAGGACCTTTGGCCCAATGAGCCCGCACCGCCACCTCGATGTTCCCACTTCTACCCATGATCCCTGTCTATGTTTATAGATCTATGCATTAGAACCAAATTTGAGACAATTTAGGGAGAATTTGTTCTGCCAATCAGCCTAAGAGCACATCTTTGGGATGTGGGAGGAAACCAGAGCACTGGGAGAAAACCCACGCAAGCACAGGGAGAATGCGCAAACTCCCACAGACACAGGCCCAAATCCATGTATTTGCACAGCACAGCAATTGTCACTGAGCTGTCTTGTTGCCCATCAACTGGTCCAGGTCAAGTGTACACTAATGAAGTGAAGCACTAGACTACTCTTGAAAAATCCAAGAGCAGCTCTCTCACTTGGTCAATACTTGGCCCATAGCCCTGAATGATATGATGTGCTAAGTGCTTATCCAGATAATTTTTAATGTGCGTAAGGCAACCTGCCTCTACCATCCTTCGAGGCAGCACATCCCGGACCACTAATGTCAAGGAAAGGTTGGAGTTAAAGTTTATTTATTAGTCACAAGTAAGGCTTACATTAACACCGCAGTGAAGTTACTGTGAAATTTCCCTAGTTGCTGCAAACAATCAGAATGCTAAAGATCCAATTCAGGAATCTAGACAAATGTCGTACTGCAGTCTCTGGAGGAGAAATATGATATGACGGGGCACCAATAGCCATAAACATCACTAACAAGTCTGCTCAGGATGGTCAGGTTTCAGCAGACATTGGAGCCATTTAGCACATAATTTCCAAACTCGGTATCCATGGAACAAAACAGTTGCACGATCAGCAATCAATCCATTTCGCAGACACCAATTTATAGAATCCCTACAGTGCAGAGGAGGCCATCTGGCCCATCGATCCTCACTGACAATGATTCCATCCAGGCTCTATCCCTATAACTCCACATATTTATTCTGCTAACTCCTTGACACGAAGGGACAATTTAGCGTGGCTAGTCCATCTGACCTGTACATCTTTGGGCTGTGGGAGGAAACTGGAGCACCCAGAGGAAACCCATGTAGACAAGGGGAGAATGTGCAAATTCCACACAGTCAGTTCCTAGGCTAAAAATCAAACCCAAGGCCCTGGCACCATGAGGCACCAATGCTAATCACTGTGTCACCCCACCATGCTGTCTTATTTTTATTTACTCATTTTTGCCTATCTTTAACTTTTGTCTGATCATTGCTTACAGGGCAGAAGGCCACTTGACAAGTGGCATGCAAAACTGGGCAAGATAAGACAATGGAATAACAAAATTAATTATTAAACAAAAACTCAATGTAATACAATGTTAAACATTCAGATGAATGCCCTTGTGAGGTTATAAATCTTTCATTGACCTTTTCTATTACACCAATGCTTTGCAATTCCTACGCCTTTGACAGAGTTAGAGACGAGCTGCTGGTATCATTGAGCTCAAAAGGGAAAATGCTGGAAAATCTCAGCAGATCTGGCAGCATCTGTAAGGAGAGAAAAGGCTGACGTTTCAGGTCCAGATGACCCTTTGTCAAAGCATCCACAGTAATTTGCTTGTATCATAGAGCTAATGGTTTAGATGCTTTTGGATGACGTGCACTGGATTTTGGATATCTGAATGGCACTGTTACTAACTACCTCACCTATCCTCCTGGAGAAATAGTTTCATCAATTAGGACAGGGGGAATAGTGTGATGCAATGAGTGAGGGAGTCGGAAATGAGTTTCTATTTCATGTCCCTCCTAAAAAAATAACCTATGTACAACGTGAACGTTGGCAAAGAAAACATTTGTTTCCCATCTCTAATTGCCCTGAAGAATATAGTGGTGAGCTGTCTTCTGGAACAACTGCAGTCCATCTCCTCCCACAGTGCTGTTAGGAATGCAACATTGAACCATAGAAAATTTACAGCGCAGAAGTCATTTGACTCGTCTTGTCCATGCCAGTCTGAGGACATTCATTTGTCCTTTCTAATCTCACCTCCCTGAAATGAAATCAGGAGCTAAGTGGCCCTGGCCAAACCTAAACTGAGTATCAGTTAGTGGGTTATTGCTGAGTAAACGATAGCATTGCTGACAACACCCATTCGCTCTCATGGTCCACTTCCATTTTGCTGCCAACTAAGAGCTGGAGAACAATTTGCTTTACTTTAATGAACAAAAAAGCCAAGGGTCACCTCAAACTGAGTCTGCATGACACCAGCAAAAGTCATTCTGTCGTTTGCCTGCCACCGACAAGTGATATTCTTTCCATAGACATAGACATCAGTATGAAAACCTGAGACATGCAGCATTCATAGTAGAGACAGACTCTATTAATGTCTCCCCTATCGTGAACAGTGTGACTGATAGAGCCTCAAACATTTTTTGCTGTTATTATTAGGCCTCTGTTGATGGCACAGAGCATCAGGACCTGTGTCCAGCTGAGTAGTCAGATGCAAATGCATTGGCTGGCTTTCAAAAAAACATGATAAACATGCAGCTGATATAACATGCTATCTCAACCGCAAATGGATAAGTTAAAAGTCAGCCCTTTGTGGTAGCCAAGACTGGAAAATTCCACTTGTCTGGGGACAACTTCCTTACAGTATCATTCAGCTGATAAATGAAATAATTCTCCAACTCCAAATGCAAATGGCTCATTCTTTACTTTATCCCTTAGTGCTGTTCTTTACAACTAGGAATTAATTTATTAGTCATGGTGAAAAAAGTTGATTTGCTCCATTTCACAAAATAAATCTGCTACTTGTATAGTGTCAGCAAACTTTCAAAACACTCTGTCAGCACTAGAATAATATTGTATTAAATATTAAACCCCACAGCTAGTG
Organism: Sphyrna mokarran; assembly: GCA_024679065.1. Lineage (NCBI taxonomy): Eukaryota > Metazoa > Chordata > Chondrichthyes > Carcharhiniformes > Carcharhinidae > Sphyrna > Sphyrna mokarran. The sequence continues at coordinate 104,059,695 of JAGIQG010000006.1, forward strand.
CAACTATGCATTTTATAAATGAGTTATTTGGCCCTCTAATACCAAATGCAATGGCACACATAAGGTTTGACAGCATGCTTTGCAACACAATTATTGTATTGTTTTATTAAAAGCTGTCAACAGTTAGTTTTCAATTGCTGTGATTAACATCTTTTAATGGTGTGAAGCGTGGCACACTAAATAAAACGCGGCTGTCTCAAAAGATATTTCAACTTGCAACATGATTGACCTTGATTTTTACTGTGGAAATGCAGAGAAGGGAACCTTCCCAAAGGAAGATACACTGGATTAGTCTCATAGATTGATCTGACACTTACTGTTTTCATGCCTTTCAATTTACTGAGCAGATGTTTTATGGCCTCTGTAACGAATTAAAAGGGGATTGCAAGTGTCAAACAATTCACATTCGGTTGGTACCACTGAAGGTGACTTCAGTGTTCACCTTATACACGTCTGTAACCTTTCATGCCTTGGCAAGTTCAGTTGCAAGCACTAATGTCAACCGCACCAAATGTGTGATTGAAACTTGTGTGTGAAATAGAACAGAACATAGAACACTACAGCACAAAGAGGCCCTTCGGCCCACAAGTTGTGCCGAACACATCAAAAACCTACCCAGCCGTAGACCTATCTATAACCCCCAATCCCATTGGATCCCATATACTCATCCAGAAGTCTTTTAAAAGACCCCAGCGAGTTCGCCTCGACCACCACCGACGGCAGCCGATTCCATTCACTCACCACCCTCTGAGTGAAAAACTTTCCCCTAGCATCCCCTCTGTACTTGCTTCCCTGCACCTTAAATCTGTGCCCTCTCGTCGCGACCATTTCAGCCCGGGGAAATAGCCTCTGAGAGTCTACCCTATCTATTCCTCTCAACATCTTGTAAACCTCTATCAGGTCGCCTCTCAACCTTCGTCTCTCCAGGGAGAACAGTCCCAGCTCCCTCAACCTGTCTTCATAAGGCATGCCTCCCAATCCAGGCAAAATCCTTGTAAATCTCCTCTGCACCCTTTCAATAGCTTCCACGTCCTTCCTATAGTGAGGCGACCAGAACTGCGCACAGTACTCCAAGTGTGGTCTGACAAGGGTCCTATAAAGCTGCAGCATTACTTCCTGACTCCTGAACTCAATCCCTTGATGAATGAAGGCCAGTACACCATAAGCTTTCTTAACCACATCCTCCACCTGGGAGGCCGATTTGAGAGTCTTCTGGACCCGGACCCCAAGATCCCTCTGCTCTTCCACACAGCTAAGACTCCTACCTTTGATAGTGTACTCATTCATCCCGTTGGATCTGCCAAAATGGACCACAACACAATTATCCGCGTTGAAGTCCATCTGCCACTTCTCCGCCCAGTCTTGCATCCTGTCGATGTCATGCTGCAACTTCTGACATCCCTCCAGACCATCCACAACACCACCGACCTTCGTGTCATCGGCAAACTTACTCACCCATCCCTCCACTTCCTCAAATATCCAAATCAGAATTCATTTTTGGCTTATGTCTGGATTAAAAAGATAAATCAGCTGGGATTCATTCTTGGAGTCTCATTTAACACAACCAGAATGGCCTGGTCTAAAAGACTTGCCTCCGGACAGTGAAAGGCAATCTAACTGAATGAACAGTTAATAATTAATGCTCTCTTTCAGAAGCGTGAAATAACCAGAAAGGCACAACGGAGACTAAGTATTGCTAGAAGAAAAAAGACCACGTTGTATCTTATTTATAGAATCATGAAACTATGGAGCGAGATTTTCTCTTTTGTTGGCAAAGGTTGATGGCGGGCAGGAAAAGCAAAACTGAGGATGGAAATGGCAGCTTTTTCAACCATATATTGCCAAATATTTTCATTCTTGGGTTCCAAAACATACTGCTTGGTAAGTGGCCTTTGCTTCATCCACACCACCATTACCATAGTCCTCCAATTGGTGCAATTAAGCAATTGGTGCACCACATGTAAAGGTCATCCCAGCCCATAGAAGCTGCACTTTGCAGGTTACCGAAAAGTGATGTCTACCAGGAAATCTGCCCTAAAATTCTCCATGCTAAAGAGTGAGTTGAGGAGAGCTAAGAGGGGACACGAGAAGACTTTGGCTGATAGGATTAAGGAGAATCCTAAAGCTTTCTTTAGATATGTTAAGAGTAGAAGATTGGTTAGGGCAAGATTAGGGCCAGTCATAGACAGCAGTGGGAAGTTAGGTTTACCAGGATGTTGCCTGGTATGGAGGGCAGGTCTTATGAAGAGAGGCTGAGGGATTTGAGGTTGTTTTCGTTAGAGAGGAGGCGGCTAAGAGGACACCTTATCGAAGCATATAAGATGATTAGAGGTTTAGATAGGGTGGACAGTGATAGCCTTTTTCCTAGGATGGAGAAAGCTAGCACGAGGGGACACAGCTTTAAATTAAGGGGTGATAGTTATAGGACGGATATCAGAGGTAGGTTCTTTACCCAGAGGGGGGTTAGGGAGTGGAATGCCCTGCCTGCGGCAGTTGTAGATGCGCCAAGTTTGGTGGCGTTTAAGAGGTTAGTTGACAAGTTTATGGAAGAGAAGGGAATGGTTTAGTTTGGAGGGTCATTGCTTTTTATAATGGTCGGCGCAACATCGAAGGCCAAAGGGCCTGTTCTGCGCTGTAATGTTCTATGTTCTATGTTCTATGCCTCTATGGACGGACTCATAATGCTGTTGAGGCCCACTCTGGCTTAATCTACCCATGTTCAGGGAAAAGAATGTAGCAGCAAGGTCACAAACCTAGCATGGGAGACAGTGACAGAAGTCATGACTGCCAGTGCCTTGCACAGGAGAACAGTCATCTGTGAAAGAAAAGGATAGGAACAGGAATAGGCCGTTCAGCTCATTGAGCATTCAGTAGGCTCAATTCAGTAGGTCTTTTGCACATACAAACTATCCCCATAATTCCTTATACTATTGTCCATCAGAAATCTGTCAATCTCTACCTTAAACCTGCTCAATGGCTGAGCTGCGGAGATGTTGGCATTGGACTGGGGTAAACACAATAAGAAGTCTCAACACCAGGTTAAAGTCCAACAGGTTTATTTGCAGCAAAGGCCACTAGCTTTCGGAACTGGCTGTTCCTTCGTCACCTGGGTGGGAGTTCTGATCACAAACCAGGCATATAAAGACACAAACTCAATTTACATGAATAATGATTAGAATGGGAGTCTTTACAGCTAATCAAGTCTTAAAGGTACAGACAATGGGAGTGGAGAGAGCATTGAGCACAGGTTAACAAGATATGTATTGTTTCTAGACAGAAAGTTAGTGAGATTTTGGATTAATGTCACACTATCTGTAACCCCCACAATTTGCCTTGACTTGCAAAATCTCACTAACTTTCTTGTCTAGAAACTTCACATCTTTTTAACCTTGTGCTTAATGCTCTCTCCACTCACATTGTCTGTACCTTTAAGACTTGATTAGCTGTAAATCATTATTCATGTAAATTGAGTTTGTGTCTTTATACGCTCTTTTGTGATCAGAACTCCCATCTGCCTGATGAAGGAACAGCTGGTTCTGAAAGCTAATGATGTTTGCTACAAATAAACCTGTTGGATTTTAACCTGAGGTTGTGAGACTTCCTACAATGACTAAGTTTCTATGGCTCTCTGGGGTTGAGAATTTCAAACATTCACAATCCTCCTTGTAGAGAAATTTCTTCTCATCTCAGTCCAATGTGGCTTTCCCCTTATTTTGAAATTGTGAATTTGTTATTACATGCCTAGTTTGCTCATTCTCTCTTCATAAGACCGTCCCACCATCCTTGGAACAGGTCTGGTGAACCTTCATTGCATTCCCTCTATGGCAATAACACATGGAGGTAAGGGGAATCAAAACTGCACAAAGTACTCCAGGTATGGTCTAACCAAGCTCCACACAATTGAAGAAAGATTGCATTACTCCTGTACTTAAATCCTCTTATGATAAAAGCTAGTATTCCTAATAGCTTGCTGCGCCTGTATGTTAACTTTTAGTAACTTAAAGACAAGGACACCTGGATCCCTTTATGCGAATGAATGGCAGATTCAGTATAATTTGGATAAATGTGAGTTTATCCATTTTGGTATCAAAAACAGGAAGGCAAAGTACTATCTGAATGAGTTCAGTGGGGGTAGGAGGGTATGCAGTGTGTACTTGTCCAGCAGTCACTGAAGATAAGGATGCAGGTGCAGCAGGTAGTATAAAAGACAAATGCTATGTTGGCCTTAATAGTGAGAGGATTAGAATAAAGGAGCAACAAAATCTTGATACAATTATACAAGGCCTTGCTGAGTCTACACTTCAAATATTGTGCACAGTTTTGGTCTCTATCAGAAGAAGGATGTTCTTGTTCTAGAGAGAAGGTTTCCAGATTGATTCTTGGTATGGCAGGATTGACATATGAGAAGAGATTGAGTCAGTTAGGATTGGATTTGTTTTTGAACTTTCTGTCAAGAGAAGCAGGGTACCCCCTGTTTGCTCTCTTCCTACCCCTTACAATTTTGTATAGCTTAATTACGTCACTCCTTAGTTCTTTTTTTCCCAAGGAAAACAAAGTCAACCTCTCCAATTTCTCCTTTTAACTACAATTTTCCAGCCCTGGCAACATTCTAGTAAATTTTCTCTGCACTCTCTCCAAAGCATTTACATCCTTCCTGTAATGTGGTGACCTGAACTGCACACAATACTTCAGATGTGGCCTCATCAATATTTTATATGGTATCATCATTATATTCTTACTTTTGTATTCTATTTGTCTGCCAATGAAGGAGAACGTTCCATATGCCTTCTTTACAAACATATCTCCTCACACTGCTATCTTTAGGTACCTATATATACACTTGCAGGCTAAGGTCTCTCACTTCATTTATCCCTCTCAGCATATTCCCATTTTTTTGTACATCCTCTTTTATCGTTTGAGCTCCCTAAATGCATTATGTCATACTTATCAGAGTTGAACTCCATCTGTCACTTTCCTGCTCACTCCACCAACATATCTATATCATTTTGGAGCTTACAACTACATTTACACTATTCATTACACAGCCAATTTTTGTATCATCTACAAACTTCATAATGCAAGGCCACTTACAGAAAGGTTACCTCTGTTTCTCCCTCCAAAATTTTGCTAGATCTGAGTATTTCCTATTCTTTTTAATTTCAAATATCCAGCCTTTGTAGCAGTTTCCTGTTATGTTGAGTTGGAAGTTTGGTGTCTGTTTCACAATAATATTACTGAGCACTCAGAAAAGTGGATTGTGACCAGTCAATGTAGATTTCATGCTTGACAAATAAATTATGTTAAGAAAGGATCGATAATGGAAAGGAAACAGATGTAATTTATATAGATTTTCAAAACAAAACAAAAACAATTGAACCAGTAGCATAAAAACAATTTGGCTCCAAAATTGAGGGAAAACTGTCAAAACTTGCAAGCAATACCTAAACAGAGATTGGCACCTTATGACAAAGGCTGTAAATAACTACAGAAGGACATAGATAAGTATGAGATGGTTAGCTAAAAGATAGATAAATTCAATATAGAAAATGCAAAGTGATATATTTTGAGAATAGTAACAGCGAAAAGAAATATATGTTATATACTGATATTTATTATTTAGAAGAGCAGAGTGATAATGATTGCTCGTATGCAACTTATTAAACATGGTGGTATCCATCAATAAGGATATAAAAATGTAACAGGAATTTCCAATTTTGTATCCATGGGCATAGTGTGCAGAAGGAAGGAAGATGTTGGAGTAGCATGCAGTTTAGAGATCCCATTATACAAAGGATATAAAAGCAATGTAGAAGGTACACTGCAGCTTCACTGGTTTGATGGAGTTACATTTAATAAGAGAAATTGGTTCTGCAGTCTACAAAGCTGAGTAGGTTTAATGGGTGATTTAATAGAAGCCTTCAAGACTGTGAAGGAGTATAGTCAGGTAAATAGATATAGATTGTCTCTTCTGGTTACAAGACAAAAAAAGGCACAAATTCAATATGGTCACAAAATAAATTTTAAAAAGTTTATAAAATTCTAAACGTGGAATGGTTAGAACATGAAATAATATACCAACAGGCCACTGTTGAAGCAGCATGCACAGTGATAGATTTTGTCATCTGGATGTGAAGTCTATGAAGTGAATTGCACAGCTTGTACCCAATTTTCCATGGTGAGTTTGTTATCAGAATTAGGTGTGATCCCAGGGTCAGATATGGACGTGTGCAGAATGAAGAGACACTGTTATAAGGACTCACAAGAACTTAAATGCTGCAGAAAGAAGAAAAAGATAACTTGCTGAACACTGGTGTCATTGCATGCACTTTGCATAAGGTTTCATTCACTATTACTTATAAAAAATTATGGGATCCCTACCATGCAGAAGTTGGCCATTTGGCAAGCCTGCACTGACAACAATTTGACACAGACCTTATTGCATTATCCCCATGCATTTACACTGCTAGTTGCTTGACACTAAGGGGCAATTTAACATGGCCAATGCATGAAACCTGCACGTCTTTGGAGTGTGAAAGAAAACCGGAGTAAATTCACGCAGACACGGGAAGAACATGCAGACTCCACGCACAACCCAAGCCCAGAATTTAACCTGGCTTCCTGGCACTGTGAGGCAGCTATGTTAGCCACTGTGTCGCCATGTTATCCCATGGGCACACTTGTTATATAAGTGCAATTATGAATAAAATTTGGAAAATATATTGCATACCACAAGGGTTAGGGGTGGTGGGGTAGCTTTATGCCAGGTGATGAATGCTCTGCTTGTTTCAAGTAATCACTTCCTGTTGTTAAAGTACTAAAAATGGGGAAATCATTTGTGAAAAAATGTAAATTCAAGATTTGGGAAAGAAGTAGGTGAATGCAATGAGATTAGATCAGGTCGTGAAAAGCACTAACATAAACTTCACATGGATGGATGACGTGTTTTTTGTGCTGCAACGTTCTATTTTGTCTGCTTCTAGGGACTAGAGAAATTTAACATGATCTCATTAAAGTTTTCAGGATTAGAGAGGGAATTAACAAAAATGAATGCAGGCAGGTTTAGTTGAAGAGCCTGAGTATATTGTTGCAAAATTTACTAGGATAATTGAAAAAAGTTGTGAAGAGGAAACAGTCTGAAAACAGACTGTTAAGAAAACATGTTAAGTCACCAGACAAAAATTTAAAGGCAAGAATAATATGGCAAAATGCAACGTTATCTTGTCGGTGCTTTGATATGCCTTTACGGAATAGTAGCCTTGCACCAATAGGAGGAAAGTATATTCTGCTTTCTATTCTTGATTTGAGCAGAGTACAGACACACGGTTTTATACTGATGTATAATTGTTCTGATGCACAAGGCCTTTATATACTCAAAATGTGCTTACTAGATCTTTTGCATGATTAGTGATGGTATCATTATCATTATATAATTTGGGAAGAATAGAACAGCAAAATATCATTTAAATGGAGAGAGACTACAGACTACTGCAGTACAAAGGGATCTGAGTACCCTTGTATATGTTATTCAAGAAGATTAGCATGCTGGTCTAGCAAGCAATTCTAAAGACAAATGGAATGTTGTCCCTCATTACCGGTTTGGGGTGGGGGGTGGGGAGTGCAGGGGCGGTGGGGGCAATATAAAAATCAGCAAGCCTTGCTCTAATTGTACAGGGCATTGGTGAGACCATGCCTAGAGTACTGCACACAGTTTTAGTCTCCTTATTGAAGGTGGAATGTACTTGCAGACAGTTCAAGGAATGTTGATCAAGTTGATTTCTGGAATCAAGACATTGTTTTATGAAGAAATGCTGAGCATGTTGGATCTATACTAACTGATGCTTAGAAAGGTGAAAGGTAATCTTACTGAAAGATTGTGATGTGGCTTGGCAAGATATATGCTGTGCAGATATTTCTTTGTGGGGACATTTAGACCTAAGGAAGACAATTTCAGGATAAAGATGTGCAGGTTAGGTGCATTGGCCACGCTAAATTGATTCTAGTGTCAGGGAAATAGTGGTCAGTGCAGACTCAATGGGATGAATAGCCTCTTTCTAGGCCTTGTACAGATTCTGTAAAAGAGCTGCCCATCTAATATATCAATAAGAATCATTTCTTTCCTCAGAAGGTCATGAAATGCTTTACATTCTCTACCTAAAAGAGTTGTAAAGGCTGAGTGATATCAAAGGCTGAGTTTTGAAAAGAAAATCTGAGTGAGAGAGGTTATGGGTTACAAACAGGAAAGTGGAGATCCAACATGATCTTACTAAATAGCGGAGCAGACTTGAGGAATCTACTTCTGTACTTTATTTCTTATGTTTATATTTCAGATGTTTCACTGTAATATGCCAAAAAACATAAGAACAAAGAAGAAAGAAAATTACAGCACAGGAACAGGCCCTTCGGTCCTTCAAGCCTGAACTGACCATGCAGCCTGTCTTAACTAAAACCCCTACCTTCCTGAGGACCATATTCCTGTATTCCCATCTCATTCATGTACTTGTCAAGTACATGACCTTAAATGTCATTACTGTACCTGCTTCCACTACCTCCCTTAGTAACAAGTTCCAGGCACTCACATAACTCTCTGTATAAAAGATCTGCCTCGTACATCTCTTTTAAACGTTGTCCCTTACACCTTAAACCTATGCCCCCTAGTAATTGACTCTTCCACCCTGGGGAAAAGCTTCTGACTTATCCACTTATCCATTCATGGCATAAGACCATGTAAGAAGAGAAGCCAGGAAGAAAAGGTGGGAAATGAGTTGCCAAGAGAAGCCATTGAATTAGAGAGCGAAAACAGGTCAGGGGAAAATTGGAAGTGTTTTATGCATATGCAGGAATAAACTCAATCAACCGGTTTCAATGGAATCATGGCTAGTCAGTAACCTAACTCCATATATCATCTTTATCTCATTTTTTGAAACCTGATGACATCTCTCCCACAGTCTGTGTGCAAGCCCATATGTTGTACACTTTCAAAAGCCCCTCTTTTAAATACTATTAGAAACCACACTGCAGTGCAAAAAGAGGCCATGGAACCCATCAAGTCTGCACCGACCACAAACACACCCAGGCGTTACTCCCATATCCCTACCGCTACTGCCTCTAACCTGCGCACCTCAGGACACTAAGGGGCAATGTTAGCACGGCCAATCAACCTAACCTGTACATCTTTGGACTGTGGGAGGAAACTGGAGCACCCAGGGGAAATGCACGCAATACGAGAAGAATGTGCAACTTCCACACAGACAGTGACCTAAACCAGGAATCTAATCCAGGTGCCTAGAGCTGTGAAGCAGCAGTGCTAACCTCTGTGCTACTGTACCATGAAGTGAGCTGCGATGACAGTAGTTAAAAATCCTAAGTATTCACACCTATTGAGGCCCTAATCAGGCTTCAATTGGTTGACAATTAACTTTTGAGCTTATAATCATTGGAGTTTAGAAGAATGAGAGGTGATCCTATTGAGACATATAAGATTTTCAGAGGGCTTAACCATGTAGATGTTGAGACAATGGGCCCAATTTTACCATCATGTTGCACCCATTTTCAGATGCAAAAACCTGATAAAACCAGGCATGAAGTGAATGGTATGATTCACGTGCGGTCCCTCTCCCTTACCAAGAGACAAAAATGGCCGCCATCAGGATTACAGGCAAAATGTCAATTTAAAAGCAGTGTGTGTATTTAAATGGCCTTAATACATGCCCAAACTTACTGACACTTCTACCTTTACGCTGCGTTCGCACATCCAGATTTAGTGTGGAACAGACATGGTCTGCAAAGATCTGATTTGAGAGCCGAGCTTTCGAGGAGGTAAATTCTGAGCTTCTGGCAGCTCTCTGACTCAGATTGGTGATGGGGTGTGAGGGGAAGGAAGTGGGTCAGATGGCTTACTGGTGGGGGTGGAGGTGGGGTGAGGAAGGTGGGTCAGATGGCTCTCTGGTTGGGGAGAGGAGGAGGTGGGTCAGATGATTCTGTGGTGTTGGGGGACTGGGGGTCGAGGAGTGGGGGGATGTCTGCTGCCACTTTACCTGTGTTTTGTGGTGGGGGAGGGTGTGGAGAGGTGTCCGCTGCCACTCTGTGTGCTCGGTGGGAAGTGGGAGGGAAAGGGTGTCGTCTGCCACTCCATGTGTGATTGTTGTGGGGGGAGGGAGAAAGGGTGGCAGGGGTTGCAATTGGTTTGGATGGCAGGAGTGTGGGGGAATAAGGAGGTCAGTAATACTGAGGGCAAGGCAAAATCTATAGGGTCGGGGGAGGCATTATCCAGCCTGGAAGTGATGTGGCAAGGAACATTTTTCTAATTGTTTTTACTGTGCATGTGCAGTTGAAGGCTTCAATTGAAGCTCCAGCATTTTGGACATGTTAAATATCCCTCCCAACCCCTATAGCACCATTCAAAATCATTGCTATTTTTTCAGACTGAGTGTATATGGGGAAGCCTGAAAATGGGTCTAAAAGTCGGATTTGAAACAATCCCAGTTTCAAGTCTTTTTTTTTCAGTAATACTCAAGCGCTGTATCACTAAACAACTATTTTATGGTCTCCTTGACTTAGTGAATGTTCCTGGTTGATGGAAAAGTTGGCTAAGTCTGCAGGGAATGATGCTGGACATTGTAAACGTTCTGTACTTCTGCAGATGGAGTTTAATTTAAATAAATGTGAGGTGATGCGTTTTGGTCAATCGAACTAGGGCAGGACTTACTCAGTTAATGGTAAAGTGTTGGGGAGAGTTGTAGAATAAAGAGATCACAGCTCCTTGAAAGTGGAGTCACAGGTGGACACAGTGGTGAAGAAGGCATTCGTCATGCTTGGTTTCATTGGTCAGAATATTAAATGCAGGAGTTGGGATGTCTTGTTGAAGTTGTACAAGACATTGGTAAGGCCACACTTGGAACATTGTGTTCTGGTCACCCTATTATAGAAAGGATATTATTAAACTAGGAAGAGTGCAGAAAAGATTTACTAGGAAGCTACCAGGACTTCTTGGTTTGAGTTACATGGAGAGACTGGATAGACTAGGACACTTTTCTCTGGAGCATAGAAGGCTGAGGGTGATTTTATAGAGGTCTATAAAATGAGGGGCATAGATCAGCTAGATAGATAATATCTTTTCCCTAAGGTAGGACAGTCTAAAACTAAAGGGCATAGGTTTAAGGTGAAAGGGGAGAGATACAAAAGTTTTCAGAGGGGTATCTTTTTCACACAGAGGATGGTGGGTGTCTGGAACAAGCTGCCAGAGATAGTAGTAGAGGCAAGTATAGTTTTGACTTTTTAAAAGCATTGGGACACTTACATGGGTAAGATGGGTACAGTGAGGTATGGACCAAATGTAGGCAATCGGGACTGGCTTAAGGGTTTAAAAAAAAGGCGGCATGGACAAGTTGGGCTGAAGGGCCTGTTTCCGTGCCGCCTTTTTTTTTAAACCCTTAAGCCAGTCCCGATTGCCTACATTTGGCCCATACCTCTCTATACCCATCTTACCCATCTAGGTGTATAAATGCTTTTTAAAAGTCAAAACTATACTTGCCTCTACTACTATCGCTGGCAGCTTGTTCCAGACACCCACCATCCAGACTTATTCTAATATCTTTCCAGCCTTTGTGATGAACCCGAGAGTAGCTGCATGACACGTGCCACTTATTGTACACTTAGCTCATGACTTCCGTCTGCACCTCCATCACATGTGGCTACAATGAGAGCCATGCAACAATGAGGAACAATATTGACTAGATCATCACTGTGCTGAAGCACCACTCCTGCTTGTGGGGAACACCACAGTTCTCATTATAACTGATGCCCCACTTTGAGCTGGTCTGCTGCATCCTTGAGAAGCTAACCATCATGAGGCATATCCTTTGCCACCAAGTTTCCACAATTATCTCAGGACGAGGAGGATTAGCTTGATGGAAAATTGCTAAATTACATTAGCAGAGACTGCAGATGACTTTGGAGGATGTCCAAAGATAGCTTGGGGTCTTGAAGATGCACATTCATTGTACACCATCCCATAGCCTGGCTGGCAACCAATATAAAGTGGCAGTGGAGGCAACATGAATGCTGTCATCCTAAGAGAGGATAGAATATTCATGCTCCGAAAGACCACTGCTTGGGGAAATCTTTCAGTTAGCTGAGTCTTCTGCTGAAGCACAAATAGCTGGGCTGCTATGATACTCTGTAAACTCCTTTGAACAACTGTATCAATAGCCATGACAGCAGCAATCTGAACCTGCGTGATAGGAGTGCTAGCCATTTGGCAGAGCTTTGAACCAGTCAAACCTTCAGTCAACTCCACGCACCAATATCTTCAACATGACCTCCCAAAACCTGAAGGTACGCTCACTGGTCTGTTGTCAATCTGAGGTCTTGAAATCTTATTGTGAAATCTTATTCAAGTAGTTCCAGGCCCTGCTGCAGCCAAAATGCAACCCACCTTTAAGAGTACAGGCTAGCTTTAAGTGGTTCTTGCTTTGCACAAATATGAGGCCTTTGCTGAGGCCTGCAGCCACTCTGCAACTCATTCTGCTCTGACTGTACACCACTGTCAATATGAGAAGGCAGCATAGGCTTGCACCAATTCAAAAGGGGGATAGGTTTATTATGCAGGCTGGTCCCTGTGCCCAATTTAAAGGTGAATAAATTTAACCTACAAATCTTCTTGAGACAGTTAAGTGAATGGTTTAAACCAATGGTCAATAATTAAATGTATATTTCTTAATATTTAAAATTTTATCCTCTTCCCCTGTGGGCAAAATAGGCTGTTCTTTTAAAAGTTAGATTTACTGATATTTAACAATCCATTGCCCTGTTTTAAAATGTTATTTTAATTATATTTTATGGGGTCCTGAAGGAAACGATGGTGCCAAGATATAATATCACTTTCATGTGATTTTAAAGGGCATTGCTGTTTCTGTAAAGATTAGCATTGACGAGAGCTGTAAAACTGTATGCATGTAATGCAGAGATTTCATATTCCAATCCCTGCAATGAGATTCACATCAAGTATAGTGTTCTATAGAAGTGTAAAATACTAAAGCATTTCCAGCAAAGTGGTAATGCTAAAACATTCAGACTAGATTCTATCTAACACAGTACCATTTCAAAGCGCTCATATGCACCGTGACTCTTTATGGTGACCTAAGGGAGGAGCATGTGTTTTATTTTGCTGTTGTGCGTTCAACTGAAGCACTGGCCCAGGCCATTGTCTGGAACTTTTTACTCTGAAAACAGATAGAAGATTAAGAGGAATTTTAATAGGATGTCAAAAGCATAAACCACAACCATATTAACAATAATGTTGTGGGTGATCTACCTATCATGGCCTCCATGGTCATTACAACATTATTGCTGTGGGCTTCATGGACTATGAGCTTCCTTATTAAGCGAGACGAAGATCAGCCAATGAGCAGAGGTCAGTGGGTATTGTTAAGCCTACAGCTCAACCGAGACCAGTGTGGTTGGTCCGGAGATGTAGATTGTCTAGCTGTAAGCCACAGACATGGCCCTTTGATTTGGTACACAATAAAGTGTGTTTGCTGACAGGAATCTGGCATTTGGCTGAATTACTGCAAGTAACCTAGCCAAAAATATCATCGCCCAACAAAATCCAGAGCCGATTACCTGATAATGAAACATAAGAAAATCGTGGAATGCTGTGACAGGAAAGGGAAAAAATATTTAAAAATTGGAAGCTCTCAAAAGGAAAAACTTAACAATCCCTCCCAACTAACAAAGCTGATCAGAGATAGTTGGAGTATATCATATGGAAATACAAGAAGACCTAACAATTAAGATCAAGAGGGAATACTTAGGTTGGCACAGAGGTAATGGACTAATAAATTTTATGTTGTTTTCTCTAAATTAGGTAGCAGTTTGAACTTGGATTGGGAGATGTTATAGGGGTGCTGGTTATAGGAGGGATATCAGAGGTAGGTTCTTTACCCAGAGGGTGGTTAGGGAGTGGAATGCCCTGCCTGCGGCAGTTGTAGATGCGCCAAGTTTGGTGGCGTTTAAGAGGTTAGTTGATAAGTTTATGGAAGAGAAGGGAATGGTTTAGTTTGGAGGGTCATTGCTTTTTTCATAATTGGTCGGCGCAACATCGAAGGCCGAAGGGCCTGTTCTGCGCTGTAATGTTCTATGTTCTATGTAAGTGCCATTAAATTTATTGTTTCACTGGCTAAAGTACTCAATATAACTGCAAATAATCAGTGAGTGATATTTCAAAACTTGAAACCTTAATCAATTAAAGAAAATATGATAGAGCTAGCAGGATTGGTGATCTGTTGCAGCCGTAGCATTGACATTGCTGTGATCCATAGAAACAGCAAGTGCCTGAAGGTCAAAGAATCTCAATTCAAAGTCAATGAGCTGGAGTCTGAACTTTGGACATTGCAGTGAATCAGGGAGACAGAAAGTTGCCTGGGGACTTTGTTCTGGGAGGCAGTCACACTCCTGAGATGAAGTACTTCAGAACTTCATGGGCTGACAGATTTGATCAAGAGTGAGGCAGGTAAAGGAATATAGAAAGCAGCACTCAAGAGTCACTTCTCTTTGCACTTGTTCAACAGGTTTGATGCTCTTGCAGCTTGCATCGATGACAACAGTAATCATACAGATGATGAGCAAACTGACCTCAACACCAAAGTCCAAGGGACCATTCAAATTGATGGAGTAAAAGACATGCAGTAGTAGTATGGAATAGTATAATGAGGGATAAGAATTCTATTGCCGGCAGTTGAGTGCATGAGTCCAAAAGGCAGTTTTGCTTGGTGCAATGGAAGAACTTAAAACGGGAGGGGAACATCCAATTATCATGTTCCTTAACTACAACATGGGTAGAATGAAGAAAAGGAGTATGAACAGCGAGGGGCTAAATTAAAAAGTCAAACCAAAATGACAATAACCTCTGGATTACTACCTGAGCCATGAGCAAATCGGTGTACGTAAATTGGATCAGAGGTTTAAATCTACGGCTCAAAGGGACAGATTAGTTTTAATTTATCTGGCACCAGTGCAGTGGAAAGTGAAGTTGTTTAATTGGACTAGGCTTCACCTGGATCCCACTGAGTGAATTGTATATCTAGAGCTGTAGAGAGAGTTTCAAAATAAATAAAGAGGAAGGGGAACAGTTCATGAGAAGAGTTGAAAAAAGGACACATAAATAATGCAGTGTGTGAAACAGGTATTATATTAGAGTGTAACATAAAGGGACAGTGAGTACAAACATTAAATTGCACCAGCAAATAGGGTTACGTAGAAAAAAGAATTAAAGTCTCCTTATCTGAATGTCTACAGCACTCGAACAAAAATTGAAGTTGAAAGATAAATAAATGAGAATGATATAATAGCCAATATAAAAATGTGATTGAAAGGTGAACAAGTTTTGGGGCTGAATATTCAAGGCCATTTGACATTTGGAGGTGTGCAGGTGTGAGAAGTGATTTTGGCTTGCAAGATCAAGGTATAAAATCAGTTTGGGTGAAGATAAGAAATGGCAAGGGAAAAGAGTCAACACAAAAACAGAAAATGCTGGAAAATCTCAACAGGTCTGACAGTGCCTGTATAAAGAGAATAGAGCCAATGTTTAGAGTCTGGATGACCTTCAGATGTTGTGAAATCTGATGAGATTTTCCAGCATTTTCTGTTTTTGTTTCCAATTCCAGAATCCGCAGCATTTTGCTTTTATCTAAGGGTAAGGAATCACTGGTGCAAGTAGATTATAAGCCCCCTATGCTACTTTAGCTCATAGTGTAAATCAAGAAATAATGAGGTGATTGCTTTGTGCATGTGTGTGTGGGGAAGGATTGAGGGGCAGATCACTTTGCGTGTGTGCGTATCTATATATGTGCATATCTATATGTGTGCAAGTGTGTGGACAGAAGGGATTATTACTGTGAACAATATATTTCTTTGAATACATCCTCTTCTATCTGCATTCCCTCCTCACCTCCACATGGATATGTTAGAGGCAATTATACTTGACAGAGGCCATTAAAGAAGAGTCTGGAAGTTTCAAGGAGCTATAACATGTACCACTAGATCTCTTTGTTCTGTAATTCTTCCCAACCCGACCATTAACTGAATAAGTCCTGCCCTAATTCAATTTACCAAAATACATCACCTCGCATTTATCTAAATAAAACTTTATCTGCCATTGGCCCAACTGATCAAAATCCCATTACAATCTGAGATAACCTTCTTTACTGTCCACTATGCCACCAATCTTGGTGCCATCTGAAAATTTACTAACCATGCTTCCTATATTTTCATCCAAATCATTAACATAAATGACAAATAACAGTGGACCCGGCTCCGATCCCTGAGGCACACCACTGGTCACAAATGTCCGGTTTGAGAAACAATTCTCTACAACTAACATGTGGCTTCTATCATCAAGCCAATTTTGTATCCATTTAGTTACCTCCATCCTGGATCCTGTGAGATTTAGCCTTATGCAACAACTTACCACATAGTACCTTGTCAAAGGCCTTGCTAAAGTTTAGGTAGACAACATCAACTGTACTACCCTCATCAAGCTTTTATCCCTTCAAAAAACTCAATCAAATTTGTGAAACATGATTTTCCATTCACAAGGCCACACTAATTTTTCCCTAACCAGTCCTTAGGTCTTTAACTGCCTGTAGATTCTATCTCTCAAAATACCTTCCAACTTACCCACCATAGATATGAGCTCACTGGCTGTGGTTCCCAAGCTTTTTAAACAAAGCCACAACATTTGCCACCCTCCAATCTTCAGGCACCTCACCTGTGACTATCAATTATTCATACATTTCCCCTAGGAACCCGCAATTTCTTCCCTAGCCTCCCACAATGTCCTGGGGTACGCTTCATCAGCTCCTGGGTATTTTTCTACCTTGATGTGCTTTAAGACTTCCAGCACCTTCTTCACTGTAATATATACACTCCTCAAGACATTACTATTTATTTCCCCAAGTTCCCTAACATTCATGCTTTTTTCAAAAATAAACATTGATGAGAAGAATTTATTTGGAATCTCACTCACCTCTTGTGGATCCACACATAGATGACCTTGTTGATCCTTAAGAGGTTCTATTCTCTCCCTTGTTACTTTTTTGGCCTTTATGTATTTGTAGAAGCTCCTTGGATTTTCCTTTGCCTTATCTGCCAAAATAATCTCTTGTTCCCTTTCTGTCCTCCTGATTTCTCTCTTAACTCTACTCCCACACTTCAAGGGATTCACTTGATGCCAGTTGCCTATGGAGATCATGTGCCTCCTTTTTTCTCTTTGACCAAGGGCCTCAATATCTCAAGTTATCTAGAATTCCCTACTTCTGCCATCCTTGCCCTTAACTGTAAGAGGAATGTGATAATCCTGTTAACACACTGTTGAAAGCTTCCACTTACCAGAAGTCCCTTTGCCCTTCCACAGACTCCCCTAATTAACTTTTGACGGTTTGTGCCTGATACCATCAAAATTGACAGAGCCCCAGTTTAGAATTTTAACTTTTGGGCCAGCCTTATCATTCCCCATTGCTATCTCAAAACTAATAGAAGTATGATCACTGGCTCCAAAGTGATCCCTCACTAACACTTCTGTCATCTGCCTTTCTTATTTCCCAAAAAGAAGTCAAGTTTTGCCCCCTCTCTAGTCGGGTCATCCACATATTGAATGAGAATTTCCTCCCGAATATACTCAACAAATTTCTGTCCATCCATCCTTCTAATACTATAGCTGTACAAGTCAATGTTGGGAAAGTTAAAATCCTCTACTGGTATCACCCCATTTTTCTTGGAGCTATTATATTCTTCTTACATATTTGCTCCTCAATTTCCTGCTGAGTATTTGGAGGACTATAGAACAATCCTATCAAAACAATTTCCCCCTTCTTATTTCTCAGCTCTACCCATATGGATTCAGTGGCCAACCCTCAGATATAACCTCTCTCAGCATAATTCCAAGTGTGAGAAGGAATGATAAGTGGTCAACAAACGCGAATTTATGTGTTGAGCTTAGAAATATAAAATAAGCAGTCATACTACTGGAAGCATACTACAGGCCCCCAAATAGTGAAAGGGAGATGGAAGAACATATATGTAGAAAATGCTGCCTATAAGTAAAAGAGAGCACTAAAAGTAGGAGATTTTAACTATCCCAATATCATCTGGGATTTGAACAATGTAAGGGATACTGAGGGAAAAAAAATCATGCTCTGAGTCTAGGAAAATATTTTCAACAAATTGGTGACAATCCCAACGAGAAGAGATGCAATTCTAGATCTAATCTTGGGGAATAAAGAAGGCCAAGCGGGTGAACTAATTGTTGACAACTATATCGGGGATAGTGATCACAATTCAGTTAGATTTAGCATTACCGTGGAAAAGAATAGAGATAAAGCAGGAGTAGAGATTTCTTGAACTGTGGGAAGATAAAATTTTGCAGAAATGAGAAGGGACTTAGCTGAAGTGCACTGGACAGCTCTGCTAGAGGATAAATCAGTGGAAAACCAACGGAAAGCACTAAAAGCAAGTTCCAACATATACAAAGTAGATATATCCTTTCCAAAATAAGAATGTTACTGCCAAATCTAGGACCTCCTTGTTGTCCAGAGGAATATAGGGGAAAATCAAACAGAAAAAGAAAGTGCGTAACAGGCATATAGAATTAAGCCCTATAGATAGCACAGATGATTATAGGAAGTAAAGAGATGAAATAAAAAAAGAAAATCAAAAAGAGGACATGAGCAGAAATTAGCAAGCAAAGTTAAAGAAAACCTGAGGATGTTGTCCCAATACATTAATGGTAAAAGTTTAGTTAAGGAAAAAGTGGGCGTATCAGAGATGAAGAAGGGAACTTGTGTGTAGATACAAAGGCTATGGAAAGGATTTCAAATAAATATTTGGTGGTGATTCTGCCATCCCGCTACGCTAAACGATTATTGCAGTGAGCAAGGGAATTGCATAGTGAGGGAGGGGAGGGGAGTAATTCATGGGGTTTCTGCAGAGCTCATGCCCTGCTAATATTTCCAGTGTGGTCTGCTCCACGCCGGAAATCAGCGTGGGGGCAGGACTGGCATCTAAATGATATTTTAAATATTATTTAAATGCTATTCGTGGGCCCATAATGGATTCTCTCGGCCCAATAGACTCTCCCAACCTGCCAGTGTGTTTCACTATTGGGGAGCTAGTGGTCTGACCCTGCCAAAGTTAAGGGGGAGGAAATCAAGAAGGTCAGGTGGTGAGGGAAGTTGATACCCCCTGGACATGGACACTCTAACAGTGTAGCCTATGCCCTCTGGAAATGCACAAGGGCAAGGTTCCCATCCAGGAGGCATCTTGGTACTGTCCATCGGGCATAGTGAATTGACAAGGGAGTAGAGCATATGGGACGGGGGAGGGGTGGGGTGGTTTGGAGCCTAGGGAGCGATCGGTGGAGATCGTGCTGCCATTCTGCATTGGGTTGAATGGGGGCAGGATGGGGCCAAGGAACAGCAGTGGGGGTGAACTGGAGTTTGGTGCGATTCAGGATGGCGGGGATGGGAGATCAGGAATGGTGCGGGGGTGGAGGGCAGCAGTGCAGTGATGAGCTGGCAGCAAATGGGAGGCTGACAGTTTGGGCCACATGCAACAGAGGCTGCTTATTTCAGACTCCATGGCAGGAATAGGCCCACCCCTAAATTCTCATGATATTTACGCTGGTGTCTCTACATTGCAAAGAGTATGGGCGATTCCAGATTGAACTGCCACTGAAGAAAACAATGTGACTTTTCTCATGAATTAAACACTTAGAATTCTTTTGGGAGAATTATAAACTTTCTCTCTGTATTTACAAATGAAAGGGATGAGAAAGCGTTCGTAGTCCAGGTGGAACACGTTTGTGGAGTGGTCGGTGGTGAGGGAAGGACAGTGGATGGAGAGGGGAAGAGAGAAAAGTACAGTGGAGTGGAAGGAGGGTTGGGGAGGTACATGGGGGGGAAAGACAGCGGAGTGAATGGGGGGAACAGCAGATTGGATGAGATTGTGGGAACGAACAATGGAGTTGATGGGGGGGGGTGTGTTGGAAAGAGATTCAATAGAATCATCGGTAAGTTGCAGCAAAAAAGGAGGCTATTTGGCCCATCTTGTCAGTCATGATATGGAGATGCCAACATTGGACTAAGGTAAACACAGTAAGAAGTCTCATAACACTAGATTAATGTCCAACCAGTTTATTTGACAGTAAACCCACAAGCTTTCAGCAATGCTGTTACTTCATCAGACGTATGGAAGGTTCTCTCCTGTTCTCTACAGGAACAGGGCCACAGCCCTTCAAGCCTGTACCAACCAAAAATATCACGGCAATACTGAGAGGGGATGTGTCTGATGGTTTGGCCATTGAGTCTATATGGGTAGAACTGAGAAATAAGAAGGGGGAAATTGCTTTGATAAGGTTGTATTATAGGCCCACAAATAGTTAGCAGGAAATCCAGGAGCAAATATGTCAAGAGATTACAGATAGTTTCAAAATAAAAGGTAGTAATAATACGAGATTTTGACTTCCCCAACATTTACTGGGACAGCCATAGTATTAGAGGGTTGAATGGAGAAAAATTTGTTGAATGTATTCAGGAGGAAATTTTCATTCAGTATGTGGATGGCCTGACTAGAGCGGGGGCAAAATTTGACTTCCTCTTGGGAAATAAGGAAGGACAGGTGACAGAAGTGTTAGTGAGCAATCACTTTGGGACCAATGACCATAATTCTATTAGTCTTAAGATAGCTAAATAGATCTGACCCAAAGTTAAAATTCTAAATTGGATCTAGGTCAATTTTGATGGTATCAGTTGGAACTATCAAACATTAAATGGGGGAGTCTGTGGGAAGGCAAAGAGACTTCTGTTAAGTGGGAAGCTTTCAAAAGTGTGTTAACCAGGATTCAGGGTAAGCACCTTCCTCTTAGAGTGAAAGACAAGACTGGTAGAAGTAGGGAACTCTGGATGATTTGGGATATTGGGGTGCTGTCAAGAAGAAGAAGAAGGCACATGACATGCAGAGGCAGCTGGGATCAAATAAACCCATTGAAGGGTATAGGAGGAGATTAAGAGAGAAATCAGGAGGACAAAAAAGGGGTCAAGAGATTGTTTTGGCAGATAAGGCAAAGGAGAATCCAAAGAGCTTCTACAAATACATAAAAGGTAAAAGGGTAACAAGACAGAGAGTAGGACCTCATAAAGATCTACAAGGTCATCTACGTATGGATCCACAAAAGATGAGTGAGATCCCAAATGAATATTTCTCATCAATATTTACTGCTGAAAAAAGCATGGATGTTAGGGAACTTGGGAAAATAAATAGTGATGTCTTGAGTGTACATATTACAAAGAAGGAAATGCTGGAAGTCTTAACACACATCAAGGTAGATAAATCCCTGGGACCCTGATGAAGTGTATCCCAGGAAATTGTGGGAGGCTAGAGAGGAAATTGTGGGTCCCCTAGCTGAGATATTTGAATCATCGATAGTCACAGGTGAGGTGCCTGACGATTGGAGGATTGCAAATGCTGTGCCTTTGTTTAAAAAGTGTTGTTGGGAAAAGCCTGGGAACTACAGGCCAAAGAGCCTCACATGTATGGTGTCTAAGTTGTTGGAAGGTATTTTGAGAGACAGGATCTACAGGCATTTAAAGATGCAAGGATTGAAAAGGGACAGTCAGCATGGCTTTGTGAGTAGAAAATTATGTCTCACAAATTTAATTGAGTTTTTTTGAAGGGATAACCAAGAAGGTAGATGAGGGCAGTACATTTGATGTTATCAAATTGGATTTTTGCAAGGTACCATGTGATAGACTGTTGCATAAGGTTAAAGCTCATGGGATCCAGGTTGAGGTTGCTAAATGGATACAAAATTGGCTTGATGACAGAAACCAGAGTGTGGTTGTATGAGTTGTTTTTCAAAATGGAGACTTGTGACAAGCAGTATGCCTCAGGTATTGGTGCTGGGTCCACTGTTATTTGTCATTTACATTCATGAGTTGGATGAGAATACAAGAGGCATGGTTAGTAAGTTTGCAGATAAGATTGGTGGCACAGTGGACAATGAAGAAGGTTATCTCAGATTGCAACAGGATCTTGATCAATTGGGCCAGTGGGCTGATGAATGGCAGATGGAGTTTAATTTAGATAAATATGAGGTGAAACATTTGGTAAATTGAGCCGAGGAGGACTTACTCAGTCAATGATAGGACATTGGGAAGAGTTACAGAACAAAGAGATCCAGAGGTACTGGTCATAGTTTCTTCAAAGTGAAGTCACAGATGGATAGAGGCATGACTGGCTTCATTAGTCAGAACATTGAATACAGGAGTTGGGATGTGTTGTTGAAATTTAAAGACATTGATAAGATCATACTTGGAATATTGTGCACAGTTCTGTTGACCCTATTATAGAAAAGATATTATTAAACTAGAAAGAGTTTAGAAGAGATTTATTAGGATGCTCCTGAGACTTGATAGATTGAGTTAAAAGGAGATGCTGGGTAGACTGAACTTTTTTCTCTGGAGAACAGGAGGCTGAGAAGTGATCTTATAGAGGTCTATATAATAATGATGGGCATAGATCAGTTAGATAGTCAATATCTTTTCCCAAAGGTTGGAGAGTCTAAAACTAGAGGACATAGGTTTAAAATGAGAGGGGAGAGATGTAAAAATGTCCAAAGGAACAGTGACTCCTGGAACAAGCTGCCAGAGATAGTAGCAGAGACCGGTACAATTTTATCTTTTAAAAAGTATTTAGACAATTACATAGGTAAGATGGGTATAGAAGGATATGGGCCAAATATGGGCAACTGGGACTAGCTTAGGGGTTTTTAAAAAAAGACAGCATGGGTATGCTGGGCCAAAGGGCCAGTTGCCATGCTGTAAGCCTCTGATTCTACAGCCTCCTGCATCAAGTCCATTGATCTGTATTTTATGGTACTTAAAATGAAGGGACAGGTGCTTTTAAAAAGTTTGAAATCTCTTCCTCCCCCATCAACTTGGGCAGCGAACATGAGACACCCAGTGCCCCCTGCGTAAAAACTTTCTTCCTCATGCTCCCACTACACTGACAGTTATTATCTTGAATCAATGTCCCCTGGTTCTAGAACTTTTTTGCTAGGGGAAACAATGTTATAGAAACATAGGAACATAGAACATTACAGCACAGTACAGACCCTTTGGCCCTCAATATTGTGCCAAGATATGTCCAATCCCAAGATCAAGCTAGTTCCACCCTTTAATTCTGGAGTGTTCCATGTGTTCACTCTATGTGTTATCCTGTTCACTCTACCTCTTTCCCCCCCCTAATTTTGTATCAAGTTATTCTAAGGAAAATAACCCCAAATCTATCCAATCTCTCCACTTTTCTATTTCCAGCAACACGCTTCTGCACTCTCTCTCTAAAGCAATTACATCCTCTGCACTGCCCCTTGCACGTATTGACAGTGCCAGTTTGGCACAGTACTAACTTGACAGTGTCAACCTGTGCCAGGAGGCAGTGCCAGGGGCTACGCTCAATTTTATGCCCCTGGGGCTTTCCCACAATAGGTTCATGTTGAGATAAACCTGTTCTAAATCTCACTGATGTGAAAATTTAGTGAAGGGGTCAGTGTTGTTGAGAGAGTGTATAATAATATTCAAGTTTATTTAAATGAATGGAAATCAGGTTCTTGCCCATTATGGGTTACTTTGGCAGATAAAATTTGAAAATCAGAAATCACAAGCCAGCGAGATTTGCAATTTCTACGTTTTGCTGAGCCCTCGCTGCTGATACTGTGGACAGAGAGTGCGAGTTCAAGATTGCCCTCATGTAATAATAGAAAATGAAAGGGCAAAAACTTGGAAGGAACTTAAGACAATCGCTATTATCACCGAAAAAGTACCATAAAAGCTGATTGGACTAAAAGCTGACAAATTCCCCAAACCCGTGTCTAAGTGTCTTAAAAGATTTTGAGATGGCTTGACAAGATTGATGCTCTGAGATGTCTCCCATCATTGGGAATCTATAAGTGAGGCAGAGTTCAGAATAAAGATCCTCATTTAAGACCAAAATGAGGAGAAATTCATTTTCTCTGAGTGATAGTGGAGGTTGGGTCGTTTAATATGCTCAAGACTGAATTAAGCAGGTTTTTGATGTATAGGGGAATTAAAGGCTTTTTGGAGGGCAGGCAGAAAAGTGAACTTAAAGACGTGATTGTAATAAATGGCAAAGAAGGATAGAGGGCCGAGCTGCTCCCTCCTGCTCCTCCAGCTTTTGTGTCTATGTAGGAAAGATCTCATTAAAGCCCTAGAGGAAAACATATATCTCAGCACAAATTTTTATTTTTAGCATTTCCAACCATCAAAATCATTTATTAATATCAGGAACTGCTAGCTGCCAAGAAAACTCTGGGGACTGTATTGTTCAAATTTGTCCAATTAAGACATTTGGCAACTGATCACTACTGTTTATTTTAGTTTCTATTATTCATGACCCAATTTTTAACATCTAGCTTCATTATAAAATCCTTCATTTTAAGTACAAGTCTGAAGCAGGATCCATTAACAAGTGTCTTCTGAATGTCTAAATATAAAATGTTTATTGCTTCTGTTATATCCACAAGGAATTTTAACAAATCGTAGATAGGAACAACCTGTCTTTTTGAAACCTTTACAGCTTGGAATTGATTCATTTTTTCCCTTTAAGTAAAGTTAAATGCATTCCTTCATAATAGATTCTAGATTTTTTCCTACATTTAGTAGGACATGCTACTAATTTGTTTCTGGGAAAAAAAATATTTGCCATCACTGTTCTTGAAATCAGTTGAAAATAAATTGAACATAATTTTAGCTGTTGTCCCAATTCTGAGCCCCATTCTGCCCTTGTTTCTTGATGTATTCTCAGATACATTCATCTGCTGCTCTTTTAATGAACATCCAAATACTTCAATAGAGACCCCAGTTAATTCTTAGTTTTCCAACACCTCAAATAATCCACCTGCTTGATTAATAAGGAGACATATCTTTGTCCTTGCTTGTGCAAATGAAAAACCTTGACACATTTATTTTCTTCTCTCTCAATTTCACTGCAATGCTTCACAGAATCATAGAGTGCAGAAGAAACCATTCTGCCATCGGATCTACACCAACCTGATCTCTCACCTAATCCCATTCACTAGCACAAAGAGCAAAGAACAAAACAGCAGGAGAAACAGACCTTTCGGCCCAACAAGCCCACACCGCCACCTCGATGTTCCCACTTCTATCCATGATCCCTGTCATCCCTGTCTATATTTGGTTCTATGCATTAGAACAAAATTTGAGACAATTTAAGGAGAATTTGTCCTGCCAATCAGCCTAAGAGCACATCTTTGGGATGTAAGAGGAAACTGGAGCACCCAGAGAAAACTCATAGAAGCACGGGGAGAATGCGCAAACTCCCACAGACACAGGCCCAAATCCATCTGTCTGCACAGCACAGCAATAGTCACTGAGCTGTCATGTTGCCCATCAACAGGTCCAGGTCAAGCGTACACTAACGACGTGAAGCACTAGGCTACTCTCGAAAAATCCAAGAGCAGCCCTCTCACAATTCATCGCGTGTATGCCCCTTGGTAGACAAGGCAGACCAAAGTACCTGTAGGATAAAACAAATACATCAATATCATCGACAATTTATACACTTCCCAGGGAACTCCCAAGGCTCATGATCCCTATTTTAAATCAGTTTTCTATACCCCTCCATTCCCATTCTGTTCATGTGCCCATCTAAGTATTTCTTAAATAACTCCAGAGTACCTGCCTCCATCACTTTACCTGGCAGCGCATTCCAAACCCCCACCACCCTCTGTGTGAAAAAGCTCCTTCTAGCTTCCAAATTATACCTTACCCCCCTCACCCTAAGCCCGTGACCCCTCGAGCAATTCGAGTCCATCGTAGGAAAAAGCTTAACACTGTTTACTCTATCTATACCTCTCATAATCTTGTACACCTCTATTAGATCTCCCCTAAGTCTACCTCTTTCTAAGAAAAACAGCCCCAATTTGCCTAACTTCTCCTCGTAACTCAGACCTTCCATACCAGGCAGCATCCTGGTAAACCTCCTCCGCACTCTCTCCAGAGTCTCCATGTCCTTCCGGTAGTAAGGCGACCAGAATTGGATGCAGTATTCCAAATGAGGTCTAACCAACATTTTATAGAACTGCAACATTAAATGCCAGCTCTTGTACTCTATACCCCTTCCTATAAAGGCTAGCATACTATATGCTTTCTTCGCAACCTTCTCCACCTGCTCTGCCACCTTCAGAGACTTGTGCACCTGCACCCCAGGTCCCTCTGTGTTTCTATACTCTTAATAGGTCTACCCTTCGCCTTGAATGCAATAGAACATAGAACAGTACAGCACAATATATGCCCTTTGGCCCTCAATGTTGTGCCGAGTTATGTCTGAACCAAGATCAAGCTATCCCCGCTCCGTATCATTCTGGTTTGCTCCATTTGACTATGCAACAACAGCTTGAAAGTTCCTAAAATGTCCAACTCCAAGATCACAGCAGACAGTATATTTCACACCCCAATCACGCTCTGAGTAAAGAATCTATCTTGGACATCCCTCCTATATTTCCCGCCATGAACCTTATAATTATGTCCCCTAGTAACAATTGTATCTACCTGAGAAAATAATCTCTGCACATCCATGCTATCTATCCCCCTCATCATCTTATAAAAGTCTATTAAGCCACCTCTCATTCTCCTCCGCTCTAAAAAGAAAAACACCAGCTTTCTTAACCTTTCCCTCATAAGACGTACCCTCCAAACCAGGCAGCAACCTGGTAAATCTCCTCTGCACTCTCTCCAATGCTTCCACATCCTCCTTATAGTGAGGTTACCAGAACTGCACACAATATTCCAAATGTGATCTCACGAACGTCCTGTATAGTTGCAGCATAACCCCACAGACCTTAAATTCAATCCCCCTGTTAATAAATGCTAACACACTATAAGCCCTCATCTTAGCTCTATCCACTTGAGTGGCAACCTTCAGAGATCTGTGGATATGAACTCCATGATCTTTCTGTTCGTCCATATTCCTCAGAACCCTGCCATTGACCCTGTGATCTGCATTCAAGTTTGTCCTACCAAAATGAATCATCTCACGCTTATCAGGGTTAAACTCTGTCTACCATTTTTTGGCCCAGCTCTGCATCCTATTCTATATGCCAAGTGCTCATCCAGGTACTTTTTAAAGGATGTGAGGCAACCTCTCTCTACATCCCCCCCTCCCCCCACCCCCGCCCCCAGTGCATTCCAGACTATCACCACCCTCTGGCTAAAAATGTTTTGCCTCACATCTCCCTTAAACCTTCTTCTCCTCATCTTGAACTTATGTTCAACTTTACTGGGATCCATTTTTCTTTAATTGTTGGCAAATTATGAACATTTTCAAAATGTTTTTATATTCTCCAAAGCATCCCCAGTAATTTATCTTTTTCAATTTTCTCTTTTCATCTTGTATTTACTTCTTATAAAACAATTTTTAATTTAGTATTTCTGATAGGATCTCCCTGTGTCCTTCAATGTTCAAGACATTTCTGTTTGAGCTTTGCATGTTAAGTTTTTGAGATTAACATTCTGTCCAGGAATGAGCATGATTCTTAAGTACTGGCTTACATGCCTAAATAATTGAAATAAGCTTTATTCCGTCCTTTATTTGTTTTCCTTCTGAAGGTATTCTTCAGGTATGAGCAGCTGAATGATAGCAGCCATTAAGTGCTTGACAAGAAGCCATTTTTTTCATCTGTAAGACCAAACTTGGCCAGAAGAATTAAACTCCAGGATATTCAGGGATGGGGTGAGTGTTTGGTGGGGGTGGGTGGTGGGTGGTGAAATTCTTATGGCTCAACTTTTAGTTACTGACTTGGGTGGGAATTGATGAAGGTGGGCTCAGAATTTCATGTTGCTAATAAGCATGCCAGGTCATTGGCACTATCTTTCCCCATGGCCATTTTCCTCAGAGGCAAGATGGAGTGGGGAAGATGGGTTGGTGTGGTAGAGATGGGAGGGGCCATGGAGCAGGAGCAGCAGGGCATGAGTAGTTGTTGCAGAACTACCTACCCTCAATCAATGGATACCCAGTTGTCTGTTCAAGGGACTTGTTAAGGGTTGTTGCCAGAGGTGAACCAAGGTTCTCCTGTGGCTTCCCGGTCCCCAAAGATCACAGAGACTAGTTCTGGAGGTGGTCTTTTGGCAACGCAGTATGGAAGTGATGAGGGAGTAGTGCTTCAAGTAGGATTGGAGGCTTCCACATCTGCCTGAGTTCAGTTTTGTAATCACAGGCCAGCCTAGGAAAGTGCAAAGGAATTTTTTTTATTTGAAATTTGAAACGTTTGGAGTGAAGTTATCTCTCTCCCTCACTTGCCTGCTGTGGCATTCTCCCACTGCAGGACCTTCCATTGGCACTCCAGCTTCAGAGGTCTATGCACTCCTTCAGTCAGTAAGCCTGTTCTCCAGGAAAATTACACATGAGTGCAGACTGATCCTATTTGAGGTTGATGGTGGGGTCCTGAAATCTGCAAGGAATAATTTGTCCTTTGTGTCCAAAATATTTTTCTCTTTTAAAGTTCATGGGCCATATAACAGTAGTGTCCAGTAAAATAAAAAAAGACTTATATTTATTTGCTGAGTTTGTTGGCGTGTTGAAGGTGTGCTACAGCCATCACTTCTTTTTTGCTGAACTCCCTGTGCCTCCTCTAACTCTGGGATGTCTTCTGAGGTCTGCCATAGTCACACTCAATGGGGGCTCTGGTCCTCATTGAACCCAGTGCCCACCATGCTCCTGTCCTTGCTGGCAGCCCTTCTCCAATGGGGGAGGTACGTGTTTCATGCTGACCATCTCTTAATTGGCCATCCAGCGTGATATCACATCTTTTGGACATTTGTAGGCAGAAATTGACAAAGCAGCCACACCTGGTCCCATCCATCACCCGCACTGATGAACGAGCATGAAATTCAGGGTCAAGTTTCAAAGGTTGAGCAGCGACTGCATCAGCATGGTGCATTCATAAGGCTGTGATTAGCCTGTTTCAGGAGTTGAACACCCTGTAGTTCAGACGTGTAAAATAAGGAAAGACTCAATTGTGGCCACATGAATAGGACTAGATACGTACTGCAAAAGCCTTTTAAGTGAATTCTGTTCTCTAACAAAAAACCTTCTAAGGAAGAAATTTGTTAATCAGCCTGGCCAATAAGTTGTTTCAGTCTCCATGCATTGTGGTTGACTCTTAACTGCCGACTAAAATGCCTTAACAAGATACTCAGAGCATCAAATGATTATAGAAAGGTTGAAAAGAATAATTCACTCAAATCACCAGGTATTGATTGAGGCAATAAATTTCAAAGAAATTCTAAGGTCACAGAATGTATCCTGGAAATGGGACTTCAATATCAATCACCGAGGATGACTCAGTTGTACCATTATACATTGAGGTGTCTGAATGCTAAAGGACGTATGTGCCAAACTGAGCCTGCAGCAGATGGTGAGGGAATTAGCACAAGGTCATCCTCACCAATCTATGTGAACAGATTCGTCCACCCATGACAGTATTGGTTGGAGTAGCAAGTCCTTATGCAAATGAGGGCCTGTTTTCACGGCTAGGGTGTTGAGAAGGATCAACTTAATACGATATAGGTCCATTCGAAAGTCTGATGGCAGCAAGAGAGAAGCTGTTCTTGAATCGTTTTTACCTTCAATGATTCTTCCATAGGGAAGAGTACTGATTCATCACATTGGGAAGGTTGATAGTTGGATAAGGTTTTAGCAACAATAATCAGGAGGAAAATCAACAGGCATTTGAGTTAATTAAGGAAAACTAGCATGGATTTATAAAAAAAAACATATCATGCTTGACAAATTGATTTTTTAGAGATAGTTGATGAAGGGAATGCAAAGGTTGTGAACTATATAGATTATAAAAAATTGCTTTATAAAATATCACACAAGAGGATGGTAAACAAAATAGAGGCTCATGGAAAAGGTGATATCATGTCTGCTTGGATAAACAATTGGCTCGAGGACAGAAAACATTGAGTCACAGCAAATGTTTTTTTTAGACTGAAGGATAATAGACAATGGTGTTTCTCAAGTTAACACCACTTTTCTGATACATACATATACATATAAAAAATAGCGAGGATGATAAAAAATGTTTGCAACAAGACATCGTTAGACTAGTAGAATGGGCATATAAATGGCACATGAAATATAATGTACTGAAATGTGACATGTTGCATTTTGGTAGAAGGAAAGAATCATAGAATTATACAACCTACAATGCAGAAAGAGGCCATTTGGCTGATCAAGTCTGCACTGACCACAATCCTATCGAGGCCTTATCCCCATAACATCATGTATTTACCCTAGCTAGTCCCTCTGACACTAAAGGTCAATTAGTATGGCCAATCCACCTAACATACAGATCTTTGGACTGTGGGAGCAAACCGGAGCACCCAGAGGGAACCCACGCTGACACAGGGAGAATATGCAATCTAGACACAGACAGTGACCCAAGTCAGGAATCGAACCCAAGTCCCTGGTGCTGCGTGGAAGCAGTGCTATCCACTGTGCCATCTCATACTGCAGAAAGCAATATAGACTAAATTATCAGTGTTTCACTTGCACCTCTTTCAATTCAGTCTATTGCATTTGGTTTCTCCTAATGTGGTCTCCTCTATATTGGGGAGATCAATCACACACTGGGTGATCGCTGAGCACCTTTGATCTGTGTGCAATCAAGTCCCTGCCCTTCTGGTTGCTTACCATTTTAATGCATGATCCTGTTCCTATGTCAATGCCTGCCCTTGGCCTGCTGCAATATTCCAGTGAAGCTCAATGCAAACTGGAGGAATAGCAGCTCATCTTCCAGTTAGGCACATTACAGCCTCCTGGTCTCAACATCAAATTCAACAACTTGAGATGATTAGCTCTATCCTACTTTGACCCCTTTGTTTTCATTTTTAACTGTTCTCCACATTTTACTTCTTTGTTGTCTTTATTTTTTCTCCCTTTCTTTACCCCCTATTTTATCCCCCCCTTTCTTACATTTTCTCCCTTTTGCTTCCCTTTTCCTCAATTTTGCCTTCTCCCACCCATCTACCTCCTCCCTCTACATCTTTATCTGTCACAGCTTACCCTCTGATTTCAGCTTCTCTGGCCTTCAGCCATTCATACATTCAATTCTCTCTATGGATTGCCATTATCACCTCGTAGCCTTTCTCTTTGTTTATGTGGCTGTGACTCATCTTTCATTCCCTCACCCTACAGTATACATACCTTCCACTTTCTATGCCTTTTAGCTTTGACAAAGGGACTGATTTTACCAAAAATTCGTGCCCGAAAATGAGCGAGAAATTGCGGTAAATTTGGGTGTCAGGTCTGTAATGCGATCTAACGCCTGAATCCGAGCATTAGCATGCATTTAAATTGATCGAACCACGCGTCCAATCCCACTTTACTGTCTTCAGATCCGTTCTGGATCCGCACTGTTATCAACCTGCAAAATAAAAATCCAAAGCAGATTTCTATTCTTCAGGGGAACCTTCGAAGTCCATCCTTCTCGAAGACCCTTCGCAGACCCCCTGCTAACCACCCCGGCAGACCCACCCTGCCACAATCCAAACCCTCTGGCAGGCAGACCCCCCCCCCCCGCTGCGATCGGGCCCCCAGGAAGGCAGCCCCCCTCATACTGAGGGGGATCTGATCAGGGGAAAAGCTGCCTCCGGGGAGGTCTGATTAGGGGGACATCTCTCAGGGAGTCTGATCGTGGCTCATTCTCCCCACCCCCCCATCCCCCATGCCCCTTCCCCTCCCCCCCAGCTCTCTCTGCTGGTTTTGTCTTTCAAACTGTGCATGTGCAGTTCAGAGCTCCGATCGTTCCAGCAGCGCTAAGCCTCACCACAACACGGACCAGATCGGAGCTGGCAAAAAGCATATGGGCGCGCTGGAATGAGGACTCCGGGCTTGAATCCGTTTTATGTCCGGATCTAGCCCTTAGCCTCCGTTTGGTAAAATCGAGCCCAAAGTTCTGTCAGCTCTTTCTGTCCTTATAGATACTGCTCGACCTACTGACACTTTCCAGCATTTTCTCTTTTGATTTCAGATTCCAGCATCTGCTTTTATTGAGTAAATGGCATTGTTCTAAATAGTGCATGGGTTGCAGAGGTCTTCGATGCATCTATATTGATCTTTGAAAGTGAGAAATAAATAAAAGAAAATCAAAAATTGCAAACAATACAAGCTACACAGCTACAACTGAGCAAGAATGCAACGTAAGAGTTACTATTGAAAACTTGCAGAAAATGAAAATATCATCCAATTTCATAAAATAAAAAAATCTAAATGGTGTATATGAACAACAGAGTATAGGTATACCTGTACATAAATCATAATACATTAAAGGGAGAATCACAAAGTAGCAAGACAATTGAATGGCCTAATAAAGCACTGGAACTTATCACTAAAAACATTATGGAGAACCTTGCAAAAAATGGTGGTGTGCTGTTTCCAACAAGAAAACTGACATGTTTCCTTCTAGAGAAAAATGCTGCTTTTCTCTCCACATTTTACAACACAGAACCTAAAAAAAATCAAGGGGACGTAATTCACATTGTCATGCAGTGATATAGGGCCTTAACATGCCAGCACTCAACATTGTTAAAGGATATACTGATCATAACAAGAATAAACATCTTCCCCCAGCCCACTATGAAAGCCTGAGGGGCTCCCCTCCTGTGGAGTTCTGAGTTAGCTAGCAGAGCCACAGGCAGATTTTTAGTTTTTAGAAACAGCTGGGAAGGATAGGGTTAAGATGATTTTTACCTAACAAGATAATATTAATAGTTTGCTCATATGCAGATGCAATAACAATTAAATTAAATGAGATAATTTTTAATGTTGAGTATCTATATTTGCATATTAAATAATGTATTTTAATAATCAAGTATATTTCAATATATTTGTTCACCTGGGTCGAAATGCAAGTGCTGCAGAGATGGTGGGAGAAGTTCAAAAGTTCAGTAGCTAAATTCATCGGTCAGAATATATAATATAGCTTTGTGTTCCGGGACAGTTATTGAAACTTTAAGTGGGCAAATCTTAAAGTGTCTATTTTCCAAGACATAGAAATCATCTAGAAAGGAATAATTTGATTAGAGATAGTCAACATGGTTTTGTTAAGGATAGGTTGTGCCTCACAAACCTTATTGAGTTCTTTGAGAACGTGACCAAAGCAATGGATAAAGGCAAAGCAGTTTATGTGGCATATATGGATTTCTGTAAAGTATTTGATAAGGTTCCCATGGTAAGCTATTGCAGAAGATACAGAGGCATGGGATTGAAGGTGATTTAGCAATTTGGATCAAAAATGGGCTAGCTGTAAGAAGACAGGGGGTGGTGATTGATGGGAAATGTTCATCCTGGAGTTCAGTTACTAGTGGTGCACCACAAAGAATCTGTTTTGGAGCCACTGATGCTTGTCATTTTTATAAATGACCTGGATGAAGGCATAGAAGGATGGATTAGTAAAGTTGTGGAAGACACTAAAGTCGGTGGAGTTGTGAATGGTATGGAAGGATGTTGCAGGTTACAGAGGGACATAGATAAGTTACAGAGCTGGACTGAGGGATCTAAAAAGCGTGGATTGGGACACGCTATCCTCTGGCAAGGATGTGATTGGTAAGTGGGAGGCCTTCAAAGGAGAAGTCTTGAGAGTGCAGAGTTTGTATGTTCCTGTTAAAGACAAAGTCAATAATAAGGAACCTTGGTTCTCAAGGGATATTGCAACAATAATAAAGAAGGAGAGAGAGATGTTTGAAATGTATAGGCAACAGGGAAAAAATAAGATGCCCGAGGAATATCAAAAGTGCAAGAAACTACTTAAGAAGGAAATTAGGAGGGCTAAAAGAAGACATGCTTTGGCAGTCAAGGTGAAGGATAATCCTAACAGCTCTTACAGGTATATTAAGAACAAAAGGATAGTAAGGGATCAAATTGGTCCTCTTGAAAATCAGAGTGGTCAGCTTTGTGTGAAACCAAAATAACTGGGGGATTGCTCCCCAATCCCACATAATGACGTCGAGGGACGAAGGGCCTGTACTGCGCTGTAATGTTCTATTTTCTATGTTCTATAGAAAATGCCATTTCCTTGACCTAGAAAGGGCACTATCAGATTGTTTAGCCAGTATGCCTATGGGAATGATACTTGGAGATGGTCGCCTGATTCTCTTAAAAACTTAAGAATTAAACTCGCAAAGGCAAAATCTCAGCTTAAGATGGAATTAAAAGTTATTTTAAAATATGAAAAATCATACAAAACAGGCAAAACATTAACTTATGGCTGTGGAAGGCCATCGGATGGCCAGATAGCCCTGAATCAGTGCTACAAGATCCCTCCAAAAATCTGAGGCACTGAGCCAAAGTTAACACAATTATACCTTTTGTTATTTAGGATACACCTTCTAATTAGCTAGATTCAATTTCGTTTCATATTAATATGTCAGTCCAAAACATAACAGATTACCTCATCAATTGTGATGTGCTATTTGACATAATGATCGTCCAAAAACCAGATTGCTTCCCTCTGTTTACAGTAAGGAGTCTCACAACATCAGGTTAAAGTCCAACAGGTTTATTTGGCAACACAAGCCATGAGCTTTTGGAGCGCTGCTCCTTCATCAAGTGTTGTGTTCACAAACAGAGCAAATAAGGACATAACTCAATTTACAGGATAATAGTTGGAATGTGAGTCTTTATAGGTAATCAAGTCTTAAAGATACAGACAATGTGAATAGAGGGACGGTTAAACACAGGTTAAAGAGATGTGTATTGTCTCCAGCCAGGACAGTTAGTGAGATTTTGCAAGACCAGGCAAGATCTTGCCATCATCTCATGTGAGAATACCATTCACCACAGTACATACTCTTGCAACTCAGCCATTATTATCTATGTGATATGCTGCAGAAAAAGATGTCCCGAGGCATGGTGCCATGGAGACCTTGCAGACATTATAACAATGGATGAATGAAGACCACTAGACAATCATTAGGTAGGAGTGTTCTCTTCCTGTTGGGGAATACTTCAACAGCCACAGACATTCAGCCTCTGATCTTTGGGTAAGTGTTCTCCAAGGCTGCCTTTACAACGTACGACAAAGCAGAATCACTGAGCAGAGACTGATAGCCAAGTTCCGCACCACGAGGATGGCCTCAGTGGGGATCTTGGGTTCATGTCACACAATCTGTTACCCTCATGACTTGGCTCGGCTTGCGAAATCTCACCAACTGTTCTGGTTGGAGACAATACACATCAATTGGGCGGCACGGTGGCACATTGGTTAGCACTGCTGCTTCATAGCTCCAGTGTCCTGGGTTCGATTCCCCACTTGGGTCACTGTCTGTGTGGAGTTTGCACATTCTCCTCATGTCTGTGTGGGTTTCCTCCAGGTACTCTGGTTTCCTCCCACAGTCCAAAGATGTGCAGGTTAGGTTGATTGGCCATGCTAAGAAATTGCCCCTTAGCGTCCAGGGATGCGTAGGCTAGAGGAATTTTATAGGTATAATATGTAGGGATATGGGGATAGGGCCCAGGTGGTTTTGTGTTCGGTACAGACTCGATGGGCCGAATTGCTCTTTCTGCGCTGTTCATGGGTCCTATTGTCTATCTCTTTAACCTGTGCTTAACTGTTTTTTTCATTCACATTGAATGTACCTTCAAAACTTGATTATATGTAAATACTTGCTTGTGTCTTTATATGCCCTATTTGTGAACATGACTCTGCTTACCTGATGAAGAAGCAGCACTCCGAAAGCTTGTGACTTGTGGCTTGTGCTACCAAATAAACCCGTTGGACTTTAATCTGGTGTTGTGAGACTCCTTACTCTGCTTATCCCAGGCTGACATCTCCTCATCATGCCTACCACCCTCTGTCTACTCCTAGCCTACAACCAGAGTTGAATGAATCCCCATCCCCTTCCTCAAGAGACAATCTTGAGCCTGTGCTCGTTGTCCATGGGAATGGTAATGAGAGTTCAAGATCCAGCGAAACTTGGAAATCATGAATCTCACCGGCGAGATCACAGCGTGAATTTTTGCCACGATGTTCTTTGTTCTTGTTCTTTGTACTCACGTGACATAATCAGGTTCATGTCCACAGTGGAGAAAGAGGCCCTTCTTTATTCTCTGAATGTGAAGTTAAATACATTTGCATAATATCGAAGAATCCCCTCAGTCCAAGGCATATTTTCAAACTTCACTGTCGTGCAGGGCTGTGGGTGGGGTGAGGGGGGTGGATTGCCAGCACTCACTGTTTAGGGGAGTGGTGAATGCTGATTCTGATTATCGGGGGTGAATGCTGGGTGGTCGGGGCAGGGAGGAGGGAGTGGGCAGAACTCCTGAAACTTCCATGGGGGAGATGTTATCTTTAGATCGGATCCGGGTGTCTTTTAAACAAAATCGTCCCAATCTCAGTGAGCCAGGCTTTGCAGGCGTGCTGAGGCTACCCCCACCCCCCGCCCCCTCTCCACCCGCCCCTCCCAATAATCCCGGCAGAGCGTGATATGAAACACAAACACTTGTGATAGAGTGTGAGTAAAGTCTGGAATTGCCAGAACCAACCCTCTGCAATTTATTGGTATGATATTGCCAGCTGAATGGTTTGGACAAAACTGATGTAGAGAGGATGGGTGGAATTCTCCTGTTTTTAGGCTAAATGCCCACATTTTTGTTTTCCTGCTTGTGCTGGCAGCTTCTGCCAGGTGAGATTTACCAATCTGAATCAGCTTGGGGAAACTGCTGACTAGTCCTGCTGTTCAGAGATCAAAGTGCCATGTTTAAAGAGTGCCCCAATTTCTGCACTCAGAGACAGGCCCCCCTCCTGATAAAAATGAAATGGTGTTCCCCCTATCCCTCCATCCCACTTCCTAGAGGAAAACTACCTCCCCTTACTAAAGAGGGCCTTCCTGTCCCATCAAAAACAACATGTAATAACAACCCCCTCTACTGACTCCCCATCAGAACTCTATAGTTCCCCCCTACTCTCCCCAGACGTCCTTAGGCACTTTCCCCCACCCACTCAGCCCTCTATTCCTCAGACTCCTTCCCTTTCAGACCTCCTACTCAGGCCTCCTGTCCCCTCAGAGCCCCAACTCAGAGCCCCTCACTCTTGATCCCCCACTTAGAACATAGAACATAGAACATTACAGCACAGAACAGGCCCTTCGGCCTTCGATGTTGCGCCGACCAATATAAAAAGCAATGACCCTCCAAACTAAACCATTCCCTTCTCTTCCATATCCACTTGGCCTATCTTCCTCCTTAGACCCGCACACAGGTCCCCCTTCCACCTCAAACCACCTCCCTCCCCCTCAGGCCTACCTTCCCCTTCAGCCACTCCCCCCCTCCCCACCTCAGGTCCATCTTCCCTCTTTAGACCCCAATCGGATCCTCCTTTCCCCTCAGAGCCCCCACTTCCCCAACTCACCTAGGCTTCCCTTCTCCTTCAGATCCCCCAATCAGGTCCTCTTTCAGCCTTTTAAGTGGTTTGGAATAAAGGAAGTTAAACCACTTATTCCTTTTGAAGACACCATACCTTCATTCAGGCTTAGAGCTTCTGTAAACATTATAGTTAGGAACAATGAGGTATTTGAGATGCATTCAAGTGTGAAGGTAAATAAAAATTAAAAAATGCAGCTGACTGGACAGACTAGAACCCTGGATTAAAATTAACGCCTTCTGTCTGTCACAGCACTTCAAATGTCAGCTGCAGCTTCTGACAGGGTGAAAGGAAAACCTCTGCTGCAGAATAAAATGCTGCAATAATAGAAAAGGTTGATAAGTGACCGGGGGTGTGGAGATTAAAGTGACCTGGCCTTTTCTGAATTTTCACAGCTGACAGGGAGGAATGGAAATATTGATCACAGATCTGCCTGAAAACTCTCAGGTCAACCTATAACACAGACTACGCTGAGAGACTTTGCTGTCGCACCTCTCTCACGTCCCTCAACTACCTCATATACCAGCTCTACAGCAAACGCCACACCCTGGAAACCAAGGTAGAATTTATATTCTCAACTTGTGCTCAAGACACAGACCAGCTGTAAAACTCAGCCAAGCAGAAGAGACAAAGAAACTACACCACCTACATGCACACCGAGAACAGGAAATTTGAGAAACTCAGCAATTTCTCAGCAGCAACCAAGCCTCCCCTGGCACCTTGGTAGAAAACAGTACCACCACAGGGAAGTCCATTGTTAACTTGTCAGACTACACACTTCAACCAGATGAAGTCGAAGTTCTCAGTTGAGGGCTCAACTTTTGCCTCACCACCAGATGGACCCCATCAGACTTGCAGCGAACATAGGAAATTCATCATGCGAATGAGGCTGCATGAGTTCTTCCATAAATCCCAAGAGGCCAACAGCAAACATAATGAGGCAGCCAATGAACCAGAACATCTGCACTGAGAGATACGCAGTGCAGCAACCTAAGAGGAAAGAGTTCAACTGGACTCCTCCAGAAGGCTGGTGCCCTTGAATTGATTTGTATGCCCAAGCAATCAGGAGGTGCGTTAACATCAGATTCATCAACCTCACTTACAAGACAGCCCTGAACATTACCCAAGCACAACACAATGCCATCCAAGCTCTCAAGATCGCAGCATTTTCATCAAACCAGCAGACAAAGAAGGGGCCATCATCATACTGAACAGAACGGATTACTGCAGAGAAGTGTACTGACAACTGAACAACGAGGAACACTACAGAGCAAAGAACACACCCATCAACTCAACACTCTGATCAAGACTTTCGATCCGGACTTTCAGAGCACCCTCTGTGCTCTGTCATCCCACATAGTCCCTGCATTGGAGGTCTCTACTGCCTCCCAAAGATACACAAAGCAAATACACCCGGCCGTCCCATCGTACCGGGCAATGAGATCCTGTGTGAGAACCTCTCTGGCTACATCAAGGGCATCCTGAAATACATTATACAAAGGACTCCTAGTTTTTGTTGCGACACTATGGAGCAGTTGAACTAGGGACATTCCTTGTTGCAATGGATGTCTCGGTGCTCTACACCAGCATCCCCCATGATGATGGCATTGATGCAACTGCCTCAGTACTCAACGCCAACAACTGCCAGTTTCCAGATGCAATTTTACAACTCATATGCTTCGTCCTGGACCACAATGTCTTCACCTTCAACAGCCAGTTTTTCATCCAGACATACGGAACAGCCATGGAAACCAGATTCGCAGCTCAATATAGAACATAGAACATAGAACATTACAGCGCAGAACAGGCCCTTCGGCCTTCGATGTTGCGCCAACCACTATAAAAAGCAATGATCCTCCAAACTAAACCATTCCCTTCTCTTCCATAAACTTATCAACTAACCTCTTAAACGCCACCAAACTTGGCGCATCTACAACTGCTGCAGGCAGGGCATTCCACTCCCTAACCACCCTTTGGGTAAAGAACCTACCTCTGATATCCGTCCTATAACTATCACCCCTTAATTTAAAGCTGTGTCCCCTCGTGCTAGCTTTTTCCATCCTAGGAAAACAGCTATCACTGTCCACCCTATCCAAACCTCTAATCATCTTATATGCTTTGATAAGGTCTCCTCTTAGCTGCCTCCTCTCTAACGAAAACAACCTCAAACCCCTCAGCCTCTCTTCATAAGACCTGCCCTCCATACCAGGCAACATCCTGGTAACCTCCTCTGTACCCTCTCCAATGCCTCCACATCTTTCTTATAATGTGGGGACCAGAACTGCACACAATACTCCAAGTGCGGCCGCACTAGAGTTTTGTACATTTGCAACATGATGCTGCGGCTCCTAAATTCAATCCCCCTACCAATAAAAGCTAAGACTCCATATGCCTTCTTAACAACTTTATCGACTTGACTGCCTACTTTCAGGGATCTATGCACACATACACCAAGATCCCTCTGTTCATCAACACTATTAAGAATCCTACCATTAGCCCTATACTCTACACATTTATTATTCCTGCCAAAGTGCATTACCTCACACTTTTCCACATTAAACTCCATTTGCCACCTCTCGGCCCAGCTCTGCAACTTGTCCAAGTCTCTCTGCAAACTATAACACCCCTCTTCACTATCTACCACTCCACCGACTTTAGTGTCATCTGCAAATTTACTAATCCATCCTTCAATACCCTCATCCAGATCATTTATAAAAATTACAAACAGCAGGGGCCCCAAACAGACCCCTGAGGCACACCACTTGTCACCGAACTCCACGATGAATATCTCCCATCAACCACCACCCTCTGTCTTCTATCTGCTAGCCAATTCCAAATCCAATTAGCTAAATCACCCTCAATCCCATACATCTGCATTTTCTGCAGAAGCCTTCCATGGGCCACCTTATCGAACGCCTTACTAAAGTCCATATATACCACATCAACCGCCTTACCCCCATCCATCTCTTTGGTCACTTTTTCAAAAAACTCAATAAAGTTAGTAAGGCACAACCTACCCTTCACAAAACCATGCTGACTATCCCCAATCAATTCATTTCTCTCTAAATAACTATAAATCCTATCCCTAATAATTCTCTCCAATACTTTGCCCACAACAGAAGTAAGACTCACTGGCCTATAATTCCTTGGAAGGTCTCTCTTCCCCTTCTTGAACAATGGGACCACATTCGCTATCCTCCAGTCTTCCGGAACCATACCCATAACCAACGACGACCTGAAGATCAGAGCCAGAGGCTCTGCAATCTCCTCTCTTGCCTCCCAGAGAATCCTAGGGTAAATCCCGTCCGGCCAGGGGACTTATCTAACTTCAAACCCTCAAGAATATCTAGCACATCCTCCTTATCTACTTCAATACTTTCCAGTTTGCAACCCTGTATCCCAGTGTTCTCCACAACTACATTTACATCTCCCTGCGTGAATACCAAAGAGAAATATTTGTTCAGTGCCTCTCCAATCTCTTCAGGCTCCACGCACAACTTCCCACTGCTGTCTATGACTGGCCCTAATCTTGCCCTAACCAATCTTCTACTCTTAACATATCTAAAGAAAGCTTTAGGATTCTCCTTAATCCTATCAGCCAAAGTCTTCTCGTGTCCCCTCTTAGCTCTCCTCAACTCAATCTTTAGCTCCCTCCTGGCTAATCTATAGCTATCTATTGCACTAACCGAGCCTTCAAGCCTCATCCTGACATAAGCCTCCTTTTTCCTTTTAACCAGCGAATCAACTTTTTTCGTACACCAAGGTTCCCTTACTCGACCATTTCATTCTTGCCTGACAAGGACATACTTATCAAGGACTCAATATCCTTGATAAGTACGTTGGTACATACTTGATAAGTATGAAGGATAAGTATGAAAGATATATATTGACATATCTTCATGCATAGTTATCCTTGATAACTATGCATGAAGATATGTCAATATCTTCATGCATAGGCTCAAACAAGACTTCTTCACCACACAGGACCTTCAACCAATGCCATGCACTAGATACATCAATGACATTTTCTCTGAACTCATGGTGAACAATCACTGAAACAACTATATGATGAAATCAACAAGTTCCATCCCAACATTAGACTCACCATGGACCATTCTCCAGAATCAGTTGCATTCTTGGACACACACATCTCCATCAAGGACGGTCACCTCAGCACTTCACTGTACTGCAAGCCCACAAATAACCTCATGATGCTTTACT
The DNA here is from genome assembly GCA_024679065.1 of Sphyrna mokarran. NCBI lineage: Eukaryota > Metazoa > Chordata > Chondrichthyes > Carcharhiniformes > Carcharhinidae > Sphyrna > Sphyrna mokarran. The sequence continues at coordinate 104,101,426 of JAGIQG010000006.1, forward strand.
TCTCCAGTTTCCATCCTAAACACATTAAAGAAGCCATCTCCCATGGTCAAGCCCTCTGTCTACACAGGATCTGCTCAGATGTGGAGGATCACAACAGACACCTCCAGACGCTGAAAGATGCCGTCATAAGAAGAGGATATGGTGCTCGACTCATCTATTGACAGTTCCGACATGCCTCAGTGAAAAACCTCACTGACCTCCTCAGAAGACAAACACGGGACACGGGACAAAGTACCCTTTGTAGTTCAGTACTTTCCTGGAGCAGAGAAGCTACAACATCTTCTCTGAAGTCTTCAACATGTCATTGATGAAGATGAACATCTCACCAGGGCCATCCCCACACACCAATTCTTGCCTTAAACAACCACACAACCTTAAACACATCATTATCTGTAGCAAACTACCCAGCCTTCAGGAGACCTGTGACCACCACACCACACAACCCTGCCACAGCAACCTCTGCAAGACGTGCTGGATTATTGACAAGGATGTCATCATCTCACGTGAGAACACCGTCCACTAGGTACATGGTACATACTCTTGCAACTCGGCCAACATTGTCTACCTGATACGTTGCAGGAAAGGATATCCTGAGGCATGGTACATTGGGGAGATCATGCAGACGCAATGACAACAGATGAATGAACATCGCTCGACAAGCACCAGGCAAGACTACTTCCTGTTGGCGAACAGTTCAGTGGTCACGGGTGTTCAGCCTCTGATTTTTGGAGAAACATTATCAAAGTAGCATTCATGACATACGACAGTACAGCGTTGCTGAGCAGAAACTGATAGCCAAGTTCCGCACACATGAGGACGGCCTCAACCAGGATCTTGGGTTCATGTCACACTATCTATAACCCACGTGACTTGCCTGAACTTGCAACAAGTCACTTCCTGTCTTGTCTGGAGACAATACACCTCTCTTTTACCAATGTTGAATGCTATCTCCACTCACATTGTCTGCACCTTTGAGACTTGAATAGCAGATTACCAGCAAAGACTCACATTCTAATCAATTCTTTGTAAGCTGTATGTACCTTTATATGTCCTGTTTGTGATCATAACTCTCCACTCACCTGACGAAGGAACAGCGTTCTGAAAGCTAGTGGCTTTTGATGCCAAATAAATCTGTTGGACTTTAATCTGGTGCTGTGAGACTTCTTATTGTATTTATCCCAGTCCAAAACCGGCATCTCCACATCATGAAATCACTATGCCAGGGGTCTGACAGGGCTAGAAGGGGCTGTCCAATCATGAGACCTCCATCCCGGGGGAAGGTAATGAAGTCAAACTTTGCCCCCAGACTGAGCCTACTCAAGCACAGAATCCTTGAGCGACAGCAGCAGAGGTGAAACTGAACGTACCTCCTTGAGTCCAAACTGCCAGGTCAAGTTATCAGTGTCATCGTCGGCACTGCCAAGGCATGTGGCTTGAAGGACTGAATAGGGTTCTGAGGAGGAATGGACCTGGGTGATGATCCAAGGGGGAAGAGAACCTAAGTGGTGGAGTCTGAGGAGGGCTGAGTGGGGGTGGGTGTTAGTCAGATTGGGTCACCCTCATGCCTTTGTAGGGTGGGGGAGCAGGGTGGGAGGGGATGGTGGGTGGTGATCTGTGGTTTGAATGGGGGGAGAATACATCTCTTTGCTGAGGAGTAGGTGGGACTCCCCTGGACCTTTGGGGTCCAAAGTGCCATGTCCCTGCTTGTGATTAGAAACACCAAAGTCTTCCCCGTGCTGTTCCCATTGGGGAGAGGCGTTGAGGCCGAATAAATTGCAGGGAGTTAGTGGATAGACCGTCAGAGCTGCTAATTAACATGTTTGTATAATTATCAGATTGCTGCCTGTCCTGGAAATCCTGATCTTTGGCTGTTCAGTGCGGCATCAGAATTCCCACGGGCCTTGTCACGAGGATGGAGAACCCAGCCCAGTGTTGCCACTTGTGGAACATTCCAAACTAGGGGTCACACACACACACACACACACACACACACACACACAACAATACTAACAAATCCAATAGAGAAATGAAGGGAAATTTACTCAGAATGGTTAAAATATGAAATTCCCCAACACAGGAAATAGCTGACACTTTGTTGATTTCAAAAGGAAACTCAACAAGTATTTGAGAGAAAATGAAATAAGAGAATCTGCTGAAAGGCTGAGAGGAGATTCACGGCGAGTGTAAAAACCTGATCAGTTGGAGCATTGCTTGTTTCAATGCAATAGAATCGATGTCATTCTTTGTAAGAATAAATTTGAGCTCTACTCCTAATTGCTAATCCTGGGAAAAATAAAATCATGCTTGTTTGCATTAACTGTGACTAGCACCTCCTGTCAAGCCCAATGTGGCAGTGTTATTTCTGTTGATCCTTCAAACTTCAAGGATCTTTTCCTTTGCCACTATTGACCACTCCCTCTGTCTGGAAAGGCACATTATGCAGTCACGATGCAAATCAGAGTTGTTTAAGGTACTGCAGGATTTTATGCCTTACACCAGTATTTAAGGGTGCCACCCTTGCCCTGTTCCTCCTCTTGGAAACACTGTCCACAATTCTTCAATAGCGACCTGCAACTTTCCTGATGGGTTGGGTCGGGATTCAGGCCTGTTGGCCATTTTGTGGGTTCCCCGCCAGCTTTTACAATTCACATCTCTCAGCTGGAGAAAACTGGCACAGAATCTGCAGAAAACTGGTGGGCTGCTGATTAGCATGAGTTTTCATACCTTTACATGCAATTAATCGGAATCCATACGGCAATCTCCACTCACGTCTGTGTCTCCCACTTCTATGATGTGATGTAATTTTGGCGTGAATCAGAGTAGGTATTTAAAAGTCTCAATCTGGCATGGCAGCCTTAAACTGTCATGAGGTAAGTGCTGCTAAGGGAGCATGGAGGATGTTGCAGGCAGACCGTGGAGATATCTGATAGCCTTCCTCCTGCTGCCTTCAGATGTTGGCCCATGGACCAGTGATGTCTGGGGTGGGGGCTTCTATTTTCTCACAGCTCTTTGAGTGATGCCCATTGGAATCCTGCTCATCTCCTCCCCTCTCCTCCTGGGCAGTGCTGTCGTGCAATGTGGGAGGCATGCAGAGGGCTCCTGCTTCCCCACACCTGGGCAGTGCTGTAGCACAGTGTGGTTGGCATGCAGAGGGCACCTGCTTCCCCATCCCCTGGGCAGCGCTGTAGCACAATATGGGAGGCAGCCTCAAGGGCTCCCACTCACCCTACCTCTCCATAGCATTGTGCAGTGCAGTGCCCTTGTCTACACCCTGAAATCTTACTGCAGGGTGTAGTCAAGGGCTCGGCTGAGAGCTGTTGCTCTGAGATGGGAGAGGAGTGTACCATGTGTTGACTGATGCCTAACCAGATGAAGCAGCTGCTGCCCCAGGCTGGGTGCAGAGGCTCAGACACGGACTGCATGGAATATGCTGTCACTGGGCACCCATCTGGTGCCTATGTGGACACGAACCAACAACACATTCCTGTAACGGATGTTGCAGTTGCACACATAGCAATAATTCAAGGGTGCACATTGCTCACAGTTGCATACTGACCTGCATAATCAATGCCAGCATTTGTCATGATGGGAATCTCATACAACCCTAATTGGGCCGTGTCTGGCACCATGAGGCCAGTGATGTCTGTTGATGGGGTTGTGCAAACCGGCAATATCTGCAGGAGGGTTGTGGGGGCCAGTGATGTCCGTGAAGGTTGGCTGACAGTGATCTAGATGCTGGTAGGTCTTTTCAATGATCTCTCAATGATGTGCGCATGCGTGAGTTCTCACTCATCCCTCTGATTTCAGGGTCTTTGGCGCAAATAGACCCCGTCCCCCGTGTTTTTAATAATATTCAAGGTTGTGACCTCTGCGTTGCACAGAGTGGGGAGATTCGAGTGAGAAGCTGAATTGAGAAAACAGTCATGATTGAGAACAGTTTTCTGGCCAATTCAGCACTTTTGGGAGAATCGTGACCCTTGTCTCTATAGTTGAGGCATATTCCTATGGACACAATTGCTATATGAAGTAATGTGGATGCAGTAAATCAACTGTGTTTTTGCATGTCTGTGTCATAGCAACATAGTAATTCCTGTGAAATGAAATTCAAGATTATTAAGGACTTTCCCTCCATCTTATATTCTTATTTTAAAACTGAATTTTCAGAAGATAACATGGATACTGTCCTTTCCTAGTTCTATTTTGCATTCTAATGCATTATGTTTAGCTTAAGACATAGAACATAGAACTCTACAGTGCAGAAAGAGGCCCTTCAGCCCATCGAGTCTGCACTGACCACAATCCCACTTAGGCCCCACCCCAGTATCCCTACATATTTTACCCACCAATCCCCCTTAAGCTCAGCACCTCAGGAAACTAGGTAGCAATTTTAACATGGCCAATCAACCTAACCCGCACATCTTTGGACTGTGGGAGAAAATCGGAGCATCTGGAGAAAACCCATGCAGACACGAGGAGAACGTGCAAACTCCACACAGATAGTGACCTGAGCTGGGAATCGAACCCAGGTCCCTGGAGCTGTGAAACAGCAGTGCTAACCACTGCGCTACCGTACCGCCGTAAGCTGGATTCATTCCTCTGATGGTTTGCAAGTAAGATAACTAATGGAACCATTCTATTTAACATAGAACATAGAACATAGAACAATACAGCACAGAACAGGCCCTTCGGCCTTCGATGTTGTGCCGACCAAAATAAAAAGCAATGCCCCTCCTAACTAAACCATTCCCTTCTCATCCATATACTTATCAACTAACCTCTTAAACTCCACCAAACTTGGCGCATCCACAACAGCTGCAGGCAGGGCATTCCACTCCCTAATCACTCTTTGAGTAAAGAACCTACCTCTGATATCCGTCCTATAACTCATACCCCTTAATTAAAGTTGTGTCCCCTCGTGCTAGCTTTCTCCATCCTAGGAAAAAGGCTATCACTGTCCACCCTATCCAAACCTCTAATTATCTTATATGCTTCAATAAGATCCCCCCTTAGCCGCCTCCTTTTGTATGGTTTTTTTGAACCATTTAACACATTTAAGTAAATATTTTTTATTGACTCTTAGGATTAGATGTGAGAAGCCAAATTTCAATTCCTGTCAATGTAATAACTTGAAATTGCCAGTTGACTGAATGGATGAATATTTATAAGACTCATACAATAGATTGGAGCTTATTGAAACAAATTGGTTGCAATAATGAAATCTATTTTAATCAGGATTTAAAAAATCAGCCTGGCCTGTAACTTGCAGGCTCTCAGTCGGATTTGGGAAGGACCCAAGATGCACTGGAAAATCTTTCTCAGATCTTTTGTCCAGATCTTTCTCATAGCAATAGCCCAGAAGCGTTAACTTCTTGTGGACAATTATGTTGCACTGTGAACCCGACAAAGCGATTTAAATCATTAACTTTTTACAGTTTTGAAGTTTATTGGTTAGTTACAAATAAGGCTTACATTAACAGTGCGATGAAGTTACTGTGAAATTCCCTTAGACGTCACAATCCGGTGCCTGCTCGGGTCAGTGTACCTAACTTTGGATGGTTCTGCCAGAATTACACCAAGAGTTATCCGAAATTTCAACGTATCTATTTTAAACACCCAGGCTAGGGTCACACAGGAAACATCTCCACATTCCGGACCCTCCCCCCACCTCATGATCAATCATCATGGTATTTCCAAACCCCTTCCTTCACTGTCCGCCAACAACCGCCCCCTCCCCAATACGACACTACCTTGCCACAGGATCCCTCCATTCCTTAGCCACTAGCTGCATGGAACTCCTCACCTCCCCTTCCAACCAGCAGATCCAATTCTAATCCCCCACCCCCATTCCTCAAAACTAACTGCCTATCCCAGCTTGCCTCTGGGTGCATTGCAGTCTCAAAACCCTTCCCCATTCATAGCAGGTGCAGCTCGACACATGCACCACCTCCCCAACCCACCCCCAACAGCCACTCCCCTACCTACCCCCCCCCCCCCCCCCCCACTGACTCCCTGACCCTGACCCTGACTAGTCCTGACCCAATGCCCACTCTGCCCCAGAGTGGAGTGCCCCCCCCCACCACCACCACTGACTCCCTGACCCTGACCCTGACTAGTCCTGACCCAATGCCCACTCTGCCCCAGAGTGGAGTGCGACCTAACCTGATCTTACCAGGCCCATCCAGCACCTTCACATCCACATGTACACACCTGCCTGGTCTCCCAATTATATCCACTTACTGAGACACTTAAGTTCTTGCTGGCATTTTTGCAAATTGAATTTTGAGAGCTTACAAATCTCTTTTGGATATGTTAATCAAATAAGATTAAAGCAAATATAAAATTTTATGTGGTATTCTTTTAAAAATAATGTGGAATACACATAAGTGGAGGAACACAGATTTTTGAAATTTGAGAGACTGAAAGAAGGAGATTGCAGTGATGGTAATGAATAAAGCCATGAAGAGAATTGAAGATGGCGAGGAGAGTTTGAAAATTGAGATGTTTTTGAACTGAGGGCCACTGTTGTCAGTGAGCACAGTGGGTGAGTGTGATTTGGTATGAGTAATGATACAGTAAACAGACTATCTATTAAAATCTGCTTCAATTGTGGGAGATTGATTCGAGTTCCAAGCTATCTGGAAACACAATCATTAGATTGTGGGCAGTGACCAGGAACCTGCAAGGGTTGATTGCGTATCCTAAGACTTGATAAATTCTTTGTTGCAAACATGGAATTGAATATTTTTGTTTGAACTCATTTGAATAATTAAATTGGGAGCGTTCCTGGCGCTGATTGTCCCAAAAATGCTTTTGCATTTAAAGCAATGTTTCATATAAACGGACAACAGATAAAAAGAAAGATACTGGCAACAGGTATTAATCAAAAGAAATGATTAATGACTCCAACAATACACTGATGAACTCTAAAAGTCTTATATATTTATCGAGAGTCAAGAAAAACACAAAGACGTCAATGAGGTCAGATAGTAACAGCTCATGCATGGACTCTCCTAGGACTAATAAAAATGATGTACACTTATATTGTACAAGTTGTATACATGTTTTCTGCCCATAAGTATGAAGAAAGTTGAAATACAACAATGAAATAAGCTCCAGTTGCTGCATACTAAAACCATTCTCAAAGCCTTTTATAGATTCATAAGGAATTGAATGGCCTGACAATACAGTTGAAGAAACTGAGATGTGAACATTAATTCTGAATGTGATATCATCTATCAGATGCATCCCTTTCTTCCCTGGTGCACAGCAATTAGCCTGATATTCATTAGAGCTGCTAATGAAACAGGTCTTCAATTTTCTGTTGTGATGGCTGATGCTCGTACCATATGCTTGAAACTCACTACAAGTTAAATAGTTAACAGAAGCCAGCTTTTCAATTCAATCCAAGTATGCATTTTAAATTGAACAGAAATGAGCATAAATAAACTACAGAGTAGGTAACATACTAAGGTTAACTGAAGTATAAAGTGGGTTTTCCTGTTTTTGTCACATTGATTTATTTACAAGTATTGGTAAATAAAGAAAAATAATGTTGCAACTTCCACGAGCAGACATGTAAAATGAATTTAATTTCAAAAATATTTTACATTTTGATTCTTTGTCAAGAAGAATTTTACCTAACACAAGAGAACTTTGAATTTTAGAATGAAATTTAGAAATAACCAATGGATATGATAAACAGTGTGCTTTCATTAGTCAGTAAAGAACACAAAAGCTTATTTAATGGTAACCAATGCTTGTGTGAAAGTTGATTATTGCAATTGGATTATGGTTTAATCAACCGGGTACAAAGTATTTGAATGAATATGAATCCCAATTTAAATTAAATAAAAGCTGCAAGGATAATTATAATTTTCAGAAACAAAATTAAATGCCTGTATAAGACACCATAAGAAACAAATTGATTTTGAGGCCATGCTCTCAACTGATTGTACTGGAACATTTCGAATAGTGATTTAACCCTAAGTTTGATCTTAGAATCTAATTATTAGTTTTAACAAACTACAAATCTATAAAATACATTGCTACACACACCCCAATATGTTCATAAAAAATAATAATTATAAAAACAAGAAATGCTCAAAAATCTTTGAATGCATTACACAAATGCAAAATATGATGGAGGAACTCGAATATAACACTTTAAATCTCTACCCCACTCTCATTTTGATCACTTTGTCTTCAGACTCATACATTAAATTCAATAATTTCAGACCATATCCACTGCTCCCATTTTTTGGGCACCTGGTGCTCATAAGAATTCTGCTGTTGCAATTTAGAACGTCTGTAGGCCACGTTTACCTTAATGTTTCTCATTAAGGTAGCCTCATTAAGCTAGCTAAACATAGGGTCCCAACCTGGTGAAGCTAGAACAGAGGACTACTTGAATGTCAAGCACCAGAAGCAGCATGCAGCAACCAGCGTTTGGATCAACGATCTGCAGTACTGCCCATCCAGTTATGAATGGCGACAGACAGTTAAACAACTAACCAGAGGGACAGATCCACAAATATCCCCATCCTCCATGACTCCACGTCAAAGTGCAACAAACAAGTCTGAAGCATTTGAAACCATCTTGAGCTAGAAGTATCATGTAGCTGATCTTCTTCCTAAGCCTCCAGCATCAGAGATAGAACATACAACTTGACAGCGCAGTGCAGACCCTCTAACCTAAACTATTCCAATATTATCCATATGCCTATCCATATGACCATTTGAATGCCTTTAAAGTTGGTGAGTCCACAACTGCTGCAGGTAGGGCATCCCACACCCTTACTACCCTCTGAGTAAAGAACATACCTCTGACATCCGTCCTATAACTACCAACCCTTAATTTAAAGCTATGTCCCCTCAGACTTCAGAGTTGTTAGACTTCAGCCAATTCAATTTATTCCATGTGATATCAAAAAAATAGCTGAAAGCACTGGATGCAGCTAGGTTATGGGTGCTGACAACCTTCCATTATAGTGCAAAAGATTGATGCTCCAGTACTAGCAGCATACTCAGCCAAGCTGTTCTAGTACAGCTACAACACTGGCGTCTAAACACTCATGTGAAAAATTGCCCAGGTGCATTCGTTCCTCAGATAATGGAACAAATTCAACCCAGCATATTATCGCTTGATCAGTCTGCTTGATCATCAGCAAAGTGATGGAAGTGGTCATCAAGCAATAATGTGCTCGCCAAGGCTCAGAGCTGTTTTTAAAAGCAGAGATGACAGTAACAGCCTTTGGCAACAAGGCAACATTTTCCTGTGGTTGGCAAAGAGGAGTTCATCAAAACTGAAGTTGGGAATAGGGGAAAATCGTCCACTGCTTAGTATCATGCTTAGCACAAGGAAGATGGTTTTGGTCATTGGAGGTCAATCATTTCAGATCCAAGACATCATTGAAGAAGCTCTTCAGGGTAATTGGAGAGGGTACATTGGAGAGGGTACAGAGGAGGTTTCAGGCATTCAGGCAGGTTTCAATGCTCTCAGGCATTGGAGAGGGTACAGAGGAGGTTTACCAGGATGTTGCCTGGTATGGAGGGCAGGTCTTATGAAGAGAGGCTGAGGGTTTGAGGTTGTTTTCGTTAGATAGGAGGCGGCTAAGAGGGGACCTAATCGAAACATATAAGATGATTAGAGGTTTAGATAGGGTGGACAGTGATAGCCTTTTTCCTAGGATGGAAAAAGCTAACACGAGGGGACACAGCTTTAAATTAAGGGTGATAGTTATAGGACGGATATCAGAGGTAGGTTCTTTACCCAAAGGGTGGTTCTGGAGTGGAATGCCCTGCCTGCAGCAGTTGTAGATGCGCCAAGTTTGGTGGCGTTTAAGAGGTTAGTTGATAAGTATATGGAAGAGAAGGGAAATGGTTTAGTTTGGAGGGGCATTGCTTTTTATATTGGTCGGCGCAACATCGAAGGCCGAAGGGCCTGTTCTGTGCTGTAATGTTCTATGTTCTATGTTCTATGTAATGTCCTCGGCCAAATCATTTTTGATTATTTCATCAATGGCCTTCCCTTCATTGTAAGGTCAGAATCAGAAGTGGGAATATTTGCTGTGATGGTGTAATGTTCAGCACCATTAGTGTCTCTTTGATAAAATATGGTATGTCCCCTATGACCCTCACCAGCTTTTACGGATGCACTATAGAAAGCATTCTTTCTAGATGCATCTCAGCTTGGTATGGCTCCTGCTCTGACCAAGACCACAACCTCTCATCCACTGACTTTGTCTATACTTCCTATTGCCTCAAAAAAGCAGCCAGCATAATAAAGGACTCCATGCATCCTGGACACATTCTTTTCCACTTTCATCCATTAGGAAAAAGATCCAAAGGATCACGTACCAGCTGACTCAACAACAACAACTTCTCTGCTGCCATCAGACTTTTGAATGGACCTACCCTATATTAAGCTGATCTTTCTCTACAACCTAGCTATGATTGTAATACTCTAGTCTGCACTCTCTCCTTACCTTCTCTTCTATTTTTATTTATTTATTAGTATCACAAGTAAGCTTACATGAAGTTACTGTGAAAATGCCCTAGTTACGCTACGCTGATGCCTGTTCAGGTACACTGAGGGAGAATTTAGCACAGCCAGTACATCTAACCAGTCTATGGATAGCTATAGATTATAACTATAACTATGGATAGCTATAGATTAGCCAGGAGGGAGCTAAAGAGTGAATTGAGGAGAGCTAAGAGAGGACACGAGAAGACTTTGGCTGATAGGATTAAGGAGAATACTAAAGCTTTCTTTAGATATGTTAAGAATAGAAGATTGGTTAGGGCAAGATTAGGGCCAGTCATAGACAGCAGTGGGAAGTTGTGCGTGGAGCCTGAGGAGATTGGAGAGGTACTGAATAAATATTTCTCTTCGGTATTCACGCAGGGTGATGTAAATGTAGTTATGGAGAACACTGATGTACAGGGTAGCAAACTGGAAGGTATCGAAGTAGATAGGGAGGATGTGCTAGATATTCTCGAGGGTTTGAAGTTGAATAAGTCCCCTGGGCCGGACGGGATTTACCCTAGGATTCTCTGGGAGGCAAGAGAGGAGATTGCAGAGCCTCTGGCTCTGATCTTCAGGTCGTCGTTGGTTACGGGTGTGGTTCCGGAGGACTGGAGGATAGCGAATGTGGTCCCATTGTTCAAGAAGGGGAAGAGAGACCTTCCAGGGAATTATAGGCCAATGAGTCTTACTTCTGTTGTGAGCAAAGTATTGGAGAGAATTATTAGGGATAGGATTTATAGTTATTTAGAGAGAAATGAATTGATTGGGGATAGTCAGCATGGTTTTGTGAAGTGTAGGTCGTGCCTTACTAACCTCATTGAGTTTTTTGAAAAAGTGACCAAAGAGGTGGATGGGGTAAGGCAGTTGATGTGGTATATATGGACTTTAGTAAGGCGTTTGATAAGGTGGCCCATGGAAGACTTCTGCAGAAAATGCAGAGGTATGGGATAGAGGGGGATTTAGCTAATTGGGTTAGGAATTGGCTAGCAGATAGAAGACAGAGGGTGGTGGTTGATGGGAGATATTCATCGTGTAGTTCGGTGACAAGTGGTGTACCTCAGGGGTCTGTTTTGGGGCCCCTGCTGTTTGTAATTTTTATAAGTGATCTGGATGAGGTTATTGAAGGATGGATTAGTAAATTTGCAGATGACACTAAAGTCGGTGGAGTGGTAGATAGTGAAGAGGGGTGTTATAGTTTGCAGAGGGACTTGGACAAGTTGCCGAGCTGGGCCGAGAGGTGGCAAATGGAGTTTAATGTGGAAAAGTGTGAGGTAATGCACTATGGAAGAAATAATAAATGTGTAGAGTATAGGGCTAATGGTAGGATTCTTAGTAGTCTAGATGAACAGAGGGATCTTGGTGTGTATGTGCATAGATCCTTGAAAGTAGGCAGTCAAGTCGAGAAGGTTGTTAAGAAGGCATATGGAGTCTTGGCTTTTATTGGTAGGGGGAGTGAATTTCGGAGCCGCAACGTCATGTTGCAACTGTACAAAACTCTAGTGCGGCCGCACTTGGAGTATTGTGTGCAGTTCTGGTCCCCACATTATAAGAAAGATGTGGAGCATTGGAGAGGGTACAGAGGAGGTTTACCAGGATGTTGCCTGGTATGGAGGGCAGGTCTTATGAAGAGAGGCTGAGGGATTTGAGGTTGTTTTCGTTAGAAAGGCGGCGGCTAAGAGGGGACCTAATCGAAACATATAAGATGATTAGAGGTTTAGATAGGGTGGACAGTGATAGCCTTTTTCCTAGGATGAAAAAGCTAGCACGAGGGGACACAGCTTTAAATTAAGGGGTGATAGTTATAGGACGGATATCAGAGGTAGGTTCTTTACCCAAGGGTGGTTAGGGAGTGGAATGCCCTGCCTGCAGCAGTTGTAGATGCGCCAAGTTTGGTGCGTTTAAGAGGTTAGTTGATAAGTATATGGAAGAGAAGGGAATGGTTTAGTTTGGAGGGGCATTGCTTTTTATATTGGTCGGCGCAACATCGAAGGCCGAAGGACCTGTTCTGTGCTGTAATGTTCTATGTTCTATGTTCTATGTCTTTTTGTCTGTGCGAGGAAACTAGTGCACCCAGAGAAAACCCACACAAACACAAGGAGAACAAACAAATTCCACACAGGCAGTGGTGCAAGCTGGGAATCGAACCCGGTCCCTGGTGCTGTGAGGCAGCTGTGCTGACCATTATGTCACCCTCAATGAACCGTACTCTATGAACAGTATGATTTATCTGTAGAGCGTGCAAGAAACGATATCTTTTACTGTATGCCAATTTATGCGACAATAATAAATCAGTAAGAAGAGTAAGACATTAATAAAATAAATCAAACCATCAGATTCCATAGCCAACTATGTCTGTTATGCAACAAAATCTGGCAAACCTTTAGCCTTGGACTGATAAGTTGCAAGAAACATCCATGTCGCATAAGTGCCAAGCAATGATGATTGCTAATGAGAGAGAATCTCACAATCAATAGCGTTACTATTGCTGAATCCCCCACTCTCAATATCCCAAGGTAACCATTCACCAGAAACTGAACTGTTCAAGCCTCTTGTTACAAGAACAGGTCAAAGGTTGGGAACTATGCAGTGATTAACTCACCTCCTGACTCCCCAAAGTTTATCCACAATTTACAAGATGTAAGTCAGGAGTGTGATGGAATATTTTCCACCCTTGCCTGGAAGAGTGCAGGTCTAACAACATACAACAAACTTGACACCATCCAGGACAAAACAGCCCAGTTGAACGGCACTGTCTCCCTCACCAACAGATAATGACAGCAGTGCATACCATCTACAAGGTGCACTGCAGCAACTCAGGGCCTCCTTCGACAGTCTCTTTCCAACCATAACTTCTACCACTTATTAGGACAAAGGCAACAGTTACACAAGAACACCACCACCTGCAAATTATCTTCCAAGCCACATATCACCTTGGCTTGGAACTATACCAATTGCCATTCCTTCACTGTTGCTAGGTTCATACTGTGGAAACACCTTCCTAACAGGTGTATCTGTACCAGATGGACTGTGGTGTACTAAGAAGATAGCTAAGTATCATCTTTTCAAGGACAATTAGAGATGAGCAACAAATGCTGTTCTTGTCACTTATGCTTACATCGCAAATAGGAATAAAAAAAAGATGAATGTGGTCAGTGAAAAATTGTGCAAAAAGAACCATGAAGTAGGTTTCGTAATGGAAATCTTTATTATAGCTGTGCATTATCCTAGACTGCTTAATCAGGTTCCAGAGGGGAATGGGGTGGGAGGGGGCGGGGGGGTGGGGGGGGGCAGAAACAAGGGGAGGTAAACCCCCAGGAGTCATCTGACCCACACTCTTAACTGCAGTCTGCTTCACTTTGATGACTGCTTCCCACAATTGCAAAATGCACAGGCCATCAACAACTTCATCACCAGTTGTTACGAATGTCTTTAGTAAAAGATCGTGCAAGAAGAACTACAAAATAGGCCTCAGAACTTGGGAATTCTTTATTACAGTTTGCTCTGTCCCATAGTGAAATCCTATATTATTCAACGAGGTTCCACGCTGGGAGGAGCTAATCCCTCATGAGTCACCTGGCCCACAGTCTTAAAGGTGCAACGACACACAATACTCAACCTATGTTATTTACATATATCACAGCTGGTTTGCCCTTTTAGTTTGATGGTTAACCACTAGACTTTATTTTTCCCAGAGGTCTGGATTCTGCAACTGCTTTCTGATTATGCCAAGATTATTTTAATGTTGACTTACATTTCTCTTTCTTTTAAGATAACTTTGCTTCAGTAATGTCTAATAACACATCCCCTTAGCTTTCCACTGGCTCTGCAATGACAGCACAAGAGTAAATCAAACTATCAAACCATAGAAAAGTTACAGCGTAGAAGGGAGCCATTTGGCCCAGTTGCCCTTTCCAGTCCTACCTTCCTGAACCCGATTCATAACCCTGTAATTTACAGCATTTAAGATGAAGATACTTTTAAAAGAGTTTAGGGTGTCTGGCTCTGGAACCTGATTAAGCAGTCTAGGATAATGCACAGCTATAATAAAGATTTCCATTACGAGACCTACTTCATGGTTCTTTTTGCACAGTTTTTCACTGACCACATTCATCTTTTTTTTATTCCTATTTGGGATGTAAGCATAGGTGACAAGACCAGCATTTGTTGCTCATCTCTAATTGTCCTTGAAAAGATGATACTTAGCTATCGTCTTCGTACACCACAGTCCATCTGGTACAGATACACCTTTAAGGAAGGTGTTTCCACAGTATGAACAGCTAATTCAAGGCACCCACCACCCTTTGTGTAAAAAAGTTGTTCCTCTTGCCCCCTCTACACCCACTGCCACTTATCTTGAAGCTATGCACTCAGTCACAGAATTCTCTATGAAGGGAAACAATTTTATCCTGTCACTCTAGCTCCTCTTCTCATATGTGTTATACACCTCTGTCAAGTTACTCTTCAGCCTTCTTTGTTCCAAGGAAAATAACCCCAAACCTGTGCAGTCTCTTCTCATAGCTACACATTTCTAGCCCTAGAAACATTGTTATAAACCTCTTTTGCACTGTCCCCTACAGCAACTACGTCCTTCCTGTAATATGGTGATCAGAGCTGCACACAACACTCCAGCTGTGGTCTTACTAGTGTTTTATACAATTCCACCATTATATCCTTACTTTTATATGCTATACCTCTGCCAATGAAAGAGAACATTCCATATGCCTTTTTTACGCCTTGTCTAGTTGAACTGCTACTTTTAGGGACCTGTGTACTTGTATGTCAAAATCTCATACTTCATCTTTCCTTGTTAGTTTATTCCTATTTATTGTGTATTCCTTATAATAGTCTGACCTTGTTAATCTCATTACCTCACACTTTTCTATATTAAACTCTATATTAAAATCCATCTGCACTTTACTGCTCACTCCACCAACTGATCTATATTGTTTTGGAGATTATAGCTATCCTCTACACTATCCACGACTTGGACAATCTTTGTGTCGCCTGTAAATTTTCCAATCGTACATCCCCCACATTCACATCCAAATCTTTAATATATGACACAGTCAACACTGAATGTTGTGAAACACTATTTGAAACATTTTTCATTTGCAAGGTCATCCATCAACCACTGCTCTTTGTTTTCTGTTACTACATCAATTTTTGATCCAGTTTGCCACATTACCCTATATCCTAAGGGCTTTTACTTTTTTGACCAATTTGCCATGTGGGATCTTGTCACGTCTTGCCAAAATCCATGTACACAACATCTACTGCATTACATTCATCAATGCTTCTTGTCATTTCCTCGAAGAATTCAATCAATTTTGGAGGCAAGATCTTCCTTTAATAAATCCATGATGACCATTCATGACAAATCCATGTCTTTCTACATGGCAATCAATCCAATCTCTCAGGATTGATTCTATTAATTTGCCCACCACCAATGTAAGACTAACTGGCTGATAATTTTTAATATTTCCTTTGACCTTTTTTTAAATAATGGAACTAAGTTTGCATTTTTTCAGTTTCTCAGTACCTTGCCTGTATTTAGTGAGGATTGGAAAGTCATCCTCAGAGCATCTGCTATTTCCTCCCAGACCACCTTCAGCAGTCTCGGAAACAATCCATCTGGCCCTGGTGACCTATCATTTTTCACATATTCCAACCCTTCAAGTGCTTCCTCTCTCTTTATGATTATCTTATGAGGTTATCTTATGAGGATTATCTTATAAACCTCTTTATGAGGTTTTTTGACTCAGTATGTAGATAGGCCAACTAGAGGTGAGGCTACATTGGATTTGGTGCTGGGCAATGAGCCAGACCAGGTGTTAGGCTTGGAAGTTAGTGAACATTTTGGTGATAGTGACCACAATTCGGTTACGTTCACTTAGTGATGGACAGGGATAGGCATGAAGCTGGGGGCAGTAGTTATAGCTGGGGGAAGGGTAATTATGAGGCCATCAGGAGAGAATTAGGGTGCATAGATTGGACTAGGAAACTACAGGGACTGGGAACATCTGGAATGTGGGGCTTATTCAAGGAGCAGCTGCTGCGAGTCCTTGATAAGTATGTCCCTGTCAGGCAGGGAGGAAATGGTCGAGTAAGAGAGCCTTGGTGTACGAAAAAAGTTGATTTACTGGTTAAGAAGAAAAAGGAGGCTTATGTCAGGATGAGGCTTGAAGGCTCAGGTAGGGCAATGGATAGCTATAGATTAGCTAGGAAGGAGGTAAAAAGTGAATTGAGGAGAGCTAAGAGGGGACACGAGAAGATGTTGGCTGATAGGATTAAGGAGAATCCTAAAGCTTTCTTTCGATATTTTAAGAATAGAAGATTGGTTAGGGCAAGATTAGGGCCAGTCATAGACAGCAGTGGGAAGTTGTGCGTGGAGCCTGAAGAGATTGGTGAGACACTGAATAAATATTTCTCTTCGGTATTCACGCAGAGTGCTGGAAATGTAGCTATGGAGAGCACTGAGGTACAGGGTTGCAAATTGGGAAGTATTGTAGTAGATAGGGAGGATGTGTTAGAAATTCTCGAGGGTTTGAAGTTGGATAAGTTCCCTGGGCCGGACGGGATTTACCCTAGAATTCTCTGGGAGGCTAGAGAGGAGATTGCAGAGCCTCTGGCTCTGATCTTCAGGTCCTCGTTGGTAACGGGTGTGGTTCCGGAGGACTGGAGGATAGCGAATGTGGTCCCATTGTTTAAGAAGGGGAAGAGAGACCTTCCAGGGAATTATAGGCCAGTGAGTCTTACTTCTGTTGTGGGCAAGGTATGGGAGAGAATTATTAGGGATGGGATTTATAGTTATTTAGAGAGAAATGAATTGATTGGGGATAGTCAGCATGGTTTCGTGAAGGGTAGGTCATGCCTTACTAACCTCATTGAGTTTTTTGAGAAAGTGACCAGAGAGGGGGATGGGGGTAAGGCGGTTGATGTAGTATATATGGACTTTAGTAAGGCGTTTGATAAGGTGGCCCATGGAAGACTTCTACAGAAAATGCCGATGTGTGGAATAGAGGGTGATTTAGCTAATTGGATTAGGAATTGGCTGGCAGATAGAAGACAGAGGGTGGTGGTTGATGGGAGATATTCATCGTGGAGTTCGGGGACGAGTGGTGTGCCTCAGGGGTCTGTTTTGGGGCCCCTGCTGTTTGTAATTTTTATAAATGATCGGGATGAGGGTATTGAGGGATGGATCAGTAAATTTGCAGATGACACTAAAGTTGGTGGAGTGGTAGATAGTGAAGAGGGGTGTTATAGTTTACAGAGGACTTGGACAAGTTGCAGAGCTGGGCCGAGAGGTGGCAAATGGAGTTTAATGTGGAAAAGTGTGAGGTAATGCACTTTGGCAGGAACAATAAATGTGTAGAGTATAGGGCTAATGGTAGGGCTCTTAATAGTGTTGAGGAACAGAAGGATCTTGGTGTATGTGTCAATAGATCCTGAAAGTAGGCAGTCAAGTGGATAAAGTTGTTAAGAAGGCATATGGAGTCTTAGCTTTTATTGGTAGGGGGATTGAATTTTGGAGCCGCAACGTCATGTTGCAACTGTACAAAACTCTAGTGCGGCCGCACTGGAGTATTGTGTGCAGTTCTGGTCCCCGCATTATAAGAAAGATGTGGAGGCATTGGAGAGGGTACAGAGGAGGTTTACCAGGATGTTGCCTGGTATGGAGGGCAGGTCCTATGAAGAGATGTTGAAGGATTTGAGGTTGTTTTCGTTAGAAAGGAGGCGGCTAAGGGGGGATCTTATTGAAACATATAAGATAATTAGAGGTTTGGATAGGGTGGACAGTGATAGCCTTTTTCCTAGGATGGAAAAAGCTAGCACGAGGGGACAAAACTTTAAATTAAGGGGTATGAGTTATAGGACGGATATCAGAGGTAGGTTCTTTACTCAAAGAGGATTAGGGAGTGGAATGCCCTGCCTGCAGCTGTTGTAGATGCGCCAAGTTTGGTGGCGTTTAAGAGGTTAGTGGATAAGTATATGGAGGAGAAGGGAATGGTTTAGTTAGGAGGGGCATTGCTTTTTATTTTGGTCGGCACAACATCGAAGGCCGAAGGGCCTGTTCTGTGCTGTATTGTTCTATGTTCTATGTTCTATGTTCTATCTCATCCAATATCTCACAGTGTTCCTCCTGGACTACTGAGTATGCATCACCCCTTCCCTTTACAAAGATAGAGACAGAATATTCATTTATAACCCTGCCCACAGCCTCTGCATTTATACATAAGTTCCCTTCTTCATCTCCAATAGTCTCCACTTTTTCCTTAACAAACCTTTTACCATTAGTATATTGGAAAACATCTTTGGATTTCCTTTCGCAGATCTTTCTTCATACCGCTTTCTGATTTGCTTGTTCCTTTTTTTACTTCATCCCTGAAATTCCTATGCTCATCCAGACTATCTGCAGTGCTTAGTTCTTTTTGCCATCATATGCTTTCTTTTTCCGTTTGATATTCCCCAGTATTCTTCCAAGTGGGTTTAGCTTTGGCAGTACAAACAAAGTATTTGTCAATTCACATATGTATATAGAACATAGAACAATACAGCACAAACAGGCCCTTCGGCCCACGAGTTGCGCCAAACACATCTACCAATCCACAGACCTATCTATAACCCCCTATCCTATTCGTTTCCATATACTCATCCAGAAGTCTCTTAAAAGACACCAGTGAGTTTGCCTCAACAACCTCCGATGGCAGTCGGTTCCATTCACTCACCACCCTCTGAGTGAAAAACCGATCCCTGACATTAAATTACCGACCGGTGAGTCTGACCTCAGTGGTTGGTAAGCTGATGGAGAGGCTTCTGAGGGACAAGATTGACGAGCATTTAGAGAAGTTTAGGTTGATTAGAAATAGTCAGCATGGTTTTGTAAAAGGCAGGTCGTGCCTTACGAGCTTAATTGAGTTCTTCGAAAAAGTGACTGAACACATTGACGAAGGAAGAGCAGTGGACGTGGTGTACATGGACTTCAGCAAGGCATTTGACAAGGTCCCACATGCAAGACTTCTTGAGAAGGTGAGAGGCCATGGGATCCAAGGGGCTTTGGCCTTGTGGATCCAGAACTGGCTTGCCTGCAGAAGGCAGAGTGTGGTTGTGGATGGCTCTTTTTCTGCATGGAGGTCGGTCACCAGTGGAGTGCCCCAGGGATCTGTTCTAGGACACTTGCTGTTTGTCATTTTCATAAATGACCTGGATGAGGAAGTGGAGGGATGGGTGAGTAAGTTCGCCGATGACACGAATGTCGGTGGTGTTGTGGATGGTCTGGAGGGATGTCAGAAGTTGCAGCATGACATCGACAGGATGCAAGACTGGGCGGAGAAGTGGCAGATGGACTTCAACGCGGATAAATGTGTTGTGTCCATTTTGGCAGATCCAACAGGACGAATGAGTACACTATCAAAGGTAGGAGTCTTAGCTGTGTGGAAGAGCAGAGGGATCTTGGCGTCTGGGTCCATAAGACTCTCAAATCGGCCTCCCAGGTGGAGGATGTGGTTAAGAAAGCTTACGGTGTACTGGCCTTCATTCATCGAAGGATTGAGTTCAGGAGTCAGGAGGTAATGCTGCAGCTTTATAGGACCCTTGTCAGACCACACTTGGAGTACTGTGCGCAGTTCTGTTCGCCTCACTATAGGAAGGACGTGGAAGCTATTGAAAGGGTGCAGAGGAGATTTACAAGGATGTTGCCTGGATTGGGAGGCATGCCTTATGAAGACAGGTTGAGGGAGCTGGGACTGCTCTCCCTGGAGAGATGATAGAGGTATAAAAGATGTTGAGAGGATTAGATAGGGTGGACTCTCAGAGACTATTTCCCAGGGCTGAAATGGTCACGACGAGAGGGCACAGATTTAAGGTGCAGGGAAGCAAGTACAGAGGAGATGCTAGGGGAAAGTTTTTCACTCAGAGGGTGGTGAGTGAATGGAATCGGCTGCCGTCGGTGGTGGTCGAGGCAACCTCGCTGGGGTCTTTTAAAAGACTTCTGGATGAGTATATGGGATCCAATGGGATTGGGGGTTATAGATAGGTCTATGGCTGGGTAGGTTTTGATGTGTTCGGCATAACTTGTGGGCCGAAGGGCCTGTTTGTGCTGTAGTGTTCTATGTTCTATGTTCTATGTATCTCCTTTGTATTTGCTTATTTGTATGTAGGACCGTCATTGGTGACTAAGGACATTGCCCAATGTAAAAGTGTTATGAATGCTTAGTTTATCCAACAGAGGGTTTAATTCCACATGTATTGAAGTTCTTGTATAGAACCTTTGATTGATGCTTTTATCAGAGTCAGCATTTGTCACATGACCTCTTTTGGCACAAAACTGTGTGTTCTTGATATCCCAACTCTTATCTATATCAGTCTGCAAGACTGCTGAACTCTGTTTTCCTTACATTGTTAAGTTGAAGACTGTTATATAGTTTAAAAGATTGCAGGTTGCTTGAAAAGCTAATCCTATAATTTGATGGTGATGTCATCAGGTTGCTGCCACAGGCTGTTGTTATCCTTTCGGTTTGTACTTGGTACATTTCAGAGAATATCCTCTAGGATAAATCTGTTGTGGTTAACTTGAATCCACATGTGGAAAACACATCTCTTTTTGTGTAAAACCAACAAATCATAACATAGTTAGGACATTAAAATGTTGCTGCTGCTTAACGAGCTCTAGAATTATTTTTTTCTCATTATTTGTTTTAAGATTATCAAAACTTAAACCTTGGAATCCCTGACACCTTTAATTTCTGACACTTGTAAAAATTGGTTTAAGAAGTTAGTTAAAATTCACATCCGCTGCCCATATTGTGTTTTATCTGAATCTTTCACTCCTTGTTCACCAGCGGAATCACATACAGCATTGGAAAGCTGAGGGTCTGAGGTGTTGGCCTTTCTCCTGATATCTTTTCCATTGTTCTCCTTTCAGAAGCTATATTTCGGCAGCAAAACCCCATTTCCCATGGCCTCAAACAGGTGTGTAGTCAACAGATAATATGGGTAGTGCTATATACATGCCTGAAGTATGACAACATGCTAGCCACACCAATTAAACATCATTCTAATGACTACATGACAGATGGGTTACAACCAGTATGCATCTCCTTTCCATTTATTTCTGGGCGAGAAAATGCCCAGATTTTTGAACAGTAAAGTATCAAGGGATCAAGGTGATCAAGCATGTAAGTGGAGCTGAATCCACAAAAAGATCAGCCATGATCTTATTGAATGGTGGAACAGGTTCAAGGGGCCAAAAGGATTACTCCTGTCCCTCGTTCTTATGTTCTTAAAATCTTTCTTAGTCTTTTTATTATTTTATATGGTCTAGAGGCTTGCTTAACAAATGCCCAAAGCACTTGAAAAGCAAACTCTTTGGTTCTTTTATTTTACTGTTGGTGTTGGTTTTCAGTTTTCAAATTGCACAAGCAGCATACTTTAAAAAATTGCTTAATATTAATAATAAATGGAGTTCCAGCCTTTTACTCTCTTCTTGCAGGATAAGTTAGCTGTTAGTTCATCCCGTGAGTGTCCTGAAGAAGCTGTGTCTTTGAAAAATTGAAAGGAATGAACTTTTTATTGCCTTGTTGCAGGGCATGAGGAAGATCAAGGTTTAATATTCTGCTGTTATGCTGCAAAAAGATTAGAGTGTGTATGCCCAATAGGTAGATGAGCTGAAGGAAGTTGCAGAACATAAAATGGAGTCATTAGCATTACAGTGCGTAAGGTAATGATGAGAAGATAAAGTCATTAACATGAAGAAAGGGAAGAGTGGGGGAGAATAAAACCCTTTGGAAATCTTGAATTAATGGAATAGAATCGGTTTTTGAGCCATCAACGATTATATAAAACCGGTGATTAGCCAATATATTGTCAGTTTTACATCTCTCCCAATTTTATTTCCATTGAATTGAATAAAAAAAAGGTGAAATGCTAAATGATGGATGATTCATTATCATTAGCTTTACGTTGTATTCTACACAGTTAAATATATCCCCACCTTGTGTTAGATTAGCTTGGCAGCTATACCTTATTTTCAAAACACATAAAGGTCTCGTGATTAGGTGCTAAATCTGACTAAATTGTTCATTTACTGCAGCATGAGACTCTGAAATAGATATCCAAAGCTACAGAATCAATTCTTCAATGTTTGTGCTTTACACCCAGTTATACCAAATTAGACCACTCAGAAATAATTCCAAGAGAAAACCAATAATATTCATCTCTTTAAAGATATGAAAACAGTCAATACAAAACAATATCAACTGTACATATCTGTACAAGTTAATTAAGACTGAATTGTCTTGCTCGATGGAATCTAAAACTCCACATGGTGCAACACATTCCTGACTGTTTTCTACTGATAACTTGCTGATATAGTAGATACAGAAAAATGTTGGGGTGTATTAATAATAATGTAAATATTCAGGTCCAAATATTCTTTGCAAGTTCTGCTAAAAATCAGGGCTGAATTTTAGTGTGGGAATCATGAGTCCAGCTAATAAAGGTCAGCCTCATCTGAAAGAAAGAGAGCAAAATATGTTAATAGCAAAACAAGGGTCTGAAGACTATCTGAAACCAACACATGAGGACAAAATAAAAACACATGGGTGCAAAAGAACTGCAGGAAAAAATAGAAGGCAGAGTTAATGGCCGCAAGTTGTTAAATTCAATGTTAGAACTCAATTGGCCCAATTTTACCGAAAATTCGCATCCATTTTTGGGCGCAAAATCGGGGTAAATTCAGGCTTCGGGCCTGTAACACCATCTACACCTGAATCCGATTGATTTAATGAACCGTGCACCCAATTCTACCGCCAAATCCCACTTTACCGTCTTCGGATCCATTCCGGATCCGTGCTGTTTCAACCTGCAGAATAAAAGTCCGAAGTGGATTCCTATTCTGCAAGGGAATCTCCGAAGCCCATTCTCCTCGAACACCCTTCGCAGATCCTGAAACTAACCACTCTAGTAGGCCACCATCTCCCTTGGATCGGACCCCTCCAGCAGGCAGACCCCTGGGCAAACCTCCCCAACCAAGATCAGACCCCCCTTGGGAGGCAGGCCCTCCCGGCAGACCTCCTTCCTGGGGCCCCCCTGGCTGTGAGGTTATGATGCAACTATACAGGATCTTGGTGAAACCACATTTGGAATATTGTGTGTAGTTCTGGTCACCTCACTATAAGAAGGATGTGAAAGTATTGAAGAAAGTGCAGAAGAGATTTACCAGGATGCTGTCTGGTTTGGAGGCTAAGTCTTATGAGGAAAGGTTGAGGGAGCTGGGGCTTTTCTCTTTGGAGCAGAGGAGAATGAGAGGTGACTTGATAAAGTTTTATAAGATGGTGAGGAGGATAGATAGAGTGGATGTGCAGAGACTATTTCCTGGGGTAGATGTTATTAGGGAGCATACATTTAAGGTTCATGGTGGGAGATATAGAACGGATGTCCAAGGTAGATTCTTTACTCAGAGAGTGGTTGGAGTGTGGAATGCGTTGCCTGTTGTGATAGTGGAGCCGGACACTTTCGGAACTTCCAAGCGGTTATGGAGCACACCAGAATGATAGGGAGAGGGATAACTTGATCTTGGGTTTGGACAAAGCTCGGCACAACATCGAGGCCTGAAGGGCTGTGCTGTACTGTTTGAAGTTTCTATTTGTTGCCAAGGGGAACGATCACAGGGGAACCTCCGAGCCCCTTTCATCGTCACCCATCTATCTTTATTCTTTGGAATAAGTACATCCCTGAAGCTTCTATCTATGACCACCTCCGCCACCTGAATGATGTGAAGTTCATCCAGCTCCAGCTCCAGTTCCCTAACATGGCTTCTGAGGAGCTGGAGATGGGGGCACTTCCCACAGATGAAATCAGCAGGGACACCGATGGTATCCCTCACCTCAAACATTCTGCAGTAGGAACATTGCATTGCCTTCCCTGCCATCCCCTCTGGATAACGTACAGATAAAACAAGAAAAAGAAAGAGCTTGCCTGCTATTCACTCACGGCCCCCTCCCCCCCCGCCCCCACCATTAAGTTAGAAGAGGTGGAAGAATGGGGGACACTGTAAATGTAGTGTCTCAGCTTTAGGAACCGCCCAACTTACATATAGGTAAAAATAAAACACTTAACCAGCAACCACTGCAACCCGCACTATAAAAGCAAACTACAAACCTTCCCAGAACTCCCCATGGTTGACTTCTGGTTTCCCGCTGCTCGTTATGCTCAGCCCCACCCTCCGCCTGCTCCCTGCGAAAAGTAAGTTAAAATTAAGCGCTCTTACCTTCCAAAGAATCACTCCCCTCTCTGCTTGCTCCATTGGTTCAATAAGATTGAAACATCGGAGGTAAGTACCTCTTAAAAAGAAAAAGAAACAATCTTTTGTTTACACAGGATCTCTGAAACAAGTAGGTGGGGAAAACATAATGTGGGGGGTGGTGTGGGTTGAAGGTAAAGCTCTCAGGGGTGGGCAAAAGCCTTCTAGGTAATGGTGCACACAGCCCCCAAATGGGGTGGGTACATATCTACGTGAGATATAGTGCCTTTCAGGTGATGGGCTTGTCGAGAGTGTGTCAATGTCCACTGCTACAATGACAGTGATGAGGCTGGAGAATAACAGATGCATCTCTACCTCCACATCGATACCTCCAGGTAAATTAAACATATTCGGATAGTGAGAGAGAAAAAAAATTAAACTCAGTCCTATAATAAAGCTGCAGCAACACCATCTCAACACTCATGTGAAATGGAGCCTTTCAAAATATCTCAAGATCAATTCTGCCTGGGAGGGGAATGATGAAGCCTGGGAGGACTGCAAAATTGGGCTCTGGGCCCCTTCTTGCAATATATACTCAGTTATTAGTCCTGCTATGGTGGACAAGGTCCAGACCACTTACACAAGACTCAGGGACTAATGCGCTGAAAGCATTAGTATGCCAGATTTCTAGCTTTGAACTTTGAAACAAATCAACACAACTCAATAGGCTGAGGCCAAGTTTGGAAAAGCTACACAGTGGAAGGCAGGAATGGAGCCTTGGGGACTGAAGGCTATAATGAAGGGGGCACAGCTGTATCAACACTGCCATCTATCCTGTCAGAGAAGGGGAGTCACAGGTTCACAAATAATACAATTCATCAGTGGCCAAATGGATTCCAATCATTCAGCATGAGCAAACAAATGCTTATGTTTATGCTCAGTCATGAGTGGAGTTCAGAATCATATTGGATCAATGGTATACATTAGAAATTCACACACAGAGTTCCAGATGTTACATATGTACAATGGAATGCTGCTAACCTCTATGTGTGTGCTAGGGTCCCAGGATAAGGGAGCATGAGAAAATGTGAACTAAAGTGCCAAAATCTTGGCAGACTTCTGACACAGGTCTGTCATTCATACCTTTGTACTCAGTGGCCTTTACCCATTATGGTCAATCACTTTTCAGAGAGGAGGCAAAAGTGAAAATGGATCCATTCTCAAGGTCAAGTTACATAAAACATAGAACACTACAGCACAAACAGGCCCTTCGGCCCACAAGTTGTGCCGACCATATCAGTACTTAGCAGATCATAGAACTATCTGTAACTCCCTATCCCATTAAATCCCATGTACTCATCCAGAAATCTGTTAAAAGACCCCAACGGGTTCGCCTCTACCACCACTGATGGCAGCCAATTCCATTCACTCACCACCCTTGAGTGAAAAACTTACCCTAACATCTCCAAAGTTGAATGAGGGGTTTCTACAACTCCTCATTCAAAAGCAGACCGAGGAAAAATGATACTCAACATTGAGATTTCAAATCAAACTCTGCAAGATATCGTTATGGGCCTGTTTCTTGAGCTCCTTATTTGCTAAATAAGGGGATTGAAACTTGAGGTTTTGTTAGCCGTTATGATGGCTCTGCAGTCAACCAGTTGGATGTCTGCCTTTTTCCAGGTGGACTCAGCAAGTTTTTGGGAAAGAGAGAATTTTTCCTATTCCCCTTATTAATTCTGCAGTTATGAGACTTCAGAAAGAAGAAGAAATTTTCAAAAATTCCTACAGTGCAGAAGGAGGCCATTTGGCCCATCAAGTCTGCAGCAACTTCCCATCAGAACAATCATATATGTTTGTCCCATTAATCCCATAACCTACACATCTTGGGACTCTAAGGGACAATTTACCATGGCAAATCCACTTAACCTGCATATCTTTGGATTGTGGAAGGAAATTGGAGCACCCAGAGGAAATCCACACAGACATGGGAAGAACTTGCAAACTCCATACAGGTAGTCACCATGGCTGGAACCGAACCCGGATCTCCAGTGCTGTGAGGCAGCAATGTGAACCACTGTACCACTGTGTCACTTGCAGATTTCCAGGACATTTTTCAGCAGAAGTAGCAACTAACACCTTGAAAACCTTCCTCTTTGTCCTCCCTTGTTGTTTCTCGGGATTCTTCCTGGAAATTGTACACCACATCAAAAACATAAAGATGGCTGCTGCCAAGTATGTGATCTGGACAAAATGCCATAATCATCTTCCAAATAAGGAAAGTGATTATCTCATTTAGCAACCTGAATTTTCCTTGCCAGCTATAGTGTTCGAAAGGATGAGGTGATGGTCTAGTGGTATTATCGCTAGACCATTAATCCAGAAACTCAGCTAATTTTCTGGGGATCGAAGTTTGAATCCTGCCACAGCAGCTGGAGGAATTTGAGATCAATATAAAATATCTCGAATTAAAGATCTACTGAAGACCATGAAACCATTGTCAATTGACAGAAAAACCTTTCTGGTTCCTTAATGTCCTTGAGGGAAAGAAATCTGCCATGCTTATCTGGTCTGATCTACATGTGATGCCAGTGGTTGACTCTCAACTGTTCTCTGAAATGGCCTAGCAAACCATTCAGTTTAAGAGTGACTAGGGAAGAGCAATAAATGCTGGCCACTCAGTGACACCCACGTCCCATGAATAAATAACAGAAAAAGAGCTGAGGTTTTCACATCTTCAGGAAAGTCATTGTCTGTTTTAAGACTCATTGAATTTCAAATGTCTTTTCATATTTGGGTATGTCTGCATGAAATCCACTTAAAGCCCTTTGGAAGCTTGACCACATTGCAGTTGAGTGGTCAGGTGACTTTTGGCAGCCATCTTTAAGACTTCTTGTGTACATTTAAAAATGGTTAGTTGTTTTACAATATCTTCTGGATCACAATTGTGTATCAGTGGGGCATGTTTTTGTTCCTGGAAGTGTTCATAAAGAATGATTTTGAAATTCAAATGATCGGCTTCATCTTCTCCATTTGTTCCATCAGTTATCAGAATTCCTGATCCAGAGATTGTACTTGTCTGAGTAGGAGATACACAAAAACAGCCATAACTTCATGCTACTGAACAAAGAACAAAGAACAAAACAGCATGGGAAACAGGCCCCTCGGCCCAACAAGCCCGCGCGGCCACCCCGATGTTCCCACCTCTACCTGCGATCCCTGTCCATATTTATAGATCTATGGATTAAAAACAAAATTAGAGACAATTTAGGGAGAATTTGTTTTGCCAATTAGCCTAAGAGCACATCTTTGGGATGTGGGAGGAAACCGGACCGCCTGGAGAAAACCCACGCAAGCACGGGGAGAATGCGCAAATTCCCACAGACACAGGCCCAAATCCATGTATCTGCACAGCACAGTGATAGTCACTGAGCTGTCATGTTGCCCATCAAATGGTCCAGGTCAAGCGTACACTAACAACGTGAAGCACTAGGGTACTCTCAAAAAAAAATCCAAGAGCAGCCCTCTCACGACCCATCACGTGTATGCCCCTTGTTAGACAACAAGGTGGACCAAAGCACCTGTAGGATAAAAACAAGTACATCAATATCATCATCTATTTACACACTTCCCAGGGACTCCCAAGGCTCATGATCCTATTTTAAATCAGTTTTCTATACCCCTCCATTCCCATTCTGTTCATGTGCCCATCTAAGTATTTCTTAAATAACTCCAGAGTACCTGCCTCCACCACTTTACTTGGCAGCGCGTTCCATACCCCCACCACCCTTTGTGTGAAAAAACTCCCTCTCGCATCCAAATTATACCTTACCCCCCTCACCCTAAGCCTGTGACCCCTCGTGCTATTTGAGTCCATCCTAGGAAAAAGCTTAACCCTGTTTACTCTATCTATCCCCTTCATAACCTTGTACACTTCTATTAGATCTCCTCTAAGTCTACGTCTTTCTAAGGAAAACAGTCCCAATTTGCCTAATCTCTCCTTGTAACTCAGACCTTCCATACCAGGCAGCATCCTGGTGAATCTCCTCTGCACTCTTTCCAGAATCTCTACGTCCTTCCGGTAGTAAGGCGACCAGAACTGGATGCAGTATTCCAAATGAGGTCTAACCAACATTTTATACAACTGCAACATTAAAGGCCAGCTCTTGTACTCTATACCCCTATACTGGGAAAATGTTGATTGTGACTACAATATTTAAATAGACATCCTTTAATTGGCATCTATGGGAAGTTTGTGCATTCTCCCTGTGCTTGCGTGGGTTTTCTCCGGGAGCTCCGGTTTCCTCCCACATCCCAAAGATGTGCTCTTAGGCTAATTGGCAAAACAAATTCTCCCCAAATTGTCTCAAATTTAGTTTTTAATCCATAGATCTATAAACATGGACAGGGATCGCGGGTAGAGATGGGAACATTGGGGTGGCGGCACAGGCACGTTGGGCCGAAGGGCCTGTTTCCCGTGCTGTTTTTTTCTTTGTTCTTTGTATATTTACAGAGATTAAGGGAGAATAGTAACGAGGGAGGCTGTAGTAAGGCTGAAAATGGCCTAAAAATCTGACAAGGTCAGGACTCTGCAGCTCTTCCTAGACTTAATAGCAAAACATGTTTGACATCTGGTAGCTCCATCTCCTGCACATCAGCCAAGCAAATGGGCAGCATTGCTAGTGGGTCAGTGCCAACACCAACAGGAGGAAGTCACAGCCAATGTTTCTGATAAATCAAATGAACTAATTCAAATAAACTGAAGGATAACACAAGAACAGCTGCCCCCCTCCCCCCCCCCCCTCAAAAAAGGGAACCATCCAAACCAAAAGATAAAACAGAAAGAAAGCTTAGAACATTAAATCAAAATGTGGTTAAAGGGATTGATAATACACCGCAGTCCCTGCAGTTCCTAATGAGCATGGAAGGCCTCCACAGTGCACTTGGATACTGCGTGTTCTCTCTCCAGGGACATCCTGCTGTGAATTCAGCCAGAGACCATTGAGATTGGATTCCAGTAATTGAGAGGAGGGAAATGTTGCCAGCTAGGAGGCTTGTGATCAGAACAATTGATGGAGAAGGGTAGAGTTTGGGACTAGTGACTGGGGTTGAAGTTATATAGGCCTAGGGAGCATTCTTGTTCTCCTGGCCCATATCAAGCACGAAAGCAGATACTTTCTGGTGATAATTCGTCCTTCTTTGTCTTCCAACAAACTGGAGGAACAGCACTTTATCTTCTAATTAGGTACAAACAACATTCCAGACTTAACGTTCATAGAAACCATAGAAAAATACAGCTCAGAAACAGGCCTTTTGGCCCTTCTTGTCTGTGCCAAACCATTTTTTGCCTAGTCCCACTGACCTGCACTTGGATCATATTCCTCCACACCCCTCTCATCCATGAACCTGTCCAAGCTTTTCTTAAATGTTAAAAGTGCATTTACCACTATCCAGCAGCTTATTCCATTCAGGTTCAATAATTTCATCCCATTTTTATTTCTATTCATTTATTTTCAGTTCTTTCATTGATTGATTTTTCTACCTTTTTTTTATCCTGCTTCCCTTCTTTTTTCCCTTACCATTGTCTCTTCCTCTCCCCATCCCAATCCCACTATGGTCATCTGCAACTGTTCCAGTTGACCTTTGCTGCACTGCTTACCTTTGTTCAGCCATTAATACACTCTGACCTCTTAGCGTTCTGCTATCAACTCCCTTCTTAGCCATGATCACCCTTTGTCCTTTTGCCTATGACATCTTTGTCAATCTCTTCCTCATCTCCATCTATCACTGCCCTTTATCCAGCCTCTATCGTTCAACCACTCTCTCCCCAGCCCTCCACCACAGTTTAAATCTCATCCTATTTCAAGTTTTTGTCAGTTAGAACATAGAAAGTAGAAAAACTACAGCACTGGAGCCTTTCCCTTAAAGAGCTATGCCCAACGTACATAACACTCATCCCCTCTAAACAACAGTCCGCCATACAGCAACAGCTAATTAAACTGTTTGTTATAATTGTATCTTTTTCTGTATTTACAAGTGCTTGGTATATTTACAATATGGACCATCCATAATTTGTTCCCACTCTGACATTCTCATAGAACCCTACAGTGCAGGAAGAGGCCCTTTGGCCCATCGAGTATGCACCGAACACAATCCCATCCAAGCCCTACCCCCATATTCCTATATATTATACCCATTAATCCCTCTAACCCATGTATCCCTGGACATTAAGGTGCAATTTATTAGCATGGCTAATCAACCTAATCCGCACATCTTTGGACTGTGGGATGAAATTAGAGTCCCAGAGGAAATCCACGCGGATACGAGAAGAATGTGCAAACTCCACACAGACAGTGACCTGAACTGAGAATCAAACCCAGGATCCTGGAGCTGTGAAACAGTAGTGTTAACCACTGTGCTACCGTGCTGCACCATCTTACAAAAATATGATCAACCTATCAGGGAGACAATGATTGCTTAGGGGTTGTTCCCTGGGAACTGCGACTGGTTTTATAATCCTCTCTGGCGAGTGTGATCTCAACAAACCCATCAATGGTGGTTCCTCTGCCTGCACATCATCAGTTACCACTGCCAAGTTCCACGTCCTCTCCATGACCAGAGAAGTGATTCCATGCATTTCTCTTCTGATACTTCCACTGGCCCCATTTGGAACATCTCCGAACTTGTAAGTGGGGTCTCTAACTGCTTGGTGTGGGGCTGCCAACAGTTGGTCTGCATGTTGGCACCACGCTAAGTCATTCCGAGTTTCAACCATCTTGGCTACAGTTGCGGCTGGAACCCACTTCTTCCCCGAAGCGTAGTTTCTTGCCAGTATAAAATTGCCCTTCTGAAATACCTTCAGCTTGACATGTTGAGCTCGACAATCCATTTGCATCTCTTGGTTCCTCTTCACCACTTCATCTTGGTCTTATTGGCCCTCAAAAGATCAAACATTGTACACAAATTTCTCTTGAATATCAATATTGCTGGAGAGCATTTAATTGTTGCATGGGAGATGCCCCTATACACACACACACTCACACAGGAACTGGTTCAATTTTCACATTAATGACCTCATCCATGAAGCTTCCAAGGAGTGTTTAACAGACTATTCAAAATGCTCCACTGGCCTATTTGTCGTTGGATTTATGGGGTGGACTTTATATGGCATATGCCGTGTACACTTTTGTACACTTCAAAGTCTGCTGGCATGTACCACGGCTGGTTATCACTTATAACCTGGTTTGGCTAACTAAACTGAGCTAACATGTAATCAAACTTGCCCAAGGTTGCTTCCATGGTTGTTAATTTCATACAAATCACTTCTGGCCACTTCGAGTGTGTACCGATGACCATCATCAGCATTTGGCCTTCAACTGGACCTGCAAAGTCTATATGGACCTGCTCCCAAGGCCCCTTCAGCCATTCCCATGGTGACATAGATGATGCCTTTCTAATTTTGGCACGAGTCGCACGAGACTAGACCACGAGACTTTCTCGTTAGAAAGGAGGCGGCTAAGAGGGGATCTTATTGAAGCATATAAGATGATTAGAGGTTTAGATAGGGTGGACAGTGATAGCCTTTTTCCTAGGATGGAGAAAGCTAGCACGAGGGGACACAGCTTTAAATTAAGGGGTATGAGTTATAGGACGGATATCAGAGGTAGGTTCTTTACTCAAAGAGTGATTAGGGAGTGGAATGCCCTGCCTGCAGCTGTTGTAGATGCGCCAAGTTTGGTGGCGTTTAAGAGGTTAATTGATAAGTATATGGAAGAGAAGGGAATGGTTTAGTTTGGAGGGGCATTGCTTTTTATTTTGGTCGGCACAACATCGAAGGCCGAAGGGCCTGTTCTGTGCTGTATTGTTCTATGTTCTATGAGACTGCGTTGCCCTCAATGCAGGAGTCTATCTACAGTCATCACACATAACTTCCATTCCCCGGATGCCTTTGGTGCAATTGATCTGATATTTCCTGTCTTAAAGACTGGGGAAATAGCTATCACTTGCCCCAAAACAATCACCCTGCACCAGCAATTCCCACTGTTGACTTAGTTCTGAATCTTTTAGTCAGTTTGCTCTCCACTTGCTGAACAGATTGGCACTTTGACTAAATAAGGTAGACTTTCTTATTGCTTGTTTCACCTTAGAAGCTGTCAATGGAACATTATCCTTTTGTGAGAAGTGCATGATCTGGATAACCTTGCCTGGAGGCTCTCTTTGACACGGCAATCTTGATAACACACTCGCATTTGCTTGCTGTTCTGACAGTTGATAGCGGATTTCATGAAAATGGCCCAACAATATCAACAGCCACCTCTGCAACTGAATCGCAGCTATAAATGGAATCCCCAAGCGAGGTCCCAAAATCTTGGTCAGCGGTTTATAGTGTTGTGAAATTAGAGTTTGTAAAATTATTTAAAAATTGTAATATGCTAAGAGTTGTAAAATTTCATGGTTCTATTAAAAAATTATGTTTTTAAAAGAGATGCTGGTGCAAAATGCAGTGCAGAGAGAACATAGAGTAAAACATTGTATTGCGAGGCTAGGCAGCAGTGCTGCCAAGACAACAGGTAATTTTTGAATTTTAACCAATCAGTTTAAACTAGGCATTTGAATAACAGTGGCCTATCAGATTTGAATTTGATGTTTTGATAACATGTAAACCAATCTTATTGTGAGGATTTTGGTATGTCATCAAGGGTATAAAAACCAGCTCCCCGCATCGGAGAGCCAGACAGCAACTGCCTCTGTCACCAGCTTCTGCCACAGCTCACAGTTAAGAATGACAGTGACACAGCCAGCAACTCTGCCAGCATAACAGTTCCATTTATATCTTAAAAAGAAAACCTCATCCTGATAGTGAAAACAGAAGAAATCAGCAAAGAAGACAGAGATTCCAGAAGATGACAAACCTGTTTGAAATTTGAGAGTGACTAAGAATTCTATTTTTTTTGTTTATAAGTGGGAATTGTATTTATCTAAACAGCATTCCATTAGAATAGTGTTTTATTCAGTTTGTTAAAAATTTAGTTAACATGTTCACTGTTAATTAGATAATTAAAGCATTATTTGTTGCTTTCACAGAGAGAGTCTCGGGTAGTTACTTTGATTTAACCACTAAAAGTTGCTGAAGCACAGATATTACCACTTCTCACACACTCTAACAGATTATGAAGCGGGAGACTTCTCATTGAGTGGTTGAGTATTAGTTCTCAGAGAGGAGATCACCCCCCCCCCCCCCCCCCCCCCCCCACCACACACACACACACACCACACACACCACACACCACACACACACACACACACACAATAGACCATCATCAAAATGAACTTCCTGCCGTACAGGTAATGGCGAAACTTAGAAACACAAAGTGACACCCAATGCTTCCTCTTCTATCTGTGCATGGTTCTCTTCTGCTTTTGAGCGGGATCTTGATGCAAGTGCAATGGGCCTCCTTCTTCATAGGGCATTACATGGGATATCACTGCTCCTATGTCATGTGGCAGGCCAGCTGCAAAAGCATTTTGGGGTTAAGACTCTAGACTCTTTCAATGGCTTTTTTGCTGCCTGTTTAGCCTCTCATATTTTGGCTTCCCTTCAGCAACAACCGACGCAGGGGTTTCAGTACTGTCACCAGTGGTCAGGCACAAACTTTTATGCAGCTTATGAATCCCAGGAAAGACATCAAATGGGACACGTTTTCAGGGCTGGGCATCTTGCTTCTCCAAGATTCTTCGACGCCTTATGCAACTCTCCAGCGCTTGATGCCATGTTCTAAGTACTCGACTAAGTCTTCAAAAAGTCATACTTTTCTTTCCTAATCTGTAGCCCATGTTCCTGCAACCCCTTTAATGTTTCTTCTAAATTATGCAAATGTTTCTTGTTTGTGGGTACCCTGTCAACAGGACATCATCCAAGTAACATTAGCTTCCTGGAAGACACTCAAAATCTGGTCCATCGCTCTTTGAAAGATGGCCGGAGTCGATGAGATCCTGAAAGGCCAAGCATTTGCAACAAAATAATCCTTTCTGGGTAAGGATGATTAATGTCTCAAAGACTCCGGTCAATCCTACCCACAAAAACGTCTGCGAAAGATCTACCAAGAAGGGCCACTAAACAGGTATTCAATTAAAAGCTATGCGTATTGATCCGTAGGTACGCCAGGCTTCACAGTGACTTTAAAGTCTTCACATAGCCTCACTAAACCATTGGTCTTCATTACAGGGATGATGAGTGTGACTGAATTACACATCGCATTGCTTCCAATATCCACAAACCTCTCAGGTTTAGCCTCCACTTTGGGTCAATGACACTGTAGCCCTATGTCCACCTCCATCTTTACTAATTTGTCTTCAACTTTGGGCATCACCCAGATGGAGATATACTTCACTTCATATTTAACTATAACTGAGTCCTCTCAGTCTGCTTTGTTCTATCCACAGATCCTATGGGCTCCTTATCCTCATTGTAATTGTGCACTTACCACTTCCTTTGGGATTTGCCCACTGATTGTTTCAGTTTCACACTTCCTGGGAATGTTGGTTCTCTGCAGCTCCAAGCAATGTGACGCATCTTGTGGGATCAGCTTATGGTGAGTCATCTAGGTATGTGTGGGCCACAGCCAGCCTAGGGGTAAAGAATGATTCATTCATTAACACATCAACAAGTCAATCACAAATGAAATGAATTGAAAATCAAATACATTTGAAGTACACAATACCAGGTTAAAGTCCAACATGGTTATTTGGTAGAAAAGTCACAAGCTTTTGGAGCACTGTTCCTTCATCAGGTGATTGAGAGTTCGAACTTGGTGTTGTGAGATTTCTTACTGTGCTTACCCCAATCCAACACCAGCATCTCTACACCTTAGCCACAGAAGAGAGGGTAGCAGTAGAGGAATGCTTTTCTGAATGGAAGGCTGTGACTAGTGACGTTCACAGTAAGAAGTCTCACCTCACCAGGTTAAAGTCCAATAGGTTTATTTGGTAGCAAAAGCCACTAGATTTCGGAGCACTGTCCGTTTGCAAGGTAGGTGGGAGTTGTGTTGACAAACAGGGCATATAAAGACACAAACTCAATTTCCAAAATAATGATTGGAATGCAAGTCTTTACAGGTAATCAAGTCTTAAAGGTATAGACAATGTGAGTGGAGAGAGCATTAAGCGCAGGTTAAAGAGATTCCTGGTGGATGGTGTTCTCACGTGAGATGATGGCATCCATGTTGATGATCTGGTACATCTTGTAGAGGTTGTTATGACAGGGTTGTATGGTATCATGGTCACCTTTCTCCTGAAGGCTGGGTAGTTTGCTTTGGACAATGGTCTGTTTGAGGTTGTGCGGTTGTTTGGACAATGGTCTGTTTGAGATTGTGCGGTGCAAGAAGTGGGGGTGTGGGGATGGCCTTGGCATGATGTTTGTCTTCATCAATGACATGTTGCAGACTCCAGAGAAGATGTCGTAGCTTCTCTGTTCCGGGAATGTACTGGACGACGAAAGGTACTCTGTCTGCAGTATCCCATGTTTTTCTTCTGAGGAGGTCTACTGAGGAGTTACTAATGGTGTTCCACAGGGATCCATTCCAGAACCTTTGTTGTTTGTTGCATATACAAATGACTTGAAGGAAAATGTGGCTGGTCTGATTAGTAAATTCACAGATGACACAGAAATTGATGAAGTTGCAGACAGTGAAGAGGATTGTTAGAAGATACAACAAGATATAAACAGGTTTGAGATTTGGGCAGAAAAATGGCAGATGGAGTTTAATCTGAACAAGTGCGAGATAATGCATTTTGGAAGGTCCAATCATGTTGGAATTATACAGTAAATGGTAGAATCCTTAGGAATATTGACAAGGCAGAGAAATCTGAGCATACATGTCCACCAATCACTGAAAGTGACAACACGTGTGGATAAGGTGGTTAAGAACGCATATGGCATACTTGCCTTCATTGGTCGAACATTGAGTTTAAAAATTAGCAGGTCATGCTGCAGCTGTACAG
The DNA here is from genome assembly GCA_024679065.1 of Sphyrna mokarran. Classification (NCBI taxonomy): domain Eukaryota; kingdom Metazoa; phylum Chordata; class Chondrichthyes; order Carcharhiniformes; family Carcharhinidae; genus Sphyrna; species Sphyrna mokarran. Next base: position 104,138,190 of record JAGIQG010000006.1, read on the forward strand.
TATGTTAGTGAGGCCTCATTTAGAATATTGTGTACAATTCTGGTGCCAAAGTAGATGCTTTGGGGAGGGTACAGAAAAGGTTTGCCAGGATATTGCCTGATCTGGAAGGTATTAGCTATGAGAAGAGGTTGGATAAATTCAGTTTGTTCTCACTGCAATGATAGAGGTTGAGGGATGCCCTGATAGAAGTTTATAAGATTATGAGTGGATAGTCAGATGCTCTTTCCTAGGGTAGAAAAGAGACATCTAGAGATCGATTTAAAGTGTGTGGGGAAAAGTTTAGAGACGATATATGAGGCAAGTTTTTTCACACAGAGCACGGTGAATGTCTGGAATACACTGCTCAGGTAGCAGGTATGAGAGTGGCAATTAAGGACCAACTAGACGGTCCATGAATAGGATGGAAACAGAAGGATACAGACTTAATAAGGCCATATAGTATCAGTTTAGGTAGGCAAGACGATTAGCAGAGGCTTGGAGGGCCAAATGGTCAGTTCCTGTGGTGTACTTTGTTGTTTGTATGAGGGAAGTGCTGGCTCAGGTTAATTGTTTAATCTTTGAAATATATTAAAAGACATGATGGTAACTAAGCAAAGGAAGACATTTAAAGAAAGAATTCAAATTGTTCAACAAAAATACTTCCCATTTAAAATGAAAAAAAATGAGCAGGAACAATCCATCCCTTCTTTACTGGAGAAAGTCCCACTTCAAGTTGTTTTGTTTTAAAGGCTGTAGGATCAGAATTTCTGATTTCTGATTTCAATCCTAATTTCATGTTGTTTCATATCATTGCACTGGACTATTTTGTTTCGTGTTTTCACTCCATAATGTCACAAAAGTTGAATCCCGCCATTTTAAATCAAGTGCAAGATCTAGCATTTGATTGAACTCAGGAAATCAGGATTCCCTGATTTTTGTCAACAACTCTGAAGCACACTTTTCCCAGAAGAGTGTCCAAACAGATTTTTTCATGAGAAAGTACTTGAAGCCTGGACTGCCCACTTCCTGGTTCTGGATCTGAATTTTGGAGCCCTGGGTGTGCCTGCCATTTTACATCAGGTGAATCAGAGAAACCATTTTAAAGTCTTTGAGAGAGAAGTAATATTGTTTTCCTTGTGTTATAGTGACTACAAAGGATACGGGGCATCATTAGCGGATTTCCTCGTGGATTTCATGAGAATGCCTTTTGAGCATCCCGGAACTCATCTAATGAGAGATGAGTGGCTGGAGTTTAAAATCTATGCTCATGGTCTGGGTCCAAAGCGCAGCCTTGATTTGTTGTAAGCTGCAGATATGATGTTTTCTTTCTTTCACTCAAAGGACTGGTCTTGACGAGGTTATTACATTGGCAAAGAAGGAGAACAAGCTTTTTTTCCTACTTCTGGTAACCTATCATGGAATAGAACACCATATTTTCTCCCTGGTAAGAAAACAAATGCCTTTCTTAGTAAATCTGAACCTTATGAACCTTATGAGAAAACTGGGCTCAATACAAAGAGTCCATACACTTCTTCTGGGGAATATTGAGGGAGATGAAAGACAGAAAGTAATCTTACTCACAATATGTGGAGTCCTGGCACTCAGCCTAATAAAAAACCTGACTTATCCAAGTACCCTGAATCAAAGTTTTTAAATGAATTTTCAAACTTGGTTAAAACACTATGAACCAAAGCAGAGATAACATGGAGAATACCCAGGGAGCGCATTGCAGAATTTTTGGCTAGATTGTAGAAACTGGTCAAATGTTGGTTTTACCAAAAAAAAATTACAAGTGCTGAGCGAGTGTGAAAATGAGAGAGAATTGTGCTTTCTCTTGGGCAAGTTAAAAATCAAATCTTACTTCACTCTGTGAAAGAAAATGCAAGATCTGCCTTAGCTTGCTGAAAGGCAGCAACTTGCAGCAGAGGGCTAAATTGCTCATGCTCAGATCTCTCTGTCTGTCACTGTGTCCACGGTAAGAAGTCTGACAATACCAGGTTTAAGTCCAACCAACTTATTTGATTGTCAACTCGGTTGGACTTAAAACTAATGTTATCAGACTTCTCATTGTGTTTACCTCAGTCCAACACCAGCATCTCCACATCATGTCACTGTGTCATAGAACATAGAACACTACAGCACAAACAGGCCCTTTGGCCCACAAGTTGTGCCGAACACATCAAAAACCTACCCAGCCATAGACCTATCTATAATCCCCAATCCCATTGGATCCCATATACTCATCCAGAAGTCTTTTAAAAGACTCCAGCGAGTTCGCCTCGACCACCACCGACGGCAGCCGATTCCATTCACTCACCACCCTCTGAGTGAAAAACTTTCCCCTAGCATCCCCTCTGTACTTGCTTCCCTGCACCTTAAATCTGTGCCCTCTCGTCGCGACCATTTCAGCCCTGGGAAATAGTCTCTGAGAGTCCACCCTATCTATTCCTCTCAACATCTTGTAAACCTCTATCAGGTCGCCTCTCAACCTTCGTCTCTCCAGGGAGAACAGTCCCAGCTCCCTCAACCTGTCTTCATAAGGCATGCCTCCCAATCCAGGCAACATCCTTGTAAATCTCCTCTGCACCCTTTCAATAGCTTCCACGTCCTTCCTATAGTGAGGCGACCAGAACTGCGCACAGTACTCCAAGTGTGGTCTGACAAGGGTCCTATAAAGCTGCAGCATTACTTCCTGACTCCTGAACTCAATCCCTCGATGAATGAAGGCCAGTACACCGTAAGCTTTCTTAACCACATCCTCCACCTGGGAGGCCGATTTGAGAGTCTTATGGACCCGGACCCCAAGATCCCTCTGCTCTTCCACACAGCTAAGACTCCTACCTTTGATAGTGTACTCATTCATCCCGTTGGATCTGCCAAAATGGACCACAACACATTTATCCGCGTTGAAGTCCATCTGCCACTTCTCCGCCCAGTCTTGCATCCTGTTGATGTCATGCTGCAACTTCTGACATCCCTCCAGACCATCCACAACACCACCGACCTTCGTGTCATCGGCGAACTTACTCACCCATCCCTCCACTTCCTCATCCAGGTCATTTATGAAAATGACAAACAGCAAGGGTCCTAGAACAGATCCCTGGGGCACTCCACTGGTGACCGACCTCCATGCAGAAAAAGAGCCATCCACAACCACCCTCTGCCTTCTGCAGGCAAGCCAGTTCTGGATCCACAAGGCCAAAGCCCCTTGGATCCCATGGCCTCTCACCTTCTCAAGAAGTCTTGCATGTGGGACCTTGTCAAATGCCTTGCTGAAGTCCATGTACACCACGTCCACTGCTCTTCCTTCGTCAATGTGTTCAGTCACATTTTCGAAGAACTCAATTAAGCTCGTAAGGCACGATCTGCCTTTTACAAAACCATGTTGACTATTTCTAATCAACCTACACTTCTCCAAATGCTCGTAAATCTTGTCCCTCAGAAGCCTCTCCATCAGCTTACCAACCACTGAGGTCAGACTCACCGGTCAGTAATTTCCAGGACTATCCCTGTTCCCTTTCTTGAAAATAGGGACCACATCCGCAATCCTCCAATCCTCCGGAACCTCTCCCGTCTCCATCGATGACGCAAAGATCATCGCCAGGGGCTCTGCAATGACATCCCTCACCTCCCACAATAACCTGGGGTACATCCCATCTGGTCCCGGAGACTTGTCTATCTTGATAGCATTTAAAAGTTCTAACACATCCGCTTCCTTAATATCTACATACTCAATCTTTTCAGTCTGCCCAGCACTTAGAACATAGACATAGAACATAACAGCACAGAACAGGCCCTTCGGCCTTCGATGTTGTGCCGACCAAAAAAAAGCAATGCCCTCCAAACTAAACCATTCCCTCTCTCCATATACTTATCAATACCTCTTAAACGCCACCAAACTTGGCGCATCTACAACAGCTGCAGGCAGGGCATTCCACTCCCTAATCACTCTTTGAGTAAAGAACCTACCCTGATATCCGTCTATAACTCATACCCTTAATTTAAAGCTGTGTCCCCTCGTGCTAGCTTTCTCCATCCCTAGAAGGCTATCACTAGTCCACCTATCTAAAACTCTAATCATCTTATATGCTTCAATAAGATCCCCTCTTAGCCGCCTCCTTTCTAACGAAAACAACCTCAAATCTCACCTCTCTTCATAGACCTGTCCTCCATACCAAGCAACATCTGGTAAACCTCCTCTGTACCCTCTCCAATGCCTCCACATCTTTCTTATAACGTAGGGACCGAACTCACACAATACCCAAGTTTCGGCCGAACTAATTTTGTACAGTTGCACATGATGCTGCGGCTCCCCAATTCAAAACCCTACCAAAAAAAGCTAAGAACTTCCATAACTCTTACAACCACTTTATCCACTTACTGCTACTTTCAGGATCTATTGACACATACACCAAGATCCTTCTGTTCCTCAACACTATTAAGACCCCTACCATTAGCCCTATCCTCTACACATTTATTGTTCCTGCCAAAGTGCATTACCTCACACTTTTCCACATTAAACTCCATTTGCCACCTCTCGGCCCAGCTCTGCAACTTGTCCAAGTCACTCTGTAAACTATAACACCCCTCTTCACTATCTACCACTCCACCGACTTTAGTGTCATCTGCACCACTCCACCGACTTTAGTGTCATCTGCACTTGTAGTGCATCCTCCCAGATCACTTTCCACCGTGAATACTGAGGCAAAGTACTCATTAAGCACCTCTGCCATTTCTTCCGGTTCCATACAGACTTTTCCCCCTTCACCTTTTATAGGTCCTATCCCTTCTCTTTTCATCCTTTTACTTTTCACATATTTGTAGAAGGCCTTGGGATTCTCCTTAATCCTACCAGCCAAGGCCTTCTCATGACCCCTTCTGGCTCTCCTAATTTCCTTTTTAAGCTCTCTTCTATAAGCCTTATACTTCTCTAGATCCCCAACATCTCCTAGCTCTTTGAACCTTTTATACACCTTTCTTTTCTTCCTGACTATGTTCACCACAGCCTTCGTGCACCACGGTTCCCACGTCCTACCAAAACCTCCTTGTCTCACCGGAACGTTGTCGTGCAAAGCTCCAGACAAGCATTCCTTGAATATCTGCCACCTTCCTTCTGTGCTTTTCCCCAAGAACACCTCCTTCCAGTTTATTCGCCCCAACATCTGCCTGATGTCTTCATATTTCCCCTTATTCCAGACAAACACCTTCCTAGCCTGCCTGATCCTATCCTTTTCCAACGCAAGGGTGAAGGAGATAGAATTATGATCTCCATCCCCAAGATGCTCTCCTACCGAGAGATCCATCACCTGTCCTGGTTCATTAGCTAGTACCAGGTCCAGTACAGCCTCTCCTCTCGTAGGCTTGTCCACGTGCTGTGTCAGGAAACCCTCCTGAACACACCTAACAAACTCCTCCCCATCCAAACCCCTTACCCTTGGGATATTCCAGTCGATGTTTGGGAAATTGAAGTCTCCCATCACAACAACTCTGTTATTTCTACATCTCTCCAGTATCTGTTTCCCTATCTGCACCTCAACTTCCCTGTCACTATTGGGCGGCCTATAGAATACACCCAGCAACGTCACCGACCCTTTGCTATTCCTAACTTCCACCCACAGAGACTCCGTAGACATTCCCTCCTCGGTATCCACCTTCTCTGCAGCCATGACACTGTCCCTGATCAACAGTGCCACTCCACCACCTCTTTTGCCTCCCTCCCTGTCCTTCCTGAAGGATCTGAATCCCGGGACCTGTAGTACCCAGTCCTGTCCCTGAGACATCCAAGTCTCTGTAATGGCCACCACATCACAATTCCAAGCAGCAATCCACGCTCTAAGTTCATCCACCTTATTTACTACACTCCTGGCATTAAAATAGACACAGCTCAGTCCCTCAGACTGGACATTTCCCTTCTCCCCCACTCGTCTAACCTGCCTCTCATCCTGCCTAGAGTCCTTCCCTACCTGGGAGCTAACTTCCTTGCTCCCAGTCTCCACATCACTATTCCCTCCCCCTAACCTTTCTAGTTTAAAGTCCCCCAGTAGCCCTAGCCAGTCTTCCCGCCAAGATATTAATCCCCCTGGGATTCAGGTGCCACCTGTCTTTGCTGTACAGGTCACACCTGCCCCTAAAGAGGTCCCAATGACCCAGGAACCGGAATCCCTGCCCCCTGCTCCAGTCCCTCAGCCACGTATTCAACCTCCACCTCATACTATTCCTGCTCTCACTCTCCCGAGGTGCAGGCAACAGTCCTGAGATTACTACCTTCGCTTTCCTCTCTCTCAGCTGCCTACCCAGTTCCCTATAATCCCTTTTCATGTCCACTTCCCTCTTCCTGCCTATGTCAGTAGTACCTATATGTACTACAACTTCCAGTTCCTCACCCTCCCCTTTCAGGATGTCCAGGATGCGTCCAGAGACATCCCGAATCCTAGCTCCAGGAAGACATACCACCATCCGTGACTCCCGTCTGTGTCCACAAAAATGCCTGTCCGCCCCCCTCACTAGGGAGTCCCCTATAAGCACTGCCTTTTTGCTCTGTTTTTTAGGTTTTTGTTTTTGTTCAGCTCCAGGGAGCTGGCCACTGCTGCCTCCCTTGGATGAGCTGTCCCCCACAGTAGTACTCAGGCAAGAGTACTTATTTTGAAGGGGGACATCCACCGGTGTACTCTCCATCACCTGAGGTTTCCCCTTCCTAATAGTTACCCATGTGCCTTCTCCCCTTTGCCCTGGTGTGACTACTTGTCTGTAGCTCCTATTAATAATTTCCTCATTCTCCCTAATGAGTCGAAGGTCCTCAAGCTGCATTTTCAGTTCTTTTACCTGGTCCCGTAGGGATTGCAGCTCCACACAGCGATCACAGGTATGGACATCTGGGAGACCAGGAGCCTCCAAGACCTCCCACATGTTACACTGGCAACAACATGCTGGCCTCACACCCATGCTTGCCCCTTTTTAGTAACCCAGAGAAAAAAAAGTAAGAAAGATTAAAACTTACCTTGCCTCCCCTTTTTGCTTAGGCTCTGTGAGCCAAGGACCTTACAGCTCACACAAAAACAAACTTATCTGCTCCTTCTCAGAGCTCTCCTCTCTCTCTCTCTCTCTTTTTTAGGTTAGAGGAGGAGGGGGGGGTTGGGATATTCTACTTGTGTAGAGTATCGGGATTCCACACCACTCCAATTTATAGTGAGGTTGAAAAAAAAACTACACTACCCAAGGTGCTTTGCAACACCTTGCGGGCTTAAAAGTTTAAGAAGTTTAAAAAACTAGTAAAATTTAGACTTAAAAATCGCTCTACTCACTCACAAGCTCTCCACTCGCAAATCGCTGCCTCTCCACAGTGCTCCCAAGGAACAATTAGGTTGAATTCCCGAGGTGGGTAACTTTTAAAGGTTGAAAAAAAAACTACACTACCCAAGGTGCTTTGCAACACCTTGTGGGTTTAAAAGTTTAAAAAGTTTAAAAAACTAGTAAAATTTAGACTTAAAAATCGCTCTACTCACTCACAAGCTCTCCACTCGCAAATCGCTGCCTCTCCACAGTGCTCCCAAGGAACAATTAGGAGCGGGTCCCCCAGCTATCACTAGCCTTCGCTGTTGATTGGCAGATATCCTGAAATTATTCAGGTAAAATAAGATGGGCTTAAGCTAAAATTTATGTTGATCCAGATGCCAAGCCCAAATATTACGGAGCAAGACCTGTAATAGTCAAAGCTCTGTTGTCTCTCCCAGTTACTGTCAAATGTGAGATTTTTCAGCATTTTCTATTTGTGACCTATTTTGGTTACTGAGTGGATGTGAAAGGTTTACACCATATGGAAGAGAAAGGATGAGAAAGGGGATACCAATGATTCCTGATGTAGTGAGTGGAGGCACTAAAATCGAACAAGAGCCATGTCAATTTGGTGTCTACTGGAGCCATATGCTGTTTCGTAATGCCAGTTTTCAAAGTTTGTACCATGCATTTCGCCAACCCATTTCAGGATAAATGGTGAGGTGCCATTAGAAAGCATGAGGTTTTGGAACTTCATACTGGTAAAGGTGGAGCCATTGTCAGACACCATGACTTCTGGTATGCCATATTTACAGAAGCTGTGTCTCTGCTTCTCAACTGCAGCATGCAAAGTAGCAGAGTTCATGCGGTGTTTACCTGACCATTCAGAGTGCACATCTACCAGATGGGGGATGGGCGAGGCAATATTCCAGCAATCTATTGTGGAATCTCTCATGGATGTTCTCATTTGGATTTACTGAGCAATAGCCCACAAGTACTAAATTCTTCTGGACAATTGTGCTGGACTAGAGACCATTCAGCCAGAGGCAGATTTACAATAAAACCCTAGGCAAAGGGACAAACTAAACAAAGTAGCAGAGATTGGACATCCAATTGGAAATCCAATCAGAGGCTAATTACTCTTCATTTACTGATAGGCTCAACAAATAAGGACGAGCCTACCAGTAGCAAATGCAGTGTGAAATCAGACTCTGATTGGTATGTCTGAAGGAACAGGAAAACTGATAACAAACCATACAAGCAATTCACTTGAGGCACATGCCTGTGAGACAACAGAGGCAATGGAGGGGTTGCTATATTTGTGAAAACCATGAGGAGCTTTGCAGGTTTGTGCCTGCATTAACCAGTCCAGGCCAGCAACAATGAGGCACGAGGTGCCAAATCAAACCATGAGGTAAACTGCCGAGCAAGCTGTTGTCAAAGTACAGGTGAAAAGATAGCTGACAGGGAACTGTAGAAGATGAGTGAGATCTGGTTTGTGGTTAGTGCAATACATTAGATAACAGAATAGAACAAATATTTAAATTCTGATTCACAGGGAAGTAGGTAGCGTTCTGGTCTATGTTTGTTTTATTGGTGACTATTTAGTGCATACATTAAATGATCTCTGTACAACAAGTTACTGGAACAAATACAAGGGGCTGAAGTCTCCTAAACAAAATTTGCAGGAAAGCTGAAGTGGGAGTTCACACTAGAATCTCTCAATCTGTGCAATGCAGGGGCCTCCAACGTTAAATTTCAGGAGCCTATCCTCACCCAGTGGCTGAATTCAGGAGTCTCCGTGTATGTGCAGTGGCCTCGAACTGTCAGCCTCATTTTTTTTGCTGGCCAGCCCAATTGTTGGCCCTGTAGTGCTGCCCCCACAACCTCCCCATGGTCCCTTCCACCCCTGAAAATTCCTTGGACTAGCTGAGAATCCCTCCCCTGACCTGGACTGGCCTGATTTCCAGGTCCTTTTTCCCTGTAGTGCCAATCCCCCTCCAACCCCATTGCCTCCTCCCCTCCATAGTGCAGGCAGATCTCTTGTTGGCGAGTGTCTGGAACAAGCTGCTAGAGACAGTAACAGAATGGGTACAATTTTATCTTTTAGAAAGCATTTAAACTGTTACATGGGTATAGAAGGATATGGACCAAATGCAAGCAATTGGGACTAGCTGAGTGGTAAAAACAGGCTGACGTGGACAAGTTGGGCTGAAGGGCCTATTTCTGTGCTGTAAACCTCTATGACAGCTTATTGTGTTCTCGTGTATAGTTGAGGAACCATTTTTACTAAGCAAATTTGGAATAAATCTCTTGTTATTTTGCAGGAGTTTGGCTGTCCTTCTGAAGTTAGGGCTGAAGGTGCTTAATCATTTTTGGCACATTGCAACTCAGCTGTGCATTCATACTGTTTAAATCCTTGATGTGAGCAATAGCCTTAAATCGTGGTTAATAACTAGGGATAGCATTCTTGGCATATGGCATTAGCATGTTTCACAAGTTTTGTGTTCTGTCAAAGTCTTCCTGACCTGGCACTTGCCTATCTTGTCATTACAGCTTCCTTGAATATGTGATAATTACCACAGTGAGTGGAAACACTGCAAAAGTCACTACCACACATAGGGAGAGTTGTCCTCATGTAAACAGTGAAAGAAAGATTACAACATTTGCATGGAAAAGGAAGAAGTTAAGTCTGGTGAGGCTAAGGTGGGATTTATGAATTTATTATGCATTCAGTGCAGCTGGATTTAGCCAAATTAATTCGTTTTTAAATTATTCTCTGACATTGTTCTTCCCTTCTGAAGATATTGACTTGTAATCACACGTACAAGCAGTTGTTGCTGTCCAGTTGAAATAGCTGTATTTAGTGTGTAAACTTCAGCTTAAGATAAATTGAGACTTTGAAATTTATTGAATGGCACTGTATGCATCTCGGAGATTGGAGTATTTGCTTCTGAATTATAGTGGCTCATTCTGCCCTGCCCTGGCCTATGCTGGAGTGATCTCATTGGCTGGTTTTTCCATCTCGTTGCTCATCAGCAAGTTTTATGTTTGCTTGCCTCAGAACTCTTTGCAAAATTGACCATCTTTACTGGCAGTCTGACACAAGATAATCTTAGATTTCAATTCAGCAATTAGTCATATAGGCTCATTTTTACAATGAAAAGACAGTGATTAATTTGTGTATTTTGTGGCTTCTGAAGGTGTGGTTGGGAGAATTGTATGATTGAGATGGAAAGCACAAAAAATGAAGGCGAGTGTGGGGTCCCATAAATTGCAAATCCATCTCTGCATCTGATAGAGCAACTTAAATCACTGACTTTGGATAGTTCTGCCAGTTTTACTCTGGTAGTCACTCTGAAAATGTTGGAAGAAAAAAAACACTTCTAATTTTAGATGGCAAGGAGGCACAGTGATTAGCCTCACAGCTCCAGTGATCTGGTTTCAATTCCTGGCTTGTGTCACTGCCTATGTGGAGTTTGTACATTATCCCCATAAAAACTAGGAGCAGGATTAGGCCATCTGGCCCCTTGAGTCTGCTCCGCCATTCAATAAGATCTTGACTGACCTTTCTGTGAACTCAGTTCCACTTACCCTTCCGCTCACCATAAACCTTAATTCCTTTACTGTTCAAAAATTCATCTATCCTTGCCTTAAAAACATTCAACGAGGTAACTTCAACTGTTTCGCTGGGCAGGAAATTCCACAGATCCTTTGTGTAAAGAACTCAACTTAGTCCAAATTCTACTTATTTTGAGGTTATGCCCCCTAATTTTAGTTTCACCAGCCAGCAGAAACAACTTCCCTGCTTCTATGTTATCTATTTGCTTCATAATCTTATTTCTATTACATCTGCCCTCATTCTTCTGAATTCCAATGAATACAGCCCCAGTCTACTCAGTGTCTCCTCCTAAGTCAACTCTTTCAACCCTCTATATCTGCATGGGTTTCCTCTGGGTGCTCTGGTTTCTTCCCTCTGACCAAAGATGTGTGGGTTAGGTTGATTAAGGGGCAATTTTGCATAGCCAGTATCCCAGGATGTACAGGTTAGAGGGATTAATCGGATTAATGTGTGGTTGTGCGGACAGGACCTGGGGTGAGATTGTTTTCAGTGCACACTCAGCGGGCCGAATGGCCTCCTTCTCCATTGTAGGGTTTCTATGATTCTATGAACACGGAGAAATAATTTTACATCATCCATCATTGCCTGAACCACTTGCATTTCAAACTTATCTGCTCCCTTTAAAGACCCAGGCCCAGAAGGATGAACAGCACATCAGGAGCTGTGCAGCTTCATGACAGAAAGTTGTTGCATTCACCCCAAAGTCTCCTGTGAACTGAGGACTGACTTGTCCACGTCACTCATTATGATGTAATTTCATGTTGGTGTGACACAAGATTGACAGCCCTAACAGGATGCTGGCAGGCAGTTGTTTTAATGAGCATTCATGAGATGCAAATGAATGTAGATAGCATTCACGCCACCAGCCAGCTACCTCCTTTCTTTTGTGGCCTGCCCTTCCTGAATCTTGATATTCTTGGCTATTGAATTTTCAGCTGTGGTCACTCTACAGCCATGTCTCTGTAATTGCAATCATACCGTATCTGTTTACATCTATTTGCACTAAGTTACTGTGAATGCTTCATACGTTCAGATGCAGTGCAGAAGATTGTGAGGATTAGCTGGGTGGAGGGAGTGGGATGCTTGAGATCTGGTGAAACTTGGAAATCGCACTGCTCCTGGCCCGTGAAGTAATCAGGTTCATATCCATAATGGGTGTGAACCTTATTACAATATATTTAAATACACTTGAATATAACTGAAGACTTCCTCATCATACACTTCTCCTTCACTAAACTTTCATATCTGGACAATGTGACGTCACATTGACATGGTTACAACAGGTTCACCTGTTGTGGGGATCCCCCTGGGAATGTAAAGATATAACCCTTAGGGAAAGGAATATGGCCAGGCAATGCCTGACATTGGTTCCAACACAGTTTGGCATTATCAAGTTGGCACATGGTTAACCTGTACCAAACTATGCTAGAGAGCAATGCAATGGGCAGATCCAAGAGGAACCTCATGGGGCAGGAATAGGGGCATGTATTTGGGAGTGTGGAGAAAGAGGGGAAGATACTGGTTATGACTGTTTTGGGTTTGGTGAGAGATGCTTGTGTTGATCGTGGAGGTGGTAGTGGATGCTAATGTTGATCATGGGGAGGAGGGATGTTGTCATTGATTGGGAATGTGGGCAGCAGAGATGTTGACATTGATTGGGGCGTGGGGTAGGAGGAAGAGTGAAGGGAACACATGGGACCTCATCGCAACAGGCTTTATCAGTATGTTTAGGCATTGTCCCTCAATGTTGTGGCATAAAACACACTCCCCTGATTTTTTTTTTTTGGCAAATGTCTGAGTTTTTTCTGGAAGAGGTCTGACAACACCAATTTTAAATCCAACCGATTTATTTAATAGTAAACTTGCTAGCTTTTGGCATTTGTGCCTTCGTCAGGCGAATGAGGTGACATACCAGTTTTCAAACACTGGCATTTTGCCATATTTTGGTAAGATTCCACCCAATACCTTTACACTTGTCTTTTTACCTTTTTAACTATTCAATTTTGTATAATGCCCCCATTTGTCAATACCCTTTTTTTTTCTCTACCTTTCACTTTGGTTTCTATTTATCTCTCTTTTTTCATTTCTATCTTTGTTTCCTCTCATTTTTTTTCCGCACTTGGATTCCCATCTCCCTAACTCTGGAGTTTAAACCTTCCCCAATGCACCCTGTGATGTATTTGGTCCCATTTCTGAAATTGTGCAGCCCATCCAGTTTGTATAGGTTCCATGTTCATCAGAAACTGTCCTAATGATTCAGAAATATCTCCCACCTTCCCTTTCTCCTATTCCTGATCTCGCTAGCGTATGGCACTGGGAGTAATCCTAAGATTACTACGTTTGATGTCTTGCATTTTAATTTATTTTCTAGCTCCCTAGATTCTGCTTTCATGGCATCAACCTTCTTTCCTATGCCATTGGCATTGATATGGACCAAGACTTAACATAGAACACTACAGGACAAACAGGTTTTTCAGCCCACAAGTTGCACTGATCGTATCATTATCTATAAGGCCTATTTATAATCCTAAATTCCATGTACTCATCCAGAAGTCTCTTAAAAGACCCCAATGAGTTCATCTCCACCATCACCGACAGCAGCCAATTCCACTCACATGGCCCTCTGAGTAAAAAAACTTACCCCTGACATCTCCTCTGTACATGCACCCCAATACCTTAATCTCTTCTCATAGCGACCATTTCAGCCCTGGGAAATAGCCACTGAGAATCCACCTGATCTATTCCTCTCAACATTTTATAAACCTCTATCAGGTCACCTCTCATCCTTCGTCTCTCCAGGACCGAGCTCCCTCAACCTAACCTCATAAAGCATGCCACCCAATCCAGGCAACATCCTTGTAAATCTCCTCTTCAATAGTTTCCACATCTTTTTTGTAATAAGGTGACTAGAACTGCGCACAGTACTCCAAGTGGGGTCTGACTAGGGTCTTATATAGCTGCAGCATTATCTCCCGATGCCTAAATTCAATGACCACGTCCTCCACCTGGGAGGCCGATTTTTAAGTGTCCTATGGATCTGGATCCCAAGGTCCTTCTGATCCTCACTTCTGGCTCTTCATCCTACTCCCCACCCCCGCACCCAGAATGTCCTGCAGCTCTGTGATATCCTTGAACCTGGCACCAGTAAGATAACATAACATCCTGTTAACACATACATAGCTGCAAAAATGGTTATCTGTCCTCCTGATATAATCCTCTACCACTCTTGCTCTTCTACTCTTTTTTTTTTCCCCTCTCTGTGCAACTGAGCCAGATGTGATGCCACAGACCTGGTTCTTGCTGCATTTCCCTGAGAAACCATCTCTCCCATCGATATCCAGAACGGAAAATGTGTGAGAAAGGGAGATGCAGGGGACTTCTGCTATATCTATCTAGTGCTTTCAATCTCTCTGGCAGTAAATTATTGTTATTCTGCCATGCACTCTTTACCTGCAGTTTACATGAGTTATCCTGGGCAGTGGTAGTGTCTAACTTCCCACATCACATAGGAGGAGCATGCTGAGCTGCCTTGCCACAACTAGCCCATAAATTATTCCTTTACTTTTACTTCTAGTTTAGAAAATATTAAGGATAGTGGAAATATTCTCCAGGTCCTACTAACTAAAGCTTCTGCTCTTCTTTCAGAGGAAAGGTAGAAGAAGAAGACTACATCCTTCCACTTCACTAAAGTCATGCGGATAAATGTGTAGTGGTCCATTTTGGCAGGAATAATGGGATGAAGGAGTACAATATAAGGGGTAGGAGTCTTAGCTGTGTTGTAGAGTAGAAGGATCTCGGGGTCCAGGTCCATAGGACTCTTAAATCAGCTTCGCAGGTGAAGGAAGTGGTCAAGAAGGCGTACGGTGTACTGGCCTTCATTAATTGAGGAAGAGAGTTTAGGAGTCAGGAGATAATGATACAGCTCTAAGACCCTTTTCAGACCCCACTCGGAGTATTGTGCGCAGTTCTGGTCGCCTCATTATAGGAAGGATGTAGAGGCTATTGAGAGGGTTCAGAGGAGATTTACAAGGATGCTGCCTGGATTGGGAGGCAGGCCTTATGAAGATAGGTTGAGGGAGCTGGACTCTTCTCACTGGAGAGACGTAGGTTGAGAGGCGACCTGATAGAGGTTTATAAAATGTTGAGAGGGATAGATAGGGTGGACTCTCAGAGACTATTTCCCCGCGCTGAAATGGTCACTACGAGAGGATACAGATTTAAAGTGCAGGGAAGCAAATACAATGGACATGTCAGGGGTAGGTTTTTCACTCAGAGGGTGGTGAGTGAATGGAACCGACTGCCGTCGGAGGTTGTTGAGGCAACTCACTGGGGTCTTTTAAGAGACTTCTGGATGAGTATATGGAAAAGAATAGGATAGGGGGTTATAGATATGTCTGTGGATTGGTAGATGTGATCGGCGCAACTCGTGGGCCGAAGGGCCTGTTTGTGCTGTATTGTTCTATGTCCCCCCCATTGCCAAACTGATAGAAGTGTGTTAATGCTGTCCAAAGTAGTACTCCAGAGCAAAATGCTGATGCTACCTGAACCAGTCAACGGTGATTCAGTGGTTGATTGATTTATTATTTACTTGTGTTTTAATTGGAATATCTTATATTCAGAGTACATAACATGAGCAATTCTTATTTCCACAGAACTCAGTAGAAGTGACAGGCAGAATATTGAAAATATGTCAATTGTTTATATACATGAACAGTGCCATGGCAGGCCACCTGATATATTTATGTGACTAAATTAATTGTAGTTAACTGAATAATTTGGATTTGGTTTTGTGTGACTAGTTCATAAGTTGAAAACCTAGAAGCAGATTTTTAAAGCTGAGCATTATAGAACATAGGGCCTGTTTGTGCTGTAGTTTTTCTATGTTCTATAATGCTCAGCTTTAAAAATCTGCTTCTAGGTTTTCAACTTATGAACTAGTCACACAAAACCAAATCCAAATTATTCAGTTAACTACAATTAATTTAGTCACATAAATATATCAGGTGGCCTGCCATGGCACTGTTCATGTATATAAACAATTGACATATTTTCAATATTCTGCCTGTCACTTCTACTGAGTTCTGTGGAAATAAGAATTGCTCATGTTATGTACTCTGAATATAAGATATTCCAATTAAAACACAAGTAAATAATAAATCAATCAACCACTGAATCACCGTTGACTGGTTCAGGTAGCATCAGCATTTTGCTCTGGAGTACTACTTTGGACAGCATTAACACACTTCTATCAGTTTGGCAATGGGGGGGACATAGAACAATACAGCACAAACAGGCCCTTTGGCCCACACGTTCGCCGAACATGTCCCTAACTACTAGGCTTACCTATAACTCTCTATCTTACTAAGTTCCATATACTTATCCAAAAGTCTCTTAAAAGACCTATTGAATCTGCCTCCACCACCACTGCTGGCAGCTGATTCCACGCACTCGCCACTCTCTGATGAAAAACTTACCCCTCACATCACCTCTGTACTTACTCCCCAGCACCCTGAACCTATGTCCTCTTGTGGTAGCCATTACAGCCCTGGGGAAAAAGCCTCTGAGAATCCATCTGGTCAATACCTCTTAACATCTTGTACACTTGTATCAGATCACCTCTCATCCTTTGCCCCTTCAAGAGGAAAAGCTCTTTCCACCTTTATAAGGCATATCACCTAATCCAGGCAACATCTTTTGTAATTTGGACACGAAGTTCTTTTTGCATTATGAGTAATTATATCTAAAACAAAGAAATCAGTGACAATTCATTTGAAGGTGGGTAGGGTATTTAAAGAGTTTTCTAAATTGGAGGAAATATTCCCTCTTAAATTTTAGGTGTTGTTTTGCCACTTTTTTTTCTAAGCGCTGGGTGGATTTGAAACTGAGAGAGTTTCAGATCGATCTTTTGGGCATGATTTCTGGACAACCACCACCCCCTCCTCACCTCTCTGTATACTCTGTGCCTACAACATTCTGAATGATTATGTTGCCCTCTGTATAAGACTCTGGGCGGAGCTTAATGCACTGAAAAGCCTGCAGAGGGAAGTGGCACATGTGCAGAACTCTGACGCTGCACATGCACCTTAGCAGTAACACAGTCTGACAGACAGAGACAACAGTCAGGGCCCTGCTAATGCAAGCAGCCTGAAGCGGTTTCCAGCCTGCCCCCATAATTGTGGAGCTTGCAACCTGAGGTACAACCCCCTCACCGCCTAGTCCAATTGCAGAACTCCTGTCTCCCACCAATTACTGCAAAGTTGCAGTGGACCCCCTCTCCCTCCCTCCCCCCACTAATCGCTGCAGGGTGGCAGTGGGCCTTCTCTCCCCACACTGATCACTGCAGATTGGCAGCAGACTCCCTCCCCCATTAGACCCACCTTCCCACTTGCTCCTCCCCTACTGACCCTGTCCCTCATTGGCCCCACCTCCCAAGTGCCCCTCCCCACTTGTCCCTTTTGTTACTGGTCCCCTTCCCCACTGACTCCTCCCCCATTAGCCCCTCCCTGACACTTCCCAGTGGGCATAGCCCAGCTGCCTATCTGGCATTGCCCAGGAGCCAAGTTGGCACTCAGTGTGGCACTGCCCTAGTCCCCCCCCACCTTGCCCTTGGCCTCCTCAGGGAGCCTCAAAGGCCTCCAGATTCATTGACAAGGCCAAGTCCCTGTTCATGGGGAGCATGTTTGTTTTTTTTTTCCCTGCCGGCATGAATCTTTCCTGGATTATTGAGCATCCGAGCTCATTTATGACATATAAACGCTTCTTCAAATAAATTTCAAAACTTTAACTTCCTCTCAATAATTTTCAGCTCGAGGCTGACCACGCTGGAAATCCAGCACTTGTAAAAAGATGGTAGTCGTGAAAACTGGCATCAATTGCTTTAATCACTGAAAACAGGTGCAACGTGATGGTAAAATTATCCTCTATCGTGTGTCGTAAGTTGGGAATTTGTTCTTTACATGTATATCTGCACTTTTGCAACATCAAGTTTAGAGAACCCCTGTCTTAATCCATCAAGTGAAGATAAAAATAAATGGGTATTTGAAGTAAAATGTAGAATGGCAGCGCATTGTATTTCTGGGAATCTGAACTGCACCCAACTTCACTGGGACAGTAGAATCCTTAAAATGTTGCATTTGAAGATACTAATTGCAGCAGTGAAAACACATTTCAGTCAATGGAGGATTAGTAAAACCTGGTGGTGTAATGATTTCAGTATTTGAATGAGATCATTTCCCTGATTGCTTAAAATTCTTCTAGGTCTTTGCCATTAATTTTCATCATTTTTGTATAGTGGGAAAGTGAAAGCAATACATTCTGAAAGGAAAACAATTGTGTGTGAATCAATGAAACTTGCAAGAAGTTTAAAATATTTATAGTTAAAAATCAGGAGACATCATTAGGCTGTAAAATATTCAGTAAATGTTTGCTTAGAGAATAAAATCAGTTTGTTAAAATTATATTATTGACCAAATATCTTTTTATTCAATGAACCTTGCATTTTGTACACAAGCACATTGCAATTGTCTTTTCCTTGATTATACTAATAAAGGAAAAAGAGAATTGTACTGTGACTTACAATGTGTGAGATGTAATGAGAAGATATCTCACTCTGCTCATTACAATGTGTGAGATGTAATGAGGAGAGGTCTCAGAGCCATAGAAAAGTTATAGCCATTCGGCCCATCTTGTCCATGCCAGCTTGAGGATATCCAGGTGGCCTTTCTAATCACATCTTCCTGAACTAAGCCCATAGCTCTGCAGCTTACAGCACTTAAGGCGCAGATATAATTACTTTTTGAAAGAGTTTAGGATCTCTGCCTCCACCATCAACTTGGGCAATGAAATTGAGACACCCCTTACTCTGTGTAAAAATGCTCTCCCTAATGTCATCTCTGCACTTTCTGCCACTTGAATCCATTCCCATTCATTCTAGAATTCTCTGCAAGGGGAACAGTTTTATCCTGTCCACTCTATCCCTTCCCCTCCATCTTTTTTTTACATCTCTATCAAGTCACTCCTCAGCTTTTTTTTTTTGTTCCAATCTCATTTGAATGATCTCATTCAAATACTGAAATCCCAAACTATCCAATCTCTCCTTGTAGCTATAGTTTTCTAACCATGGCAACATTCTTGTAAACCTCCTCTACGTATCCCCAGAGCAATTGTATCCTTTCCTGTATTATTGTGACCAGAACTGCATACAATACTCCAGTTGTAGTCTCACCAGTATTTCATACAATTCCAAGTTTATATCATTACTTTTATATTCTGTATCTCTGCCAGTGAAGGAGAGCATTACATTTGCCTCCTTTATAACCTTATTGACTTGAGTTGCTGCCTTTAGGGACCTGTGTACTTATACACCAAGATCTCTCACTTCATCTCACCCTTCTTAATATATTCCCATTAATTGAGTACTTCCTATATCTATTTGACTTCCCTAAGTATATGATCTCACACTTCTCTGAACTGAAATCCATCTGCCATGTTAACATCCACTCTACCAAGGTTATTACTATTTGGGAAGCTCAACATGCGAGGAACACAAAGGAGAATGCTAGGGATGCTTACAAATGCAGCTTAGGGCCACGATTGAGGGTCCCTGTACTTCCCTGGTTCTTCCAAGCTTGGTTTGTGCTCAAACAGTAGTTGAGTGACTGTACTTGTTGGAATGGAAACTGGGCAGGAGGTGGCCACAACAGAGGGGCAGAAGTGGGTTCAACTATAAGGCCCTGGCATCCTGCTTTGTGCGGTTGCAAGGGCAGTGTGGAGATCTGATGGGGAACTATTCTGTCTCATAAAACATACAGACTCTCTCACTTTGGGGAGAACGAATGCAGTGAAGCCTACTATCCTTACTCCATCAATGGTGTGAGGACAGAGGGGATTACTGGAAAGAAAGTTTAAATACACTTCTCTGTGAACTCAGTTTCAGTACTGAGTGAGCATTTATTGCTCTCATGCAAGGCTGCTTAACTGAACAGCATCGAAGACTCAGAAAAGTGAGGCTGCCCTCGAGGGAATTGCTTCAAAAGCTAATTGCATATATTCCAAGATTCAGCTGTGTCTCGTCAAGACGAATTCTGCTGCCAGAGCGACTAAGTGACAAATCTTGGAAGAGTCAAGAGTTTAATACCCAGAACAAGATCTAGTTGTACAGTCTGGAGACAATTTAACTGCTTGGAACACCAAATCTTAAGAATGTGGATGTGTTGTTCAACTCGAGCCTTAGCAGCACACAGCTTACATTGTGGAGAATCCCCTGGCATCACTCTGCCTGTTCAATATCACGTTTGGCCCCATTTTTAACATGTCCCATCAGTATGCAGATCTTCTAATGAACTTTAGCACTGTACAGGGTCAGGGCTTAAGTTCTTTGAGTAGACATAGTAGGAGTGGGTTATAATGGGCCAGTCAGGTGCCATGAGACAATCAAGATTCAACACTATTCATCCTGTTGGATGCTATGTGGGGGTGTGGCTGTAGTACCACAGTAGAGAGAGGACAGAAATTCACACAGATAATGGGAAACACTCGGATGGATGTCACAGACACATGGACAAAGACAGTCAGGAATCTTAACAACCCCTGAGTGCTTATTGTGGTGTTCTCGCTCTTTCTTTCAGTGCTTGATTCATCAGCATCATGGAGCCTGTTGAGTTGGCTTTTCTACTGATTGTCTCTGTCTCTGGTCAATCCAATGACATGCTGCTACACATGACCATGACCAATGGCCTGCAATTACTTAGGGAGCAGGATCATGCAGGAGGAGCAATCTGGGAGATAGTAACAGCCAAGAATCTTCCTGTGATTTTCCAACCTCCTGGAATGGTTCAGTCAACATAGCAAAGAGGACATCGGTAGCATCTTCCAGTCTACCACTCAAAAATATACATTAACAAAATGACAGTTGCCTTTAGGTCAGGGCTGATGTATTTATCAATTTTGACCAGGACCAGGTGAATTAGGACACCAAGGTCACAAGCTTTGCTCACTGGTAGGAATGTCCCAGGTGTGAGGTCTGAGACTACACACACATTATTTAAATCGCTATGGTAGCTGATGGTGCCATTCAGGAACCACAGGGGATTTCATTCTCTCAACGTCCAACTGTTTTGCAACTACACAATGTACTTCATGTGCGTGTGGGTCCATTTCCCAGGGAGTTCACATGACAGTTACATCTTGAGCTGCTCACAAATCCCAGCATTTGAGGGAATACAGCGGCTGGAGGGATGCTTCCTGGGGACAAAGGATACCCACTCAGCAAGTGGTTGATGATGCCAGTGTGGAAGACACAAACACCAGCAGAGACTTAATAAAATGAAGCTCACGCTTCAATGCATATGTAGGTGGAGCAGGTGATTAGACTGTTGAAGATGTGGTTGTGATGCCTGGGCAGATCATTGGGTTCCCTACAATACAGCCCTTGAGATTCTTTCACATTTTTCTAGTCTGTTGCAGTCTCCATAACTTGGCACTAAAGAGGGGAGACCACCTAGACCTGAAGGAGATGGATAAATCTCAATCTTCTTGGGTGAGGAAAATGTTAAGGAGGGTAGTGGGCCTGGTGATGTTGAGGAGAGGGAGGAAGAATGCTGGGCAGTGAGTAGGGCCAGAATTGGCTGTCAAGCAAAGGGTGTTCTAAATGTCTCTTGTTTCAGGTTAGACCAAGTGGTGAAGTCTCCCACAAATGGTGTAAGATCAAATCAATGATGTTGTACCAGCATTATCTAACCATTACCTGCATGTTTTCAATGGCAGGTGGCTGCAGCCATTGGCCTGACTCTGTAGGGCAATGATGATGACTTGCAATGAGGACAAAGCAATAATTGTCTCATCCTCAGTGATATATCTAACTCCTGCCTAACAGTGCCATGTGATGGGTACATCACGGGGTTCGTCAAAGCTGGAATAAATAGTTTTTAGCACCGCAGACCCCTCTGAGTACGTGGCCAGATTTTCAATTTCATCCTATAACTGAAGTAGACAGGCAATCAGTATCTCGATAGTCCTTTGGCTCCTGCTGCTCAGGTGAAGAGATGCAAAATTGAACTGCTCTCGTCTGGATGGATGATTTGTTGGGAGTAGTTGGATTTGCTTTTTCCATGAATGGGATCTTGCTAAGGGTAGCGACTCTGAGTGAATGGAGTGATTTATCATTTCCAACTATATACATACCTGACCCCTCCCTACACTTGTGCTGACTCTCACCTGTGCCTGTTAGGTGTCTATCATTTCTTTATCTTCCTTGTAGATGCTCCAAGTTTGGTGGCGTTTAAGAGGTTAGTTGATAAGTATATGGAAGAGAAGGGAATGGTTTAGTTTGGAGGGGCATTGCTTTTTATATTGGTCGGCGCAACATCGAAGGCCGAAGGGCCTGTTCTGTGCTATAATGTTCTATGTTCCTTATGCTCTCATTATATCTAGATGCATCCCCACTGCTGAGGTTAGAGGCCTGCTAACTTCCATATCCTGTTACCTGAAATGGCCTTTGCAGATGTCCCTTGGGTCTCTTGACATCTTTTTGGGCAGTGTGGGTATTGCAGGGCTAATCTCATCAGTATGGGGAGTCTGGTGGTGTGTCACTCATAGGAATGGGTGACTCAGATAGGCTGGACACTCTTAGGATCTCTTGTGTGGAAGGTCCAAGGCTATACACTAGATGTCTGTCATTCATTCAGGTGCCCAATGGACCTGCTGTCCTATAAGGGATAGCAGAGGAGCTGGTGTATGGTCCAGAAGCTCCACTGCCCTATGGCACTGATACTGGTGGATTCCCGCCAAAGCCTGTACCATGAAGTTGAAGCCCCCAGGCATGGAAATCATGAAGTGAACCATGGAACAGACATCTCCTGCCATGGAATGTATGTTCTGCGCCAAGTGAGGTCATCCATTTTGGTAGGAATAAAAGCAAAATGGAATATTATTTAAATGGAAAAAGAAATGCAGCATGCTGCTGTGCAGAGAGACATGGGTGTCCTTGTGCAAGAATTACAAGGAATTGGTTTGCAGTTGCAGCAGGTTATTAACATAAGAACATAAGAAATAGGAGCAGGGGTAGACCATCTAGCTCCCCAAGTCTGCCCTGCCATTCAATAAGATCATGGCTGATCTGATAGTGGTTCAGTTCCACTTAGCTGCCTGCTCCCCATAACTCTTAATTCCCTTATTGGTCAGAAATCTATCTGCCTGTGACTTAAACACATTTAATGAGGTAGCCTCCACTGCTTCAATGGGCAGAGAATTCTAAAGATAATTAAGAAGGCGAATGGAATTTTGTCCTTCATTGCTGGTGGGATGCAGTTTTGTTAAAAAAAAAGCAAGGTTATGTTGCAGCTGTTTAAGGTGTTGGTGAGGACATATCTAGAGTACTGTGTACAGTTTTAGTCTCCTTACTTGAGAGAGGATATACTGGGACTAGAGGGGTTGCAGAGGAGATTCACTAGGTTGATTTTTGGAGTTCAGAGGATTGGCTTACGAGGAGAGACTGAATAGATTGGGGCTATACTCATTGGAATTGAGAAGAATGAGAGGAGATCTTATAGAAACATAAGATTGTGAAAGGAATAGATAAGATAGAAGCAGGGAATTGTTTCCACTGGCAGGTGAAACCAGAGCTAGGACGCATGGCCTCAATAAGGGGCAGCAGATTTAGGGCTGAGTTGAGGAGGAACTCCTTCACACAGAGTTGTGAATCTGTGTCAGATTCCTGCCAGTGAAGCAATTGAGGCTATCATATTAAATGTTGCTAAGGCAAGGACAGATTTTTTGAACAGTAAAGGAATGAAGAGTCATGGTGAGCGGGCGGGTAAATGGAGCTGAGTCCATGAAAAGATCAGCCATGAGCTTATTGAATAGCAGAGCAGGCTTGAGGGGCCAGATGGCCTACTTCTGCTCCTAGTTCTTATGTTCTTACATCTCCACTGTTGACACCATCCTTGTTTGATTGTGCTGGAATGATGGTAAAATCTTCTCGGACAGAAGACAATGGGACTCCTTTCAACCTTTTCAGACTGAGAAGGGATGCTTCATCAAAGGCTGACATGGTGCCTCACAGTGCTAGGGACCCGGGTTTGACTCTGATCATGGGAACTCTGTGTGGAGTTTGTACATTCTCTCCATGCCTGCATGGGTTTCCTCTGGATGCTCCAGTTTCCTCCCACGGTCCAAAGATCAGCAGGTTAGGTGGATTGGCTATGCTAAACTGTCCCTTAGTGTCCAACGATGTGTAGATTAGATAGGTGGGCTTATGAGAGATGCAGGGAGGGGGTGGCCTTGGTGGGATGCTCTTTCAGATAGTTGGTGCAGACTTGATAGGCCAAATGGCCTCTTTCTGGATGGTACGAATCTAGAGATTCTATGACATTCATTGGATCCCTTTCTGATATTGGCTTGCAATTCCATCAAATCCAGGATGACCAGATCCAAGGTCACAACATTAGTCAGAAGACCAGCAGAGCCCTGGCCTCCAGCATCTTTCCAAATGCTGGTTTCCTGGGACATCCTGTCTCACCTGCTGTGGATCTTCACCAGTGAGTAACCCAGAAGCCTATGGGTTTTCCCTTGGCTGCTTATAGTGAACCCACTGAGATGTGAATAACTGCGCTAATGCTGAGTGCTAGTGATGGCTTTGAGGCCTCATGAAAGGTAGGGCCTGCCTTGCAGCTGCTCATGTCCTTTGGTTACAGGGACCACAAGAATGATCTGGGTGCTTGGTTGCTTTGCCTGCAAGAGAAGGGAGATGGTATTACTGCTCTACAGGGGATAAAGAAGGGAACATTGATTACTCATTTAAGACTTGGAGAATTGAGGATTCTCACTTTATCTGCTGCTTCCACTTCATCAACAGTGCTGGCACACTCTTCCTCCTCCCTAGATTCAGTGCTCTCCTCAAGTATCTTCTCTTCGAATAGCCTGAGAGTTTTGAGCTCCAGCATTATCCTGGCTGGCTGTGCTTGCTCACATTTGTTGCAGTTGAATTTGTCCTGCAATGATACAGATAGGGAGAGTGTAGGCAGCAGTGTTGACATTTTAAGATGGTGATGAGGTGTGGCAGGCATGGCTCCTGAATGAGCAGGAGTGTGAGGAGCATGACAGCCGAGTAGTGGTGGGAACATGGTAATTGTGGGGAGGAAGAGGGCCTCCTTTCAGGTGGCTGGTGGGAGATGAAGCTGGAGCTGGGAGAAGTCTGTGAGGAGGCTTAGATAAAGACTGTGTTATGCTGGCTGGGTGAAGACTGTTCATATTCTTGCGGCACTGCTGCCCCGTTCTCTTCTGAAGTGAGCTGGAACATAGAACAATACAGCACAAACAGGCCCTTCGGCCCACGAGTTGCGCCGATCACATCTACCAATCTACAGACCTATCTATAACCCCCTATCCTATTCTTTTCCATATACTCATCCAAAAGTCTCTTAAAAGACCCCAGTGAGTTTGCCTCAACAACCTCCGACAGCAGTCGGTTCCATTCACTCACCACCCTCTGACTGAAAAACCTACCCCTGACATCTCCTTTGTATTTGCTTCCCTGCACCTCAAATCTGTGTCCTCTCGTAGTGACCATTTCAGCTCGGGGAAATAGTCCCTGAGAGTCCACCCTATCTATTCCTCTCAACATTTTATAAACCTCTATCAGGTTGCCTCTCAACCTACGTCTCTCCAGTGAGAAGAGTCCCAGCTCCCTCACCCTATCTTCATAAGGCCTGCCTCCCAATCCAGGCAGCATCCTTGTAAATCTCCTCTGAACCCTCTCAATAGCCTTTACATCCTTCCTATAATGGGGTGACCAGAACTGCACACAATACTCCAACTGGGGTCTGACAAGAGTCTTATAGAGCTGTATCATTTACCTCCTGACTCCTAAACTCTATTCCTCAATTAATGAAGGCCAGTACACCATACGCTTTCTTGACCACTTCCTCCACCTGCGAAGCTGATTTAAGAGTCCTATGGACCTGGACCCCGAGATCCTTCTACTCTACAACACAGCTAAGACTCCTACCCCTTATATTGTACTCCTTCATCCCATTATTCCTGCCAAAATGGACCACTACACAATTATCTGTGTTGAAGTCCATCTGCCACTTCTTGCATCCGGTCTATGTCCCGCTGCAACTCTTGGCATCCCTCCAGACCATCCACAACACCACCGATCTTTGTATCATCAGCGAACTTGCTAACCCATCCCTCCACTTCCTCATCCAGGTCATTTATGAAAATGACAAACAGCAGGGGTCCCAGAACAGATCCCTGGGGCACTCCACTGGTTACCGACCTCCATGCAGAACGAGACCCATCCACAACCACTCTCTGCCTTCTGTCGGCAAGCCAGTTCTGGATCCACGAGGCCAAAGCCCCTTGGATCCCATGCCCTTTCACCTTCTCCAGAAGCCTTGCATGGGGGACCTTATCAAACGCCTTACTAAAGTCCATGTACACTATGTCCACCGCCCTTCCTTCGTCAATGTGTTCAGTCACATTTTTGAAGAACTCAACTAGGCTCGTAAGGCATGACCTAGCCTTGACAAAACCATGCTGACTATTTCTAATCAGTCCAAACTTCTCAAAATGTTCATATCTTATCCCTCAGAAGCCTCTCCATCAGTTTACCAACCACTGAAGTCAAACTCACCGGTCGGTAATTTCCTGGACTATCCCTGTTCCCTTTCTTAAAGATAGGAACCACATCCGCAATCCTCTGGAACCTCTCCCGTTTCCATGGACGATGCAAATATTATCGCCAGGGACTCTGCAACCACTTCCCTCACCTCCCACAATAACCTGGGGTACATCCCATCTGGTCCTGGCGACTTGTGTATCTTGATAGAATTTAACAGGTCTAACACATCCTCTTTCCTAACATCCACATACTCAATCTTTTCCGTATGCCTCAAACCTGTAGTACAACCTCCCAGTTCACTTTCCACCATGAATACCGAGGCAAAGTACTCGTTAAGCACCTCTGCCATTTCTTCCGGATTCACACAGACTTTTCCCCCTTCACCTTTTATAGGCCCTATCCCTTCTCTTCTCATCCTTTTACTTTTCACATATTTGTAGAAGGCTTGGGATTCTCCTTAATATTACCTGCCAAGGCCTTCTCATGACTCTTTCTGGCTCTCCTAAGTTCCTTTTTAAGTTCCCTTCTACACGCCTTATACTCTTCTAGATCCTAACATCCCCTAGCTCTCTGAACCTTTTATATACCATTTTCTTTTTCTTCCTAACTAGGTTCACCACTACCTACATGCACCACGGTTCCTGCGTCCTACCAGAACCTCCTTGACTCCTCGGAACGTTGTCTTGCAGTGCCCTAGACAAACATTCCTTGAAAAACCGCCACTTTCCTTCTGTACTCTTCCCCAAGAACACCTCCTTCCAGTTTATGTGTCCAATTACCTGCCTAATGTTTTCATATTTCCCCTTGCTCCAGACATACACCTTCCTAGCCTGCCTGATCCTATCTCTTTCCATCGCTATCGTGAAAGAGATAGAATTCTGATCTCCATTCCCAAGATGGTCAAGTACCGTGAGATCCGACACCTGCCCTCGCTCATTAGCAAGCACCAGGTCAAATACAGCCTCTCCTCTCGTAGGCTTTTCCACGTACTGTGTCAGGAAACCTTCCTGAACACACCTAAAACTCCACACCATCCAAACCCCTTACCCTTGGGATATTCCAGTCAATGTTTGGGAAATTGAAATCTCCCATCACGACAACCTTGTTATTTCTACATCTGTCTAGGATCTGTTTCCCTATCTGCACCTCAAGTTCCCTGTCGCTATTGGGCAGCCTATAGAATACATCCAGCAAAGTTATCGAGCCTTTGCTGTTCCTAACTTCCACCCATAGAGACTCCGTAGACAATCCCTCCCCATCTTCCACCTTCTCTACAGCCACGACACTGTCCCTGATCAACAGTGCCACACCACCACCTCTTTTGCCCCCAACCTTGTCCCTCCTGAATCCCAGCACCTGAAGTACCCAGTCCTGTCCCTGAGACAACCAAGTCTCTGTAATGGCCACCACATCACACTCCCAAGCAGCAATCCACGCCCTAAGCTCATCTACCTTCTGGCATTAAAATAGACACACCTCAGCCCCTCAGTCAGGATATTTCCCTTTTCCACCACCTGCCTTAACCCCCCTCTGAGTGCCTACAGTCCTTCCCTACCTGGGAACTAACCTCCTTATTCACCGTCCCATCAGTATTCCCACCCCCCAGCTTTTCTAGTTTAAAGGTCCCCCAGTAGCCCTAGCTAGCCTACCTGCCAAGATATTAGTCCCCCAAGGGTTCAAGTGCCACCCGTCCTTACTGTACAGGTCACCCCTGCCCCTAAAGAGGTCCCAATGATCTATGAACCTGAATCCCTGTCCCCTGCTCCAGTCCCTCAGCCATGCATTCATCCTCCACCTCATTTGATTCCTGCTCTCATTCTCCCGAGGCGCAGGCAGCAATCCTGAAATTACTGCCTTCGCTTTTCTCTTCCTCAGCTTCTGACCCAGTTCTCTATAATCCCTTTTGATGACTGCCTCCTCTTCCTGCCTATGTCTGCAGTACCTATATGCACCACAACTTCAGGTTCCTTACCCTCCCCTTTCAGGATGTCTGGGAAGCGTCCAGAAACATCCCGGATCCCAGCTCCAGGAAGACAAACCACCATCCGTGACTCTCTCCTGCGTCCACAAAAACACCTGTCTGAACCCCTCACAGTGGAGTCCCCTATTAGTATTGCCTTTCCTCCCTCTTCCTTAGATTTTTTGTGTACTGGCTCAGGTTTAGAGAGCGGGCCACTGCTGGCTCCCTCAGACGAGTTGTCCCCCCCAGTAGTACTCAAGCAGGAGTACTTATTATGAAGGGGGAACACCCTCTGGTGTGCTCTTCATCACCCGAGTTTTCCCCCTCCTGATAGTTACCCATGCGCCTTCTTCCCATTGCCCTGGTGTGACCACCTGTTAACTCCAGGTGGAACTCATAAAAGTTGTCATTGCATCCCAAGTGGTGGTGGACTTACTGGAAGGATGCCTTCTGGAGCAGGGGAGAATCCATCCCACTTCTCTTGCACTCCACCCAACAGTCTGGTCAAAAGTTCTTCTGAGAAATGAGCCGTGGGCTTCCTGTCTGCCATCCCCTGCAACAGATATGGAACAAATACTGGAGAATTTTCGGGAGCCATTTACATGGAGCTCCCCAGTGATACAGCAAATTGCCTGGGCAGGGGAGTGAATCAGAGAGAAAGGCAGCTGTGAGCATGGCATGATTCTCATGGCCATAAAACTTTGGTTAATCGGACTTTAGATTCTGTCAGAAATTATGCCATAACTGTAAATGTGATTCAATACATTATTCTCACCAAAACCAATACATTGCCAAATTCTGGTAAGTAGGCCCCAACAGTTGCATTCTGTAGAAATGTTCTTCAGGATGCTTTCAAATGTTTAGCTCTGTCCATAAACTACTCATGAGCAGAATATATCCTGCACAGACACCCTCACCCACCCCATCCCAGTCCATCAATGCCAACAGAAATGATAGGCATTTGGGATTACATTTCAGATTCTAGGTTTGGTGCCATTATGGCTAAAGGCCCAAAGTCTTCTGTCTGTCTAAAAGTTCAAGCCAATGCTTTTTAAAGTTTGCTCAGGTATTTAGAAAACATGGTACCTATTGAGGAAGACCTCCTACTTTTCTCATTCTGTGCTATTTAAGGAAGGAATATTTCATTGCAGTATTTACACTATGCAAAATCTAAAGTTCTCACCATGACACTTGTGCTCTGTGATATTTAGTGAAGAAAATTGCATAAATTGTATATTGAGTGTGGGAAGGTCTGTCTGGTATTTACACTATATCATAACTAATAAAAGTAGGTAGGAATGGAAGAGTTCACACACAATCTCATTGAAAATTTGAGTTTTATGCTTTGAACAGTGTGATATTCAAAGTAGCAGGGTGAGGGCAGCTTCATTCATGTTTCATAAAATGTATAATTTCTTTCCTTAATGTGATGACAAAAGGATGCATTATCAAATTTCTTCATTCCTGCCAGCTACTTCTCCTTCTCAGAATAATTGTTGTTGTATGAGGCAAACACTGTAGATTGGAAAATCACTGCCCCCCAATTATATTTGTTACCTGAATGAGTCATCAGTTTTTCATGAAATTTTAGATTTATACTGAGTCACTAGTCTAAAAATCCATCGTTGCTGCATTACTCACTGAAACATAAAAGCGTTTGGTGCCTGTGTATATATGCAAAATTAATATTTCATGCATGTGCAACTGATTTTCTGAATGGCACTTATTCATGAAAATAAGTCCTGACAGAAAATATTTTCAGAATAAATAAGAATCAAAAAATAGATTCATTGTGTGATGACCATCCATACTGCTGACATTAAGAAAACATTTTGAGGAAAAAAATCCATCTTTGCCTTGGGCATCTTGGTGATAACTTAAATTTCATTGTTTGTCTCCGACCAATAGGCTGTATCTTCTGTGAAACTTTGCATCAGATGTATACCTATCTATAAGTCATAAAATTGTAGAAGAATATTAGGTCACAAAGATTCTGGCTTAATGACTTGCCTGCCAACAAAAATGAAAACATGGATGATGTTCAGCTGATTCTGATAAGACCAGAATGATCTCACATATGCGGGCATCCTTTGTTAAATATTTTCCTCAGTTGCTGCAGTGTAGAAGCTATTGCTGGCATTTACATTGTGCAAAATGTACCAGTTCAATTTGGAGAACATTTTAAAGTTCAATGTCAATGAAGCCACTTGCAAATCTAAGAGTATATCTTCTACTAAGAGTATCTAATTTCACAGTGATAAGCTTAAATCTTCATCAAGAGATATTGCAATCTTAATGCTGCGCTTGTCAATAGCTTTCAACAAATCATTTCCAGTGGATTGTGTTGAGGCTCTGCGACAAATCTTTTATCAAATGAAATGTTATGAAAGCACATGACTCTAAACATTAAAGCTAAATTTCCTACTTGATCTTGGAGAAGATGACTTGTGTTATGGGCAGAAGTTCTGAAGCAAATGTAATTGATTTGCATTTCTGTTGCATGCATATTCCCTGAATCTTTTGTGAAGCATCTATCTCCCTAGAATCATAAAATTGCAATGTGTATGCTTTTCATAAATGCTGTTTCAGTGTTGTGAAAAGGTACATGTCCATCGGAAAGGCATATCCTTTTTTATCAATTCCCTTGGTAAGTAGTCATTTGGAAGTACAGAACATACATAGGCGTAAGTAGTCATTAGTCAGTACTCAATTGGTAGTACAGAATATAGTGAAAACTGAAAATATATTTAATCAAAGCTTTTTGGCTTGCACTCATCAAGACAGACATAAAAAGAGTACCAATATCAGTGGAAACAGCAACTTCTTATGAGAAAAGAGTGCTGATTGATTGACAAATGGACACCATTATTAGTGTGAAGTAGGGAAAAGGTGAATGCATTTTGTACCTGAAGGGAAAGGGTTGATGTATTTTGTACCTAGAATGTGTCATAAACATAACTCTTTATCATGACTAATCTTCTCAAGCTTATATTGCTTCTGGCATTAATATAAGTTCATGTTCATGTATTACATGCTTTAACTTTCATTTTTATAAAGACAGAGGGTTTACTATGTCTGTTAGTTTGTTGACTTTGCAAATCTTAGCTATTTGTCTTTGTTGGACATTGTTACACAGATGGTAGTTTACGATACTGGCTTTTGACAGCTGTTGATGGCAGATTACAATGATTGCACAAGTAACTTCAAAGACAGGGATGCCGGTACTGCTGCAGAAGGGATTCCTGTGTCTTGACTGCAGGCCTGTATTTCCTGATTAACTTTGGGACTGCAGCACAACCCAGGAAGGAAGACCTAGAGATCTGGCAGGAATTGAAACTTTGAATCGTGATTCCTGCTGGAGCTTACAATATATAAATGCCCACTTATGTTCGTGTTCTATCAGAAGTCTTATAGACCTTCTCCCAAAATTCTGGAACACCAGAGTTTTGAAATAAAATCACTATTTTGACTCACCATCTTAGAGGTATTATTTTACCTACAACATAAAGGCATTGCCATGGCGATTGGAAACTAATTTTTTAAAAATTCATTCTTGGAACTTAGACATCACTGGCTGGCCAACATTTATTGCCCATTCCTAGTTGCCTTTGGTGGTGGTAAGAACTGAGTGCCTTGCTAGGCTATTTCTGAGGGCAGTTGTGAGTCAACCACATTGCTATGGCTCTGGAATCACATGTAGGTCAGACCAGGGAAACACAGATGCCAAAAGAGAAATGCTGGAAAATCTCAGCAAGTCTGGCAGCATCTGTAACGAGTGAAAAGAGCTGTCATTGAGTTCTGATGACCCTTTGGCAAAGTGGTAAGCGCAGCGAACTACCCCCCTCCCCCAAAGGATATTAGTGAACCAGATGGGTTTTTCCAACAATCGACAATGATTTTATGATCATCAGTAGATTCTTAATTCTAGATTTTTTTATTGAATTCAAATTCCACCAGCTGCCATGCAGGATTCAAAGTTGCGTCCCCTGAACTTTACCTGAGTTTCTGAATTAATAGTCTAGCAATAATACCATGAGGCTATCACTGTCGCCTCCTCCCCTACTGCCAAGCTTTGTTTAAAATTGTAGCCATGTTTGTTTGTTTGAAAGTGATAGCTATTCAATGCTACATTCCTCAGGGCAATGTCTTGTCTTGTGGCTGAATGGTCTGCAGAGACTTAACTTTTAACATGTTGAAAGACTTTCAATCAAGCAAACCTGATTTTTGATCAAAGTCATTTTTTTCACAATGTTGGGATTTCTTGTGGTCAGTGGCCTGGAACTTATCTGATACGTTGCGTCCTTTGATGTAACAACTTCTTTTTGGCAGGGAGATTTCAACACAGACCTTTTGAAGCCAATGTTCCTTATCCGGGCATTGGAATGTAAACAATAAGCATTGGAGTGACCAATACCTTAATTCTGACTCTTTGGCCTAATCGAACAATGCAATTGGGGTTTCTGATCAATTCATTGGATGGTTACCAAGGAACTTTTGATGTATAACTGTGCTAAAACAGTTCTTCAGAAAGACAGCATGAAGAACTCGGGAATCAAGCTCGCAAGGAGAGACAACATCTGGAAGAAGAGAACAAAGAATTGATTTCATGTCACTTGTCAGACCCCACTTGGAGTACCGTGTGCAATTCCGGTTGCCTCCCTACAGGAAGGATGTGGAAGCTATTGAGAGATGCAGAGGGGATTTACAAGGATGTTGCCTGGATTGGATGGCATGCCTTATGAAAATAAGGTTGATGGATATAGGTCTCCTCCCTGGAGAGACGAAGGTTGAGAGGCGACCTGAGAGAGATTTATAAGATGTTGAGAAGAATAGATAGGGTGGATTCTCGGAGGCTATTTCCCAGGTCTGAGAGAGGACATGGGTTTAAGGTGCTGGGGGGCAAGTACAGAGGAGGTGTTAAGGGTAGATTTTTCACTGAGGGCTGTGAGTGAATGGAATCGGCTGCCGTCAGTGGTGGTAGAGGCGAACTTGCTGAGGTCTTTTAAAAAAATTTCTGGATGAGTACATGGGATTTAATGGGATTGGGAGTTACAGGTTGTTCTATGGCCTGGTAGGTACTGATATGATCGGCACAACTTGTGGGCCGATGGGTCTGTTTGTGCTGTAGTGTTATATGTGGCAACAGAATCCTGGTCAGATTTTAATTACAAATGGAAATCCATCTTGAGTAAAGTAACAGCGAATATTTGGTTTATGCATTGCAAGTATTTACAGTTGTTTAAGTGACTACAGGATAAAGGAAATTATGTTTAAGTATTTAAAGTCAATTTTGTGTCTTTATTCGATACAAAAGTTCAAACACACAGATTTGTACAACAGAGTTGACCAATGAGAGTCTAGCTTCAATTTAAATTTTCAAGCAGTTAACTGCCTGTCACCATTAAACTTGTCAACTAATCAGCAATCTCTCCATGTACGATAAAAAGATGTCATTTCCCCCGAAATTGGCATCCGTCTGATTGTCCTGGTCAATGCAAGATGAAAAGCCTGGACAAAATGCTTTGAAAAACGATACTCAAATTCCCTTGGAGATGGAGATTTTTATGGTAAATTAGGAATATGTAGAGACAAGAAATTAAAGTGACGTGGACTTCTTCAAAGATCATCCTATCTTGAGGAGTTGACATTGTCCTTAATATCCTCTGTTACATTTGTTTGGGACAAATATCAGGACTAGAATAAATAGAACTGACAAAATTGCTACATAACCAATAAGATTGATCTGCTGCATGCTGCAGATGGTTCTCCCAATGTTATGTGAATAACTCTGAAAAAGAAGAAATTTAAAAGCACTTGTAACTTTAGCATAACTATTTTAAACACCCAGATCATGCACTGCGTCCCATACTCTGGATCACCTCTCCCTACTAATCACCCTTCCTACAGTATTCCCAATACTCTCATGACCTCTTATCCCATGGAATTACCCCAACCCCGAGCCACGTGAAAATGCCTCTCCCTCAAAGCCAATCCAAGTTCCTCCCTCCATTACCCCACCTTATGGAAGCCAATCAATCCATCCGAAGGGGATTTTCATAGAATAAAGAACAAAACAGCATGGGAAACAGGCCCTTCGGCCCAACGAGCCCACGCCGCCACCCCAATGTTTCCATCTCTACCCGCGATCCCTGTCCATATTTATAGATCTATGGATTAAAAACCAAATTTGAGACAATTTATGGAGAATTTGTTTTGTCAATTAGCCTAAGAGCACATCTTTGGGATGTGGGAGGAAACCGGAGCTCCCAGAGAAAACCCATGCAAGCACGGGGAGAATGCGCAAACTCCCATAGACACAGGCCCAAATCCATGTATCTGCACAGCACAGCGATAGTCACTGAGCTGTCATGTTGCCCATCAGATGGTCCAGGTCAAGCATAACTAACGACATGAAGCAGTAGGATACTCTCAAAAGATCCAAGAGCAGTCCCCTCACGACACATTGCGTGTATGCCCCTCGTTAGACAACAAGGTGGATCAAAGCACCTGTAGGATAAAAACAAATACATCAATATCATCATCTATTTACACACTTCCCAGGGACTCCCAAGGCTCATGATCCCTATTTTAAATCAGTTTTCTGTACCCCTGCATTCCCATTCTGTTCATGTGTCCATCTAAGTATCTCTTAAATAACTCCAGACTACCTGCCTCCACCACTTTACTTGGCAGCGCATTCCATACCCCACCACCCTCTGTGTGGGGGAAAAAAACTCCCTCTAGCATCCAAATTATACCTTACCTCCTCACCCTAAGCCCGTGACCCCTCGTGCTATTTGAGTCCATCCTAGGAAAAAGAGTAAACAGGGTTAAGCTATCAATCATCTTCAAAATCTTGTACACCTCTATCAGATCTCCTCTAAGTGTACGTCTTTCTAAGGAAAACAGTCCCAATTTGCTTAATCTCTCCTTGTAACTCAGACCTTCCATACCAGGCAGTATCCTGGTAGACCTCCTCTGCACTCTTTCCAGAGTCTCCACATCCTTCCGGTAGTAAAGCGACCAGAACTGGACGCAGTATTCTAAATGAGGTCTAACCAGCGTTTTATACAACTGCAACATTAAAGGCCAGCTCTTGTACTCTATACCCCTTCCTATAAAGGCTAACATACTATATGCTTTCTTCACAACCTTCAATGTAATGTTAATGTAAGCCTACTTGTGACACTCATAAACTTTGACCCCCTTTCCCCATGACCCACCATGACTCAAATTGATGCAACACAAATCCTACCTTCTGGACCCCACGCAGTGGCCCAACCCAATTCCTGCCAACCCCGACATTCCGTCTCCCTGCTTCTTCCCGCTTCCCATGTTCCTGGTCAGTTAAATCCCATCCACTGAACTGGACATTTACCCTCTCCCTGTTCTGTCAGTTTCACTGGGTCTTTAAACCTACCAGTCAAGGCCATACAAAAAGTGGTACGTGTGGGCTCTCTGAACTCATTGGAGTTTTGTCACACTGTGGATTTTAGGACTCTTTCACTGCAGACTCCAAGTAGCTCGAGCCAGTGGAGGTTTGAATAGAGCTGCCAGAGCAGGTCAGTGCACTTTGAACTCTCATAACTCCTTAGGCTATCACTTTAACCAATGAATGGAGGTTATGGCCCAATATGTCTCTGCCTATCAAAATTCATCCCATATGAACATTGTAATACATTGTAACATTTAAATGACAATGCTGATACAGTGGTTCCTACAAAGGAACTAAGGTGGGATCCACTGTGAATTGTTGATAGTTTCCCCCATCAAGGGTTTGGTCAATTTTAATCAGTCATGCAATCTGTTTTGAGAAGTCTTCAGCTGAGAGTTGTCACAGAGACATGACTCAATCTGACCTGGCACAAATCCCACCCTCTGGACCCACCCCAGTGGTGGCCCAACCCGATTCCTGCCAACACCCACATTCTGTCTCCTCTCTGTTTCCTGTTTCCCATTTCCCATGCCCCTGGCCAGCCCAATCCCATCCACTGAACTGGGCATTTACCTTCTCCTTGGCCTGTCAGTTTCATTGCATAGTAAGAAGTCTCTCAACACCAGATTATGTCCAACAAATTTATTTGGTAGCAAAAGCCACTAGCTTACGGAGCCCTGCTCCTTAATTGTGTATATGGAAGTTCTGTTCACAAACAGGGCATATTAAGTCACAAACTCAAATTATAAAATAATGGTTGGAATGCGAGTCTTTCCAGGTAATCAAGTCTTAAAGATACCGACAATGTGAGTGGAGAGAAGGTTAAGTACAGATTAAAGAGATGTGTATTGTCTCCAGACAAGGAAGTTAATAAGATCTTGCAAGCCCAGGCAAGTTGTGGGGATTACAGATAGTGTGACACGAACCCAAGATCCCAGTCGAGGCTATTCTCATGTGCACAACTTGGCTATCAGTTTCTGTTCAGTGACTGCGCTGTCGTGTATCATGAAGCAGCCTTGGAGAACGCTTGTCTGAAGATCAGAGGCCGAATGCCCATGACCGCTGAAGTGTTTCCCAACTTTAACTTGCTCCCTTAAACCTCTCAACCAGGGCCATAAGAAAGGAGTATGTTGTCTTTCTGAAGCAGGTCCCAGTTAAGTTAAGCTAAAGAAAGAACTATAGTTAGTAGACCAACTTAATACTCTGGGCCATTGGAGCAAAGGAACATATCTTTCAAGCAGAAGTATCAGAGCCATAGATATGAAACTGTGCTTGGGAATCCAGGGGCTGAAGTTCGGAGAGAATTCCAAGGTAAAATCATCAAAGGTAGGGATTTGGAACTTTCAGTGAGAAAAGCAAAGTTTCAATGAGATTGTGAGCCAACCAATGAGTAATTTCTTGAGAAATCATAGGCTCTGACTTGGTTTCACCTGTCAATGGGGTGTGTTTGATAATAGTTTCTCTGTTAATTCATGCGTACCTCATGCTTACTTGAATGTTAGAGTATAAGATACACACTAACTTGTTTCAGCTTCCTAAACTTCTTTAAGAAATTTGTTTTCTTGTTTGCTCAAAACCCATGGAATCTTGTGTCATTGGTCCAAAAGCAGGTGTCTGGAATCTACTATAAACAAAATATTACTGGATCCTCTTCCTACTTCTTGAGATCTATCCAAAAATCATAACACAAGTCCCAACTAGCTTTTAACTACAGGAGTACTGTCCTTATGAGGTCAGGTCATTGAAATGCAGCCTCATGTGAAAGGAGTAGATCTGTTAAGCAGCTATCCTCTCATTTGACATAATGGCTGGAAGGGGGGGGCGGTGGTGCTGGTAAATGATAAGTGACTGCCAGCAGAATAAAGGAATTCATTAAAATGGTGGTCCATACTTGGTCACACAAAAAACTCTGCACTGGGGGCTCCCAATGCAATGTCCCATTGACATATGAAGACCACAGAGCTGTGTGAAATTAATGCCTCTCTCTTGGGAATCCTATTTCTCTGTCAAAGCCTGCTCTATTTGCTTCTCTCTGCTTTAATGAGAAGACAATGAAGTTTCTTTTCTTTGCATACAAAGACGTTTTGACCTTCCCGATGCATCAATGTGGAATGATGACCTTGAAGGGTTGACATTTGCTCTCATCCTAATCCAGAAGCTCTCTAACCAATAATCCATCCTTCACTTGCTGTCGTCATTTATGTACAGCTGATTGGAACATTTATAGCTACGTCCCTAGTAGCAGCATTGGAAAGAAACAAGGCAACTGCTGTGATAAAGAAGCTTAGTAGGCCTGTAGATTTAAGGTTTTGTCCTAAAAGGCTGCAGAAGTCTGCAACCACCTGACAGTCATAGCCTTGGGAAGCATTGCTCCTCTGACAGGCCTAGGAAACTTTAAGTGAAATCATGTTATCTGGATAGTGCCTTCTGCAATGTTGACCTTTCATTGCTCTCTTCTCTGCTGGCTACCTGCAGCTGCTTCCAAAATAAACCCTTTTTACTGATGACACTGATTGTTTTTCTCAAGTTGAAACAAAAGCAACCTCATGTAATGTTCTCTGTCATGCTGAGCATCTTCTTCAAACTGTAAACATGTATTTCTTGCTAAAAGTACACTCACCCTGAGATGGAACTGAAGAAGCAGTTATGAAAAATGAATTCTTTTCCACATTGTTCTAAGCATTAACTACCCCAATAAGAACCGATCAATCTCACACAATTCCACCTTAGGAATTACAGAATCAGTGTGGAAGAGGCTCTTCAGCCCATTCAGTCTACGTTGATACATGAGAAATACCTACCTACCTACCTCATTCTATTTATCAACACTTGTCCCATAGCCTTTAATGTTATGATGTGTCAAGTGTTTATCCAGGTACTTTTTGAAGGATGTGAGACAACTCACCTCCATCACCATCCCAAGCAGTGCATTCCAAACTGTCACCACACTCTGGATAAAAAGGTTTTTCCTTGCATTTCCCTCTCAACCTTCTGTCCTCACCTTGAACATGTGTTTCCTTGTAACAAACCCTTCAATGAAGTGGAACAGCTGCATCCTGTCCACCCTGTTCAGGACTTTATAAAATATCTTGTACTTGGATCAGCCAGAACTTTCTCATATCTCTTCTAAGCTCTCCTAATTGCTTTCTTCAGTTCTACCCTGTACTTTCTGTACTCCACCAATGCCTCCACTGATTTGTTCCCCTGTACCTGCTTAAAAACCTCTCTTCCCTTAAATCACAAGACCATGAGATATAGGAGCAAAATTGGGCCATTGTGTTCATTGAGCCTGCTCCATCATTTGATCATGGCTGTTGTGTTTCTCAACTCCATTCTCCTATTTTTTTTTCTCCATAACCTTTGATCCCCTTTATCAATTCCTGTATTTAAAAATACTCAATGAACTGACCTCCACTGCCTTCAGTGGCAGTGAATTCCATAGATTTACCACCCTCTGGCTGAAGAAATTCCTCCTCATCTAAGTCCTGAAGGGTCATCCCTTTACTCTGAAGTTGTGCCCTTGGATCCTGGTCTCTCCTATTCGTTGTATCCAGAACATCTCTGGTCATCCATGGTTCTCTGGGCTTGTTACTTCCTATCACCATAGATGAAACAAAGAACAAAACAGCACGGGAAACAGGCCCTTTGGCCCAACGAGCCCACGCCGCCACCCTGATGTTCCCACCTCTACCTGTTATCCCTGTCTATGTTTATAGATCTATGGATTAATAACCAAATTTGAGACAATTTAGGGAGAATTTGTTTTGCCAATTAGCCTAAGAGCACATCTTTGGGATGTGGGAGAATGCGCAAACTCCCACAGACACAGGCCCAAATCCATGTATCTGCACAGCACAGTGATAGTCACTGAGCTGTCGTGTTGCCCATCAAATGGACCGGGTCAAGTGTATACTAACGACGTGAAGCACTAGGATACTCTCGAAAATAATCCAAGAGCAGCCCTCTCGCGACCCATCGCGTGTATGCCCCTCGTTAGACAGCAAGGTGGACCAAAGCATCTGTAGGATAAAAACAAGTACATCAATATCATCATCTATTTACACACTTCCCAGGGACTCCCAAGGCTCATGATCCCTATTTTAAATCAGTTTTCTATACCCCTCCATTCCCATTCTGTTCATGTGCCTATCTAAGTATTTCTTAAATAACTCCAGAGTGCCTGCCTCCACCACTTTAATTGGCAGTGCATTCCACACCCCCACCACCCTCTGTATGAAAAAACTCCCTCTAGCATCCAAATTATACCTTACCCCCCTCTCATCCTAAGCCCGTGACCCCTCGTCCTATTTGAGTCCATCCTAGGAAAAAGCTTAACCCTGTTTACTCTATCTATACCCCTCATAATCTTGTACACCTCTATCAGATTTCCTGAGTCTACGTCTTTCTAAGGAAAACAGTTCCAATTTGCCTAACCTCTCCTCGTAACTCAGACCTTCCAAACCAGACAGCATCCTGGTAAACCTCCTCTGCACTCTCTCCAGACTCTCCACGTCCTTCCGGTAAGGCGTCCAGTAAGAACTGGACGCAGTATTCCAAATGAGGCCTAACCAGCGTTTTATACAACTGCAACATTAAAGGCCAGCTCTTGTACTCTATGCCCCTTCCTATAAAGACTAGCATACTATATGCTTTCTTCACAACCTTCTCCACTTGCTCTGCCACCTTCAGAGACTTGTTCACCTGCACCCCCAGGTTCCTCTGCATTTCTATACTCTTAATAGTTCTACCCTTTATCATATACCTCTCCCTTACGTTCTTTCTCCCAAAATGCATCACCTCGCATTTATCAGGATTGAATTCCATCTATGTCCTGCTGCATCGCCTGACAATGCTCCTCACTATCCGCAAGTCCAGCCATCTTTGTATCGTCTGCAAACTTGCTGATCACTCCACTTACTCCCTCTTCTAAGTCATTTAAATATATTACAAATAGAAGAGGTCCCAGTACTGAGCCCTGTGGCACACCACTAGTGACCGACCTCCAGCTAGAAAAACACCCTTCCACTATTACTCTGTCTCCTATTACTAAGCCAGTTACTTATCCATCTAGCTACCTGTCCTTGTATCCCATGAACCCAAGTTGGGCTTCTACCATCCCCATTTTTTCTTTGAAAGGTCCACCCTGCTTTTCTGTAGATTTTCCCCACAACGTAAGCTTACTTATGTCATTAATAAATAAGCCAGTCCATCTTTCATCAATTTTTGCAGTGATTGCTGTCTAAGAAGCGATAAGACATTTTAATACATGTAGGCAGACCCCTAATGAAAGGAAGTGAAACAACCTTGTAATAAAGGATTATTGACTACCACTGAGGAACAGAAAAATATATTTGGTCAGGAATGTAATGTTCATTTTTTTCTCTTCAATCTTCTGAACTTGTCAACACACATTGAAATCCATGACATGATTCATTATGCCAGCAATGTATTTGAGACAATTCTTAACAAGGCAGATTATAGACAAATTCTGGCTTTACAATGCATATGGAGGCCAGTGTTGTCCCAAAAATTCTAGATGCCAAATTCACATGGAAACTGGAGTAAATCCAACTGTTGTTTTCAATGAGATTTTCAAAATTAATTTCCCAAACCCTGTGCATCACAGAATGTCTTAGCATGTATATCACTAAATCAGGGGCAGAGTCTGTTCTTGCTGGAGAGGCTGGCAGCATAACACTGAGTTGGTCACTGCACAAGCACTGATCTGTCAAGGAGAGATCAGCACTGCCAGCCTCCCAATTGCTGGCCAGCTCGATCATTGGCCCACACAGCAACTCCCTATTACTGTCCCTCTGACCTCCTCTACACCCCATCACTGGCCAGCCCCAACCAAGCTCGCCCCCCCCACAACTCCCTGCCTGTCCTGGTCCCGGTCCCCACCCCCACCCCCACCCTCAACACCCCCCATCCCAAACCTAACAGTAAGAAGTCTCACAACACCAGGTTAAAGTCCAACAGATTTATTTGGTAGTACAAGCTTTCAGAGTATCACTCCTTCCTCAAGTGAGCGGTGAGTGAGGAGTTGTGTTCACAAACAGGGTATATATTCACACAAACTCAACTTACAACATAGTGGTTGGAATGCAAGTCTTTACAGCTAAACAAGAATTAAAGGTACAGACAATATGAGTGGAGAGAGGGCCAAGTACAAGTTACAAATGTGTGTGTATTGTCTCCAGCCAGGACAGTTATTGAGAGTTTGCAAAGCCAGACAAGTCGTGGGCATTAAAAATAGTGTGACATGAACTCAAGGTCCTGTTGAAGCCGTCCTCATGTGCGGAATGAGTATCAGTTTTTGCTACTGTTGTTGTATGTTTATAAGGCCATTTTGGAGAATGCTTACTGAAGATCAGAGGCTTAATGTTCCTGTCTGCTGATTGTCAAGCAGTGTTCATTCATCTATTGTAGCATCTGCATGGTCTCCCCAGCTTACCATGCTGTGGGACATCCTTTCCTGCAGTGGATCAGGTAGACAACATTGGCTGAGTCGCAAGAGTATGTACCATATACCTGGTGGATGTTGTTGTCACATGAGATGATGGTATCCTTGTCAATGATCCAGCATGTCTTGCAGAGGTTGCTGTGGCAGGGTTGTGTGGTGTTGTGATCACTGTTCTGCTGAAGGCTGGATGGTTTGCTGTAGAAAATGGTCTGTTTGAGGTTGTATGGTTGCTTGAAGGCAAGAAGGAGGGGATGGCAAGATGTTCGTCTTCTTTGATGACATGCTGAAGGTTCCAGAAAAGATATCCCTGAAGGATACTCTGTCTGCTGTGTCCTTGTTTATCTTCTGAGGAGATTGGTGCAGTTTTTTTGCTGTGGCATGTCGGAACTATTGATCGATGAGTTGACTATGATCGACTGAGTCGACAATCACTTGGCAGGAGTGTTTTCTTCTTTCAAGGAACACTTCAGCAGTCACAGGGATTCAGCCTCTGATCTTTGAGTTAGCATTCTCCAAGGCAGTCTTCACAAAACACAACGGTGCAGAATTGCTGAGCAGAAACTGATAGCCAAGTTCTGCATAAATGAGGATGGTCTCTTAAGTTCATGTCACACTATCTGTAACCCCCACAACTTCCCTGGGCTTGCAAAATCTCACTAACTGTCCTGGCTGGACACAATACACACTTCTTTAGCCTGTGCTTAACTCTTTCTCTACTTGCATTGTCTGTACCTTTTTAAGACTTGATTACCTGTAAAGACTTTTTTTTACCTGTAAAATCATTATCATGTAAATTGAGTTTGTGTCTATATATGCCCTTTTGTGGACACAATTCCTCACTCATCTGAATAAGGACTAATATTCCGAAAGATTGCGCTACTAAATAAATCTGTTGGACTTCAATCTGGTGTTGCAAGACTTCTTACTGTGCCAATGTTGGCATCTCCACATCACCAATCCTGACTGCAATGTGGCAATAGGACCCCCTTAGTGATCTCCACTCCCTGGCCATACACCTTGGTGCTGTTTGATGCCCAGTGGGCAATGCCAAGGTGCCTGCTGGTGTTTAGCTGATGATGCTGGAAACCCAGCAGCCAGGGATGTGCAGGGGCTGTAGCACCCAGCAGGGAGCCTGCTATATGGCCTCTGCTTAAGTCTCCCGGGCCACTGCACTGCTACAGCAGCACAGCAGGCTGGGAGAATTGCCCCTGGAATGTTTATAGATCTCATTCCATCCAAAACAATCAAGTAATTAAACATTTTTTTTTATGTTAGCTCTCATTCATATCATGTGGATGTCACCAGTAAGGCCTTGAAGTTTATTGCCCTTGAAATAGTGATAGTAAACCACTTCCTTGAACGTTGCTAAATGGCTTCTCGGCCATTTCTGTGAAGCAATTAGGAATCAAACAGAGTGCTATGTGGCTGGAGTTACATGAAAACTCAACAAGGTAATGATAGGAGATTTACACAAGGGCAAGAGTCCAATTTATTTCTTGAACCTGTTCCACTATTCTGTAAGATCATGTCTGATCTCACACTGGGCTTAATTCCACTTTCATGCTTGCCCCTTGTAACCCTTAATACCTTTTGTAGATCAAAAGTCCACCAACTCTCATTTGAATGCATTTCTGTGGTAGCATGACCTCTTTAAGAGGACAATTCCAGAGGGCCATGTGGTGGAAATAGATCCTATGAAGTGTCAAGTCATGAAGCTGAGCCAATCAGATGCAAGGGCACGTGTCCTGTTTGAGGGAGAATTCCTCAATTGGAGTCAGGGAGCGGGGGGTAGTGGAAAGTAGTCACATTTAGTTCTTTCAAATTCTTGTTTGCAAATAAATATTTACCATTGGTAATAAACACTTTTGTACTTTAACCACAATGAATCACCTTCAGTCTCCACCCCTTAAGGACAAAAATGAATGAAAAGATTTCTTTACAACAATCTGGTGATCTATTACTGGCGCTCACAAATATTTCAGTGCAAATATTTAATCCAATAAATTTAAATTGCCCCTCTGCCATTTAAATTCAGGTCTTTGAATTATTAGGTGAGGTTACAAGTCCAATAACATAATCATTGTACTCAAACACTCTAACTGATTTCACCCAACTGCCCAAAGCCAGCCACCTTAATATATATAAAAAATACCCAGAAAGATTAGTTACAAGTTACACATTTGGCAACATTAGCTGATAGAAGGCAGAGGGTGGTGGTTGATGGAAATTATTCATTGTGGAGTTCGGTTACAAGTGGTGTACCTCGGGGATCTGTTTTGGGGCAACTGCTGTTTGTAATTTTTATAAATGATCTGGATGAGGGTATTGAAGGATGGATTAGAAAATTTGCGGATGACACCAAAGTTGGTGGAGTGGTAGATAGTGAAGAGGGGTGTTATAGTTTGCAGAGAGACTTGGACAAGTTGCAGAGCTGGGCCGAGAGGTGGCAAATGGAGTTTAATGTGGAAAAGTGTGAGGTAATTCACTTTGGCAGGAATAACAAATGTGTAGAGTATAGGGCTAATGGTAGGACTCTTAATAGTGTTTGAGGAACAGAGGGATCTTGGTGTATGTGTGCATAGATCCCTGAAAGTTGGCAATCAAGTCGATAAGGTTGTTA
The DNA here is from genome assembly GCA_024679065.1 of Sphyrna mokarran. Classification (NCBI taxonomy): domain Eukaryota; kingdom Metazoa; phylum Chordata; class Chondrichthyes; order Carcharhiniformes; family Carcharhinidae; genus Sphyrna; species Sphyrna mokarran. The sequence continues at coordinate 104,183,163 of JAGIQG010000006.1, forward strand.
AGAAGGCATATGGAGTCTTAGCTTTTATTGGTAGGGGGATTGAATTTCGGAGCCGCAACGTCATGTTGCAACTGTACAAAACTCTAGTGCGGCCGCACTTGGAGTATTGTGTGCAGTTCTGGTCCCCACATTATAAGAAAGATGTGAAGGCATTGGAGAGGGTACAGAGGAGGTTTACCAGGATGTTGCCTGGTATGGAGGGCAGGTCTTATGAGGAGAGGCTGAGGGATTTGAGGATGTTTTCGTTAGAAAGAAGGCGGCTAAGAGGAGACCTTCTTGAAACATATAAGATGATTAGAGGTTTAGATAGGGTGGACAGTGATAGCCTTTTTCCTTGGATGGAGAAAGCTAGCATGAGGGGACGTAGCTTTAAATTAAGGCGTGGTAGTTATAGGACAGATGTCAGAGGTAGGCTCTTTACCCAGAGGATGGTGAGAGTATGGAATGCCCTGCCTGCTGCAGTTGTAGCTGCGCCAAGTTTGGGGGCATTTAAGAGGTCCATGGATAGGTTTATGGATGAAAAGGGAATGGTTTAGGTTAGAGGGTCATTGCTTTTTCTTAATCGATCGGCACAACATCGAGGGCTGAAGGCCCTGTTCTGTGCTGTAATGTTCTATGTTCTCTATGTTCAATGTTAAGGCCCTGGTTATGAATTGAATATCAATTTTCAAATTAAGGTTGATATATATTCATTAGGTAAGAGCATTAAAGGATATGGTGAAAGTTGTTTTTCAGAACTTGAGATACAAATCAGTCTAGATTTAATTGAATGACAGAATAGTTGATGGTCAGGTGCCATGCTCCTGTTTTTTCAGCTTGGAGTTCTCAAACTGTTGTCATTTCTTTGCTATCAATCTGCTTCAAAAGTTAACAATATGTTTTCTTACTGAGCCATTATGTGCCTAGGAATTCTCATTCCAATAAATAAAATTGGTTTGATGTAAAACCTCCATGTCACCAGCTCAGTCTTCGTTGTAACTTGGTTATCATTAAAGAAACATGAAAATCCAAAGTGCCATTTATCTTTTCCCAATACAATGCCACTGAAATGTGTCCACATATCAATAGGAATTAACATTTCAGGCAATCAATTGAAAAGATACATTTTGACTTTTGCAAAACCTTAATACTGATGGTGCAACAAGAATAGCACATTCATTGATCATGTATTTATGTTAGAATCCCTGCAGTATAGAAGGAGGTCATATGGCTCATCAAGTCATCATTAACCCACTTTTTTTTTTCTCTTACCCAGGCTCTAACCCATAACCCCACATATTTATCCCACTAATCCCTCAACCTACAGATCTTGTGACACCAAAGGGCAAATTAATGTAGCCAATCTACCTAAGCTGCACATCTTTGGACTGTGGGATAACACCTGAAAGACACCCAGAGATGGGAGAATGTACAAATGTCACACAGACAGTAATTATTGCAGTACTGCAGGGTTCAGTGCTGGGACCCCAGCTATTCACGATATACATTAATGATTTGGATGAAGGAATTGAATATAATATCTCTCAATTTGCAGATGGCACTGGAGGATGGTAAGAGGCTGCAGGGTGACTTGGACAGGCTGGCTGAGCGAGTAAGTACTTGGCAAATGCAATATAATTTGCCGAAATGTGAGGTTATCCACTTTAGTGGCAAAAACAGGAAAGAAGATTATTATCTAAATGGTGGCAGTTTAGGAAAAGAGGGAGCGCAACATGACCTATGTCATTATGAAACAGTCACTGAAGGTTGGCTTTCAGGTTGCTAGATGGTGCAGAAAGTTGATTGCATGCTGGCCTTCATAGCAAGAGGATTATGTATAAGATGATGAGACCATGGGACATAGGAGCATAATTAGGCCACTCAGCACATCGAGTCTGCTCTGCCATTCAAGCAAGGCAGTTTTTTTATCCCCATTCTTCCCCATAACCCCTTATTCCAGAATATCCTTACCTTAAAGACACTCAATGATTTGGCCTCCACAGCCTTCTGTAGCAAAGAGTTCTACAGATTCACCATTCTCTGGCTGAAGAGGTTCCTCCTCATCTCTATTTTAAAGGATTGTCTCTATAGCCTGAGATTGTGCCCTCCGGTTCTAGTTTTTCCTACTAGTGGTACATCCTCTCTACATCCATTTTATCCAGCCTCTCAGTATCCTCTAAGTTTCAATAAGACATCCCTCATCCTTCTAACCTCCAACGATTACAGTCTTCAATCCTTCCTCATACGACAAACTCTTCACTCCAGGGATCATTCTTGTGTACCTCCTCTGGACCCTTTCCAAGGCCACGATGATGCAATGCTACAACTGCTTCAGTATTCAGCACAACTGCCAATCTCCAGAAGCAATTCTACAACTCATCCGCTTCATCCTGGACCACAACATCTTCACCTTCAACAGCCAATTCTTCATCTAAGAATAAGGAACACGACTAAATTTGCAACTCAGTATGCCAACATCTTCATACACAGGTTCGAACAAGACTTCTTCACTGCACAGAACCTTCAACCAATGTTATACACTAGATACATTGATAACATTTTCTTCCTTTTGGACTCATGGCCAACAATCACTGAAACAACTATATGATGACATCAACAAGTTCCATTTCACCATGGACTACTCTCCAGAATTGGTTGCATTCTTGGACACACGCATCTCCATCAAGAACGGTCACTTCCGCACTTCACTGTACCACAAGCCCACAAATAAACTCACGATGCTCCACTTCAAGAGGGGTCTATTAGGAGACCAAAGATGGTTCATCTGCCATGGCTAAGTAAAGAAGATCATTCATCTTCTTCCAAAACTGCTGCCTCTTCTGGAGTGTGTTTGCACTGAACAGGGCTGCCACTGCATCCCAGATACAGGTGGTGACCCTGCTGAAAGACTGTCATCTATAGTGGGTTAGAGTGTGTCCCACCTCTAATCATTGTGAGGGACCCCTCTGAAAAGTGCTGTGCAGCCTATTTGGCTGCCATGCCCTACAGGCATTGTGTAACAAGTGTTGGGAGCTGGTTACCTGGAGCTCCCCAGTGTTTGCGGGACTGCCAAGTCAAAAACTCATCGCATACAAAATTTTATTTGAGGCATAACCTTTGGCCTGAAAACTCATCGACACCATCGATGGGAAACATTTTTTGTGCTGGAACCAATACTGCCATTTTTGATAATATTTCACCCACAGACACATATTCAGAGACTATGGAATGATAGAAAGATGCCAGCCTATTGTTTCTCTGTCACCAAAAAGAGGAAAAATAAACTAGGCACTCATTTTCAGTATCTGGTCTGTAGCCTTGAAGGTTACAACAGATAGAGATCCAAGTACCTTTTAAATACGTTGAACATTTCAGCCTCAACTATCAACTTTAGGCAGTGAATTCCAGATACCGTCTGGATGATATAGTTTTTCCTCATGTCTTCTCTAATCTTTCCAGCAATCACTTTAAATATATGTTTCCTAGTAATTGAACACTCAACAAGGGGAAACAAGTCTTTCTTGTTTAGGCTCTTCATAATTTTGTACACCTCAGTTAGATCACGCCTAAGTTTCCTCTGTTTTAAGAGGAAAAAAACTCGAGCCTCTCCAATCTCACTTCATTGCTATATTTTCCTAGAATCATTCTTGTAAAACTCTCTGCACTCCGTCCAGATCAATTATTTTCTTGCTGCAGTATGGTGACCAGAAATGTACATAAAACTCCAGCTGTGGTCCAACCCAGAGTTTTATACAGTTCCAGCATTACATTCCTGTATTTGTGTTCAATACCTTGCCCACTAAGGGAAGCATTCCATATGTCTCCCTCTCCTATCAACTACAAGAATCTATGGACATGAACTCCAAAGTCTCTCACTGACTCAACCCCTCTCAATATCTTCCTGTTTGTTGAGTTTATTCACTTTGGAAGCAAAAATAAAAAGGCAGTAAATTGGGATTAAGAGAGCTATAAATTGGAAGAGGGGAGTGTCAGTGGGACCTGGGCGTCCTTATGAACTAATCGCTGAAGATAAGCAAGAAGATGCAGTAATTGGTAAAGAAGGCAAATAGTATGTTGGCTTTCATTGCAAGAGGTTTCGAGTGCCTTGGTGAGGCACACAAAATAGTTTTCCTCTCTTTTACTGAGGAAGGATGTTCTTGCTCTCAAGGGAGTGCAGCACAGGTTCACCAGGCTGATTCTGAGGATGGTGGGACTGATGTATGATCTTTAGAGAGTGGGAGAAAATTGGAGCATTCAAAAGAAACGCATGTAGACACGAGAGAACATGCAAACTCCATACAGACAGTGATCTGAGGCTGGAATTGAACCCAAAGGTCTGGTGCTGTGAGGCAGCAGTGCTAACCCTTGTGTCACCATGGCACTGTGTCCTGAACGGCTAAGCAGGCTCGAAGGGCCAAATGGCATCCTCCTGCTCCTATCTTCTATGTTTCTGTGTTTCTATGAATATTCCCTTGTTTTGTTTTCCCTCCCCAAGTTCATTACTGCACACTTTGCTGGTTGAATTCCATTTGTTACTTCTCCGTCCACTCAACCAAATCACCGATTGTCATTCTGGAGTCAACAGTAACTGTTTTCACTGTCAGCTGCAGGTCCATTTGTAAAATCTTTATATTCGCTTCACTGCCTGCTTTTCCACCTATTTTAGTATCTGAAAATTTTGCTGTGTCCTTGCTTACAGATCATTTGTGTAGATTGTTAACACTAGAGGATCGAGGACTGTCCTCTGTGGCCCTCCCGTTAGTCACATTTCGCCAGCCAAAGAAAGACCCATTATCCCGACTCTCTGCTTTCTGTCAGTCAGCCAATCCTCAATCCAATCTAGTACTCTATCCCAATTCCTCTGTGATCTCACCTTCTCGACCAGTCTCTTATGTGGTACTTTGTCAAACACTTTCTGGAAGTCTAAATATAACACATCCATATGTTTGCATTATGGTAGACAAGCTCCCAGGGCCAGATGGAATCTAGCCCAAGTTACTACAGGAGGCAAGGGGAGTAGTTGGGACCTTAACAGATAGCTTCATATTTTTGTGACCACAAGTGAAGTTCCAGGGGACTGGAGAGTAATTGATATTGTTCCCTTGTTTAAGAAAGGAAGTAGGGATAATCCAGCAAACTGTAGGCCAGTGATTCTGGCATCAGTGGTTGGGAAGCCTTTGGAGAAGAGGGACAGCATATATACACATTTGGAGAAAAATGGACTACTTAGTGACAGACAGCATGGTTTTATATAAGGAAGGTCAAGTCACACCAACTTGATTGAGTTTTTTGAAGCAGTGACAAAGAAAATTGATGAGGGAAGGGCTGTGGATGTAGTTTATATGGACTTGACAAGGTCTGATATGGCAGACTGATAGAAAAACTAAAATCACATGGGATTCGTGGTGGACTGTCTAGATGGATATGGAACTGACTTGGTTGTAGAAGACAGAGAGTAGCAGTAGAAAGGTATTTGTCAGAATGGAGATCTGTAGCTAGGGTGTTCTACAGGGATCAGTGCTAGGACCTCTGTTGTTTGTAGTATATATAAATGATCTGGAGGAAAATGGGTGGTCTGATAAGTACGTTTGAAGATGACATGAAGATTAGCAAAGTTGATGATGATGCTGAAGATTGTCAGAGGATACAACAGGATTTGAGACTTTGGCACAGAAATGGCAGATGGAGTTTAATCCAGACAAATGCGAGGTGATGCATTTTGGAGATCAAATTTTGGTATGAATTATACTGTAAATGGCAAAACCCTTAGAAAGCATTCTGTCTGGTTATATCACAGATTGGTATGGCTTCTGCTCTGTCTTTGACCGCAAAAAACTACAGAAGGTAGTGTACGAAGCCCAGTCCATCATGCAAACCAGATTCCCAACTATTTCCTCTGTCTGCATTTTCTGCTGCCTTGCAAAAGCAGCCAGCATAATCAAGGAACCCCAGACATACTTTCTTTCACCTTCTTCCATCAAGAAAAACATACAAAACTCTGAGGACATTTACCAACCGACTCAAGAACAGTTTCTTCCCTGCTGCTGTCACTCTTTTGAATGGACTTTACCTTGCATTAAGTTGACCTTTCCCTACGCTCTAACTATGACTGTAACACTATAATAATAAATCAAATCAAATCAAAAACATGAGCATACAGGGGGGAAATGAGCACGCAGGTCCACAGTTCCCTAAAAGTGGTCAAGGTGATTAAGAAGGTATCATCATCATCATAGAATCATAGAACCCGACAGTGCAGAAAGAGGTGCTTTGGCCCATCGAGTCTGCATCAAACACAATCCCACCCAGGCCCTACTCCCAAATCTCTACATATTATACCCTGTAACCTACGCATCTCTGGACACTAAGGAGCAATTTCTTAGCATGGCCAATCAACCTAACCCGCACATCTTTGGACAATGGTATGCTTGCCTTTATCAGTTGGGACATTGAATACAGGAGTTGGCAACTCATGTTGCAGCTATATAAAACTTTGGTTAAGCCATATTTGGTGTACTGCACGTAATTTTGGTTACCACAACTAACCAAGCAGTTAGTTAGTACTTGGTTACTATCTAACCTGCAGCACGTGAAATGTGTCTTAACAATGCTTGAGTACCTAAATCTTTCTGTTTAACAGTTCCAGGATTGTTCATTTCATGATAAGCATCAGTGTTTTCCAAAATTTTCAACTCTGACAAAGAATCATCCAGACTCAAAACATTGGCTCTGTTCTCTCTATACTGATGCTGTCAGGTCTGCTGAGATTTTCCAGCATTTTCTGTTTTTGTTTAAGGTTCCAGCATGTGTAGTAATTTGCTTTTATTTCAAAAAGAACACCCTGCTAGTACAGCTCCCACTTATCCATCGCCAAAACAACCTCCGCAATCTAAGATTTCTCAATGGATTGTATTGAGAGGACGTGATTTTTCTTTTGTGGTCCACAGCATTCAGAAAAAGTTGTACAACTTTCTGCATGGGGATATTTAAAAAAGAATCATAGAGTAGATTTGAGATTGCTACAAGAAATCTGGAGAATCTGTTTGGTATTCTAAACATGTGTCAGCTTCTGAAATAACATGAAATAGAAGAAAAGAAACATTACTGTGTATGAAACTATTCTGAAAGTGAACCACAAGCATTTGATTTAAATTTTCATTATTTTTATAATAAAAATTAAAAAAAAATTAGCTCAGAGGATGGCCATTCTGACCATTGTGCTTATGCTGGCAATTTATTGCACTTTTCCATTTTCACTAACGTGTTGAATGTTTGTTTTCTTTTCAAGAATACATCCAATCCCTTATTGAAAGTTAATGTTGAATCTTCTTCAACTACCCTTTTCAAGTATTGCATTTCAGATGATAAAGAATTGTTGCTCCAACTAATTACATGCCCTTGGTTTCTTTTGCCAATTATTTTAAATCTGTATCCTTTGGTTATCAACTGATCCATCATTGGAAACAATCAATTATTGCCTTATTTCCTTTTTTCTTTCTAAACTAACCTTCTAAAATACTTCATAATTTTGATAACCTCAATTAAATCCCCCTTAACATCCTATAATTGAAAAAGAATAATCATACTTCTCTCATAATTGAATTCTCTCGTTCCCTCCCATAAAATGGTATTTGTTTCCATAAATATGCATCATTGTTCATTATTATCCACTTGTTCATGCTTTATAAGTTACATTTCCTTAGTAATTTAAACTTAAAACTAAGTCGGAAATTGTAATGTCATTCACTGCAGTGTGAAAAGGAATCTAATAGATAATTTAATGTATTTCATAGAAAGGTCACCAATTCATTATCATGAGTGCATTATCAATTTATACCTAATTATTAAGTCAGATGAAGATACTACTGAAGACACATGAGACACTTTCTTTCATCAGTTGTGATATAGAGCATAAGAACAAGGAGATAATGTTGAAGTTGTGTAGAGCACAGCTGGAGAACTCTGCGCAGTTCTAATCACCTCACTATAACGAGGATATAATACATTAGAGGGGTAACAGGAGATTCAAAGGATATTGAGTTATAAGGAGAGATTGGATAAGCTTGGATTGTTTTCTTTAGAGCAGATAAGACTAAGGGGGGGACATGATTGCACTATATAAGCTTATGAGAGATATGGCCAAGGTGAATAGAGAACAGCTGTTTCCCTTCATTGAAGGGTCACTCATGAGGGGGCATAATTTTAGAGGGTAAGAGGCAGGAGATTCAGAGAGGATTTGAGGAAAAATATTTTCACTCAGCGGGTTGTGGGAATCTGGAAAGCACTGCCTGGAAAGTGAAGGCTGATAGTGAAGGCTGCAAATCTTACAACTTTTAAAAATTATTTGGATGAGCACTTGAAATATCATAGTACTCAAGATTATGGAACAAGTGCAGGAAAATGGGATTAACTCACCTTTAGTGGTAGATAGTGACTTTTAAGGGGCATCTTGACAAACACATGAATAGGATGGGACTGGACAGATATGGTGCCCAGAAGGGTAGGGGGTTTTAATTCAGTCGAGCATCGTGATCAGTGCAGTCTTGAAGGGCCAAAGGGCTGTAATTTTCTTTGTTCTTTGTATATTGTCAATGCAGACTGGATGGGCTGAAGAGCCTTTTTTGCACTTTATGATTCTATCACTTTATGACATGCAGTCGGCTCTAACTTAAGAGAATGGTCTAAGATACAGCAAATAAAAACATTGTGTAATAAGGGTGAGTTTAAAAAAAACCTTATGGGGTTATGAATCCACTTCATTCATACAAAATGGCCCAGCTGCTTTTGATATGGGAGTTCCAGACAGACAACTTGTTGTCTTTATCGATATTTTTTAGATCATTCTTCTTTCCTTTGATTTCAAATTCTAAAATGAGTGCCTCAGAAAAACAGTCCTACTGGACATTCAAAATAACCAAATTCACTGCACAATCTCCAAAATGAGGAAATTAATTACACAAGATTTAATTTTTTTGAATTGTCTTCTTGAACATAAATCAGAATTAACATAAATCAAATGTAAATAAGCAGATAAATCATGATCAAATTAACAGATTCCAAAAACACTATTTCAGTGATTTAGTACGCAGCCTATACCACCTGTTGGTTCCTGTTTCAGCTACACTGATCTTTCAAGCTGAACTCCTTTCCCTTCCTGTAAGGGGCTTTTGTGTAAACAGGATTCCACCCATGTAATCTTCTCTTACATAGTGCATTTCCCTTTGGAACCTTCTTAGTTCCTTTCCCACTCTTCTGCGTCTCTTTCAGTCTGCACCTTTATGTTGATTGCCTTATGCCTCCAGCTCTCTTTTTTTTTTGCCCTTCTCATTTGTGTCTGGCCAATGGCTTTCTTACCTTAACATCATTCTTATTAGTATTGTTTCCAGGTTAAGAATGATCACAGGGACCAGTATTTGGTAAAGGTATTCAAGATCATGAGGGATCTGGACAAAGTGGATAGGGGTAAATTATTCCAACTTGTGAGAGGATTGAGGATGAGAGGTCACAAATTTAAAGTAATTACTAAAAGGAGAAAATGAAATATGAGAAAAATACTTTGGAGTGAGTGCCTATGGTCTGAAATGCATTGTCTGACAATTTGGGTGGAGGCAGATTCAATCAAAGCATTCAATAGTGAACTAAACTGTTACTTGAAAAGGAATAATATGCAAATTATGGAAATAAAATTTGGGAAGGCACTTTTTAAGATCCAGGTATTCTAAGGTGTTTTATGAAGACAGTTTGAACCCTAACTTTTTACATTTGAATTTGGCATATACAAGGTGTTTCATTCCAAGTATGATTTCAATTTATGCACTAGGTAGCTTTTATCAAACAAGGTTATTTAAAAACATAGTTTTAATGTAATAAAAAGATTTAGTATAACTTCTACCAATTATAAGAATCAAATATAATACAGCTTAAACCTTAACAGCTAGCTATCTATGATGTTCCAAGTCAAACTTCTACAGAAAATGCAGATGTGTGGAATAGAGGGTGATTTAGCTAATTGGATTAGAAATTGGCTGGCAGATAGAAGACAGAGGGTGGTGGTTGATGGGAGATATTCATCGTGGAGTTCGGTGACGAGTGGTGTGCCTCAGGGGTCTGTTTTGGGGCCCCTGCTGTTTGTAATTTTTATAAATGATCTGGATGAGGGTATTGAGGGATGGATCAGTAAATTTGCAGATGATACTAAAGTTGGTGGTGTGGTAGATAGTGAAGAGGGGTGTTTTAGTTTACAGAGTGACTTGGACAAGTTGCAGAGCTGGGCCGAGAGGTGGCAAATGGAGTTTAATGTGGAAAAGTGTGAGGTAATGCACTTTGGCAGGAACAATAAATGTGTAGAGTATAGGGCTAATGGTAGGGCTCTTAATAGTGTTGAGGAACAGAAGGATCTTGGTGTATGTGTCAATAGATCCCTGAAAGTAGGCAGTCAAGTGGATAAAGTTGTTAAGAAGGCATATGGAGTCTTAGCTTTTATTGGTAGGGGGATTGAATTTAGGAGCCGCAGCATCATGTTGCAACTGTACAAAACTCTAGTGCGGCCGCACTTGGAGTATTGTGTGCAGTTCTGGTCCCCACATTATAAGAAAGATGTGGAGGCATTGGAGAGGGTACAGAGGAGGTTTACCAGGATGTTGCCTGGTATGGAGGGCAGGTCCTATGAAGAGAGGCTGAAGGATTTGAGGTTGTTTTCGTTAGAAAGGAGGCGGCTAAGAGGGGACCTTATCGAAACATATAAGATGATTAGAGGTTTAGATAGGGTGGACAGTGATAGCCTTTTTCCTAGGATGGAGAAAGCTAGCACGAGGGGACACAGCTTTAAATTAAGGGGTATGAGTTATAGGACGGATATCAGAGGTAGGTTCTTTACTCAAAGAGTGATTAGGGAGTGGAATGCCCTGCCTGCAGCTGTTGTAGATGCGCCAAGTTTGGTGGCGTTTAAGAGGTTAGTTGATAAGTATATGGATGAGAAGGGAATGGTTTAGTTAGGAGGGGCATTGCTTTTTATTTTGGTCGGCACAACATCGAAGGCCGAAGGGCCTGTTCTGTGCTGTATTGTTCTATGTTCTATGTTCTATCCTTTAAGCATACTTATTTTTTGTGCCAAGTCCAGATAGAGGTGTTTGTTTATGAGAGTTGTTTAAGAACATAGAACATAGAACAATACAGCACAGAACAGGCCCTTCGGCCTTCGATGTTGTGCCGACCAAAATAAAAAGCAATGCCCCTCCTAACTAAACCATTCCCTTCTCATCCATATACTTATCAACTAACCTCTTAAACGCCACCAAACTTGGCGCATCTACAACAGCTGCAGGCAGGGCATTCCACTCCCTAATCACTCTTTGAGTAAAGAACCTACCTCTGATATCCGTCCTATAACTCATACCCCTTAATTTAAAGCTGTGTCCCCTCGTGCTAGCTTTCTCCATCCTAGGAAAAAGGCTATCACTGTCCACCCTATCCAAACCTCTAATTATCTTATATGCTTCAATAAGATCCCCTCTTAGCCGCCTCCTTTCTAACGAAAACAACCTCAAATCCTTCAACCTCTCTTCATAGGACCTGCCCTCCATACCAGGCAACATCCTAGTAAACCTCCTCTGTACCCTCTCCAATGCCTCCACATCTTTCTTATAATGTGGCGACCAGAACTGCACACAATACTCCAAGTGCGGCCGCACTAGAGTTTTGTACAGCTGCAACATGATGCTGCGGCTCCTAAATTCAATCCCCCTACCAATAAAAGCTAAGACTCCATAAGCCTTCTTAACAACTTTATCCACTTGACTGCCTACTTTCAGGGATCTATTGACACATACACCAAGATCCTTCTGTTCCTCAACACTATTAAGAGCCCTACCATTAGCCCTATACTCTACACATTTATTGTTCCTGCCAAAGTGCATTACCTCACACTTTTCCACATTAAACTCCATTTGCCACCTCTCGGCCCAGCTCTGCAACTTGTCCAAGTCACTCTGTAAACTATAACACCCCTCTTCACTATCTACCACTCCACCAACTTTAGTGTCATCTGCAAATTTACTGATCCATCCCTCAATACCCTCATCCAGATCATTTATAAAAATTACAAACAGCAGGGGCCCCAAAACAGACCCCTGAGGCACACCACTTGTCACCGAACTCCACGATGAATATCTCCCATCAACCACCACCCTCTGTCTTCTATCTGCCAGCCAATTCCTAATCCAATTAGCTAAATCACCCTCTATTCCACACATCTGCATTTTCTGTAGAAGTCTTCCATGGGCCACCTTATCAAACGCCTTACTAAAGTCCATATATACTACATCAAACGCCTTACCCCCATCCACCTCTCTGGTCACTTTCTCAAAAAACTCAATGAGGTTAGTAAGGCATGACCTACCCTTCACAAAACCATGCTGACTATCCCCAATCAATTCATTTCTCTCTAAATAACTATAAATCCTATCCCTAATAATTCTCTCCAATACCTTGCCCACAACAGAAGTAAGACTCACTGGCCTATAATTCCCTGGAAGGTCTCTCTTCCCCTTCTTAAACAATGGGACCACATTCGCCATCCTCCAGTCCTCCGGAACCACACCCGTAACCAACGAGGACCTGAAGATCAGAGCCAGAGGCTCTGCAATCTCCTCTCTTGCCTCCCAGAGAATCCTAGGGTAAATCCCGTCCGGCCCAGGGGACTTATCCAACTTCAAACCCTCGAGAATTTCTAACACATCCTCCCTATCTACTACAATACTCCCCAATTTGCAACCCTGTACCTCAGTGCTCTCCACAGCTACATTTCCAGCACTCTGCGTGAATACCGAAGAGAAATATTTATTCAGTGCCTCACCAATCTCTTCAGGCTCCACGCACAACTTCCCACTGCTGTCTATGACTGGCCCTAATCTTGCCCTAACCAATCTTCTATTCTTAACATATCGAAAGAAAGCTTTAGGATTCTCCTTAATCCTATCAGCCAACATCTTCTCGTGTCCCCTCTTAGCTCTCCTCAATTCACTTTTTACCTCCTTCCTAGCTAATCTATAGCTATCCATTGCACTACCTGAGCCTTCAAGCCTCATCCTGACATAAGCCTCCTTTTTCTTCTTAACCAGCAAATCAACTTTTTTCGTACACCAAGGCTCTCTTACTCGTCCATTTCCTCCCTGCCTGACAGGGACATACTTATCAAGGACTCGCAGCAGCTGCTCCTTGAATAAGCACCACATTCCAGATGTTCCCAGTCCCATAGAACATAGAACATTACAGCGCAGAACAGGCCCTTCGGCCTTCGATGTTGCGCTGACCAATTAAGAAAAAGCAATGACCCTCTAACCTAAACCATTCCCTTTTCATCCATAAACTTATCTACTAACCTCTTAAACGCCACCAAACTTGGCGCATCTACAACTGCAGCAGGCAGGGCATTCCATACCCTTACCACCCTCTGGGTAAAGAACCTACCTCTGACATCCGTCCTATAACTACCACCCCTTAATTTAAAGCTATGTCCCCTCGTGCTAGCTTTCTCCATCCTAGGAAAAAGGCTATCACTGTCCACCCTATCTAAACCTCTAATCATCTTATATGTTTCGATAAGGTCTCCTCTTAGCCGCCTTCTTTCTAACGAAAACAACCTCAAATCCCTCAGCCTCTCTTCATAAGACCTGCCCTCCATACCAGGCAACATCCTGGTAAACCTCCTCTGTACCCTCTCCAATGCCTCCACATCTTTCTTATAATGCGGGGACCAGAACTGCACACAATACTCCAAGTGCGGCCGCACTAGAGTTTTGTACAGTTGCAACATGATGTTGCGGCTCTGAAATTCAATCCCCCTACCGATAAAAGCTAAGACTCCGTATGCCTTCTTATGCTGGTTGCTGGATTTTGCAGCTTCTTAACACCTGCTGTGAATTGGTCCTTCTATTGCTGGAATAAAACTCTAAGACTTCCTAGTTCTGGAACATTCCAAAAAGTCTTTGAAAAGACAGAGCGAGGGAGGGAGGGGGAGAGAGAGAGAGAGATAGGGACACTGTGTGCCTTTACCAGCTTCTAGCTAGCAACTGTCATATAGCAGAATTTCCAATTTCAGAGAGAGGGGAAATCAAAAGACACTGCTTTCTGTATCAAATTCAAACAATATCCGAGGAAAAATGAAACTAAAACCTTGGACACTTCTGTGGAAAAACTGTCCTCAAGACTTCACCTGACCTGTTAATCAAGCTTCACGCAACAATTCCAAAAGGATCATAAAACCACATGACAGCACATCAGGTCAGATTAAAAATAAACACTGGGGATGATTCTCCTATTGCAACGCACTAATCTTTTGGTGGATCAGGCCGAGAGATTCACAGGATTCATGCATGCGCTCCTGACGTATGCATATCTCTCACATTGGATGTCCAGCATAGTTGGGACCAGGCAGGGATGGGAACACTAGGTAAATAATTTTAATCTATTTTTAATGTGATTTGAAAGTAATCATGGGTGAGGGGGATCAACAATGCTGAGGGGAGCTGGAGATATGGATGCTCCTGAATGGGAGAGTAGTCGGGGCTGGTCTGGGAATGGTTGGAGGGGCTGCTTATAAGACTGTGGGATGGGTGGTATAGGGGTTGGGGTCTTAGGCTGACCAGCAATTGAGCTAGCCAGCAAATGGGAGTTGACATTTCTGGGCCACTGTGCGTGTGCAGAGTTCTGAAACTGTCAAATTCTGGTGTGAATAAGCCCTGCCTCTGAGTTTTTAATGCTACTCACAATTGTGATCTCTGCAGTGCACAAAGTGTGGGAGTTACTAGTCTGAACCCCCACTGAAAAAACAATCGTGATTTACACCATTTTTCCCACAAATTCAGCGTTCAGAACTTTTTTGGGAAAATAGCCCCCATAATGTCCATTATATTGTTTCAGTCACATTTAGAGGATACTAGTTACAGACAAAACAGTATCAAACTAAAATTCTAAGAGCTGTTTGAAAAAACCTGCAAAAAACATGATTAAAATATAATTCCTAAAGGCACAGTATTGTTACACACTAGAATTGGTCATTCAGAGGGGTGTGCAGATATGATAGTCTGAATGGCCTCCTTCCTCTCTATAAAAGTTCTGTGATTCCATGATTTTCCAACACTCTGTAAAACAATGACCAGATTCTGAAACATTTTAAATAATTAACAAATCTTTATTGTTACTGTTTCCAGGTCAAATGTCATTATACAATATGGAAAACTCAAATCATTGTGAAATTATAGCAAAACACAAACTACACAGCTTTCCCCATAGCAAACCTGAACAAGAGGAATTGATAGGTAAATTTCTTCTCAGTGATTTTCTGTGTTGGACAGATTTCAGGGATATCACAGTTCTTGAACCACAGAGTTATACTCTACTGCTATTTGTCTAATTAGTAGTTTCCTATCCATGTCAAAATGTTACCGGGCTGATTATAGAAATTGCAAGGTGAATACAGATGAAAAGGTTCATCTTTACTCATGCATCATGATAAACTTGACATGTCTGCCATCTTATTATCCAATTGCTTCTAAAATTGTTTCAATAACTTCGCCTCCACCTGCCCCACCCAGATGTTCATTTCACATGCCTAAAATTGTGTTAAGTCTGTCCTGGTATCAGTCCTAATTAGTTTGAACTTGTGACAACCTCCCCCATCTTTGTGCTATTGCTTTAACTATGACTTGAAATCAAATAACACAACATTTATCTTATTTTAGGGTAGGATTTTTGGGATGATCAGATTTCCAGCCTGTCACCTGAACAGGAATGGGGAAAACAGCCATTTTATGCTTGGCTATGAGTAAGAATTCTTCCCTGGTCTGGGGAGGAAGTTCTACTACACAGAGGAACTGTAGATTAATTGGATGTCTGGCGCTTTTGTTGCACCAGATTTGAGTGGTGGTCACTGCTGAAACTGCACCCAGAACCTGAAGAAGATGAGCTAATGGAGGCTGGTCTAAAGACTGGGCTAATTGGCAGGGCAAGACTGATAGGTCCCACTAAGCACAGTGAAGAGGTGGGGGGAGTGGGGATAGGGGTTGCTCCTGTATACAGGTAACTACCAAAGGAGGTTTCCGTCTTTGCCCAATACCAGTTATGCAGCAAAAGTTGCCAGGTTGTACACTTGGCATAACTTTCCCCTTGCAGGGAAGTAAAATAGCAGTGCTAGGGCAGGGGGGAGGGGCATCAATATGCCTCATGGGCCAGGTCGGCAGGCTTGTAGACAGCAGGCAGGTCACGCATATACACTATGAGCCACCCACCTTTGAAACTGTTGGTGGAGTAACTGTAAAATTCTGCCCTTGAAATGATTTGATATCTGGAAAGGAAACCCATTGGTTTTCAGCGCTTGTAAAGTTCTGTGTAAAGACAGAGAAAGCTTCAGTGATACAATAGAAATTTCAGAGCACACATTATTTTCAAACAAGACTAAGATTCTCTAATTGGGAGATACAAGCTAGCTGTAAGTGTGATTTACATAGCCATATTGAATTATGCCTTGTATATTATTCATAAAGTACTTCTACACTTTGTACATAAAGTATTCTATAAATTCGTATTGTTGGCTTGGTGTGATTTTGAAACATATTTATTCCTTTGAATTGAAGTACCCTGTCACTGGGCAAGTCTAGATAACAACAAAAGACCACTGAAATCAAAGCTCTCCAATGAAATTGTTGTCTTAGACATTCCTTAGAAATATATTAATATTCTTGAATGCTGATATTGTAGAGTGGAATTTCAATTCTAAAGATAACTCTGAAGGCTTTGTCTTATCTCATTGAATCTCAAAAGACCAACAAAATCAGCAGTTATTTCAGATTTCAAAGTGCTGCCTCAGTCTGAGATTGAATTATATCTAACATATTCGTTATGCATCATTTTACTAGAATAGAAAAGCAAAGCGTGCGTCAAGCTTCAAAAGAGTCACATCCAAGACGCGTTTAGCTGCTTTTGTCGCGATTCTTCAATTCCGGTGAATTGACTCCTGCAATCTGAATTAAGGGAACAACCTAAAAGTAGCTTTTCACTCTTGGCAACACATTTGCTGATCCTATTTTAGATTGCCATGATTTGCAGTGTTTCTGTAGCATGATTACTTTTAAGTTTTGAAACAGGACCTGGTTCACAGAATCAACTACATGGACAGCTTGAACTTTTTTCATTTCTATTTCCTTATATTTTTCATTTCGGTACCTGAATATTAAATGCAATCACAAAACCTTCAATTAACTGACTGTCCAGTTGCACTGTAGCATTGAGAGGAAACAGGTTTTCTTTTTGACTAATCTCTCTGAAAATAGTGTATAACAAGGTTTATTATCAGTAACATTCAAATGAGGCTTTATGAAGTAATTATGAATGCCTGATAAAGATTCAAATTTCACATACAATTGGTGGCCAATTATAGGCTGATTTCAAAATTCTTGCTAATGTGAAATAGAATAAAATCCTTCTCATCAAGAGGTGGGGCAAAGAGCAATCTGATTATCTTAGAAATAGATGTAGTGGTTTGTGATGTACTCAATCATAGTCATTTAACGCTAATGGTTTTGAGTTATTTTTAGATTTCTAATGAACTTTTAATCATACTGAACATCATTTTGTATTTAAGACTAGAGAAATATCTGGTTTTAGTAATGGCTTCTTAAATGTAATCAGACTCCCTTACAATAGAAATAATTGCTGTGTTTCTCTCAAATCTGGCACAGCACCAAGAATTACAATACAGACAGAGATTAGACAAGGATGCACTGTGTATTATATTTTATAATTGCCAGAATGGAAGTGTAAAATGTCTTGAGATGTGACATAAAAATGGTAATTAACAGATTACCTCATCTTTTTTCAGGAGAGAAAATGTACACTTCTCCAAAATGCTTGAAACAATTTAATTTCACTTTGAAGAATCTAGATTGACTATTTATATTTTCAGAAGTCAAAGATTAAGCAATAACTGTGATTAAAAAACATAAATACTAAAAAGGTAATTTTATAAGTGAAACAGAAGTGTAGATTTTCCCTTTGCAATTTGTTTCTCCTAAAGACAATGAGTTAGGAAGCATTTATTATTTGATATGGAGAATACAGGTCCTAATCTCGTGCGCCTGGCTACCATTGCTTGGGTTAACATCCAGGAACTCCCTCTTTAACATATTCTGAGTATAATTACACACATGGACTGCAGAGGTTTACTTTCTCAAGGGTAGTTGGGGAAAGGCAATAAAATAGTTGGTTGAGTCAGCATGGTCAGATTCCGTGAAAATTTTTAAAAAACAGTATGTTTGGTTCAAAGTTGGATGCAGTTCACATGAACTGCAGACCAATGAACTTCAGGTTAGACAATAGGATAACTAACAACAGGATGCTAGAAATGATTCCGAGGTGAGCAGAAGTAAGCCATTCATCCCCTCTAGCCTGCTCCACCATTCAATTAGAACTGGATGATCTGTTTGTGTTCAGTTCTACATTCTCCATTTACACACAATAACTTTTGATTCTCTTACCCAACAAGAATTTATCTACCTCTGCCTTAAAAAATATTCAATGACTCCACTTGCCCTATCTTCTGAGTTCCAAAGTGGCACAACCCTCTAAGAGAAATACATTTTCCTCAGCTCTATTCTATAAGGGTTAATTTTAAAACATTACCTCCGAGGTCTGGACTTACCCACAAGAGGAAACATCCTTCAAACACCCACCATGTCAGTACCCTCCAGGAACTTATATACCCCATAAAATGCTCCAAATATCACGTTAAGTAGCAAGTGTTAAACTACCAGATCAGAAACTCAAAGTATGTTCTGAAGCCTGACTAGACCACTACAGTTTTTCTATTTTGGTATTAGTGTGAGGATAAGATGTTTCATTAGCTTCGATTCAGATACTAGGAAGCTTTTATCAGAATAAACTTTATTTATCAATGCAATTTAACTATAATGAATGAACTAGCATAAATTTACCAATTTAAATACTTACTTATTCATGACAAGATATAGTTAATTACTAATCTATCTCTATTAGTTCCAATTCAAACAATATTCCTCTTTAAAAATTCCTCCTCAAAATCAGCTAGTGATAGAGGTTCATGTGCTTCTACTTGGATTGCCAGCACTTGAACGCTGGAGTACCTATGGAAAGAGAGGGAGCGAGACAGAGAGAGACGGGTCCAAACAGCATCCTCCAGAGAGACAGAGACAGAGACACGTCTTACTTCTTCATTAACCACAGGAAGTAGTTGATACCAAAACACTGAATGTATCAAAGGAGAGGCTAGATATAGTACTTGAGTTGAATGGGATCAAAGGTTCTGGGGAGAAAGCAAGGTAAGGCTATTGAGTTGGATGATCAGCCATGGTTGTGATGAATGGCAGGCTCGAAGGGCCAAATAACCTAGAGCCACTTGGGAGAGTTGAAACTAATTTGGCAGGAGGTGGAACCCAAAGCAGTAGGGAGACAGAAAAGAAGTTTGAGGACATAGAAATTAAAGTGAGCACATTAAATAATAAAGGCAGTGACAGTAATCCTAGTAGACAGATCAGGCAAAAGCAAGACAGAGAGCAAGGGAAGTCCAGATTAAACTGCATTTATTTAAATACAAGAGGCCTGATGGGCAAGGCAGATGAACTCGGGGCATGGATGGGTACATGGGAGTGGGATATTATAGTAAGTACTAAAACATGGTTAAGGGAATGACAGGATTGGCAGCTCAATGTTCCAGGGTACTGAAAAGATAGAATAGGAGGTGAGAGAAGAGAGGGAGTTATCCTTTTGATTAAGGAAAAGGTTATGACAGTACTGAGGGGGTTTATATCTAAAGGTTCACCTACTGAGTCTGTATGAGTAGAACTGAGAAATAAGAAGGGAGAAATCACTTTGATAGGGTTTGGTAATCCACCTCTAAACAGTCTGTGGGAAATTGAGGAGCAAATATGTAAGAGAATACAGACAGCTCCAAGAAAAATACAATAGTAATAGTACAGGATTTTAACTTTTCCAACATTGACTGGGACAGGCTTAGTCTTCGAGGGTTGGATGGAGAGAAATTTGTTGAGTGTATTCAGGAGGAATTTCTCATTCAGTATGTGGATACCCTGACTAGAGGGGGGGGTAAAACTTGACCTCCTCTTGGGAAATAAGGAAGGGCAGGTGACTGAAGTGTTAGTGAGGGATCACTTTGGGACCAGCGACCATGATTCCATTCATTTTAATATAACCATGGAGAATGATAGATCTGGCCGAAAAGTTAAAGTTCTAAATTAGCACAAGGCCAATTTTGATAGTATCAGGCAGGAACTTTCAACATTTAACTGGGGGAGTCTGTGAGAAGCAGAGGGACATCTGGTAAGTGGGAGGCTTTCAAAAGTGTGTTAACCAGAGTTCAGGGTTAGCACATTTCTCTTAGAGTGAAGGGCAAGGCTGATAGAAGACGGGAACCCTGGATGACTCAGGATATAGAGGCCCTGGTCAAGAAGAAGAAGGAGGCATATAACATGTGTAGGCAGCTTGGATCAAGTGGATCCCTTGGAGAGTATAGAGGGTGTAGGGCTAGAGTGAAAAGAGAAATCAGCAGGGCAAAAATGGGACATGAAGTTGCTTTGAGAGATGAGGCAAAGGAGAATCCAAAGAGCTTCTATAAATACATAAAAGGCAAAGGAATAAGTAGGGAAAGAGTAGGACCTCTTAGGATCAACAAGATCATCAGTGCAGAGATCCACAAGGGATGGGTGAGATTCTAAATGAATATTTCTCATCAGTATTTACTGTTGAGAAAAGAATGGATGTTAGGGAACTTGGAGAAATTAATAGTGATGTCCTGAGGAGTGTATATATAACAGAAGGAAGTGCTGGAAATCTTAAAGTGCAGCAAGGTAGATAAAACTCTGAAACCTGATGAAGTGTATCCCAGGTACACTTTTAATTGAAATGGAATTTTTAATAGAGATATTGGAATTGTCGATAGTCACAGTTGAGATGCATGAAGATTGGAGGATGGCAAATGTGCCTTTGTTTAAGAAGGGCTGCAGGGAAAAGCTTGGGAACTGCAGGCTGGTGAGCCTCACATCTGTAGTAGGTAAGTTGTTGGAAGATATTTTGACAGGCAGGATCTACAGGCATTTAGAGACATAAGGACTGATTAAGAACAGTCAGCATGGCTTTGTAAGTGGAAAATCATGTCTCACAAATTTGTTGACTTTTTTGAAGGTAGATGAAGGGCATTGCAGTTGATATCTTCTACATGGACTTTAGCAAGGCCTTTGACAAGGTATCACATGATGGGTTCTTGCAGAAGGTTAAATCACACAGGATCCAGTGTGAGGTGGACAAATGAATACAAAATTGGCTTGATGACAAAAGACAGAGATTGGTTTAAGGATTGTTTTTCAAGCTAGATTCAGCGGTGTGCCTCAGACATCATTGCTGGGTCCACTGTTATTTGTCATTTATATTAATGATTTGGATAAGAATATAGAAGGCATGATTAAGTTTGCAGATGACACCAAAATTGGTGGTATAGTGGACATTGAAGAAGGTTATCTAGGATTGCAACAGAGTCTTGATTAATTGGGCCAATGGGCTGACAAATGGCAGATGCATTTATCTAAATTAAATTGTAAGATAATACATTTTGGTTGATCAAACTAGAGCAGGACTTACTCAGTTAATGGTAGGGCATTGAGCAGAGTTATAGAACAAAGAGATCCGGGGTACAGGTTCAGAACTCCTTGAAAGTGGAGACACAGGTGGATAGAGTGGTGAAGAAGGCATTCAGCATGCTTGGTTTCGTTAGAATATTGAATACAGGAGTTGGGACGTCTTGTTGAAATTGTACAATATTACATTGATAAGGCTACACTTGGAATACTGTTACAGTTTTATAGAAAGGATATTAAACTAGAAATGGTGCAGAAGAGATTTACAAGATGCTACCTGAATTTGATGGTTTGAGTTAGACAGAGTGGCTGAATAGACTGGTGCTTTTTCTCTGGAGTGTAGGAGGCTGAAACATGATCTTATAGAGATCTATCAAATAATGAGGGGCATAGATCAGCTAGATAGTCTTTTCCCAAAAGTACGGGAGTCTAAACTAGAGTGCATGGGTTTAAGGTAGAGAGGAGAGATACTTTTGTATGCCAAATGGCACTTTTACTTGCCAAATGGGCAATTATTTCATATAGAGTAAATGTTTGGAACAAGCTGCCAGAGCAAGTAGTAAAGATGGGTATAATCTTGTTTTTTAAAAAGCATTTAGGCAGTTACATGGGTAAGATGGATATAGAACGACATGGACCAAATGCGGAAAACTGGGGCTAGTTTCGGGGTTAAAAAATGGGCAGCATGGACACATGGGGCAAAGGGCCTGTTTCCATGCTGTAAACCTCGATGACTCTTTGACTTTAACCTCCGTCTACTTTCTATGTTTTTATGTTTCTTTCAGAACCCAGCAATAACTGCCTGCTTGTCCCGATAAGTACATGACCCTGTCAATCAACCTAATCAAAACACTATTCTGAAACCCTCTGGGGAGAAACCAAATAAACAAAATGCATTAGCTTAGATTAAAGTAAACAAGCCTCAGCTAAAATTAATCAAAGCCTGCATTCTCAGCTTTGCAGACAAATCAGCACATGTAAAACAAAGCTGAATTTAAACATATCCCTTACAAGAAACATGATAGGTATGATCTTACTGGCCATTCACGCCATGATCACGCAGGAATAACAAATGTGTAGAGTATAGGGCTAATGGTAGAACTCTTAATAGTGTTGATGAACAGAGGGATCTTGGTGTATATGTGCATAGATCCCTGAAAGTTGGCAATCAAGTCGAGAAGGTTGTTAAGAAGGCATACGGAGTCTTAGCTTTTATTGGTAGGGGGATTGAATTTCGGAGCGCAACGTCATGTTGCAACTGTACAAAACTCTAGTGCGGCCGCACTTGGAGTATTGTGTACAGTTCTGGTCCCCGCATTATAAGAAAGATGTGGAGGTTTTGGAGAGGGTACAGAGGAGGTTTACCAGGATGTTGCCTGGTATGGAGGGCAGGTCTTATGAAGAGAGGCTGAGGGATTTGAGGTTGTTTTTCGTTAGAAAGGAGGCGGCTAAGAGGGGACCTAATCGAAACATATAAGATGATTAGAGGTTTAGATAGGGTGGACAGTGATAGCCTTTTCCTAGGATGGAGAAAGCTAGCACGAGGGGACACAGCTTTAAATTAAGGGGTGATAGTTATAGGACGGATATCAGAGGCAGGTTCTTTACCCAAAGGGTGTTTCGGGAGTGGAATGCCCTGCCTGCAGCAGTTGTAGATGCGCCAAGTTTGGTGCGTTTAAGAGGTTAGTTGATAAGTATATGGAAGAGAAGGGAATGGTTTAGTTTGGAGGGGCATTGCTTTTTATATTGGTCGGCACAACATTGAAGGCCGAAGGGCCTGTTCTGTGCTGTAGTGTTCTATGTTCTATGTTCTATGTTTCTATAGTTCACATTGTATGTGATTTTCTGCCATAAGAGTTAATTGAAAGGGATAGACCCAATGAGATGGTTCAGGAGCATTAGTTTTTCTTTTATCTTTAATATTAGTGAGTGCTACATTGCTAGTCCCGTCCAATTTCTCACCATTGGCAGAAAATCCGACCTCCTGGCCACATGTATCTATCAATTATGGGCAGCACCCACTGAAGCCTCCCAATAGAAACAATAACATGGTTAAAACATCATGCATTTGGAAAATGAATCTGTACTACAAACAAAACTTATCATAATTGCATCTCCTATATCCAGCAAACCTTCTCTCTAGTGAAATTATTTATTTATATTATTAATTATTTATATTATTAATTATTTATAAAAACTTTATTTTCTTTGCGGATCTTGGTGTTTTTCCCTCACTTCCTCTGCTCTGTAGGTATTCAGTTGTTCTATGGTAGGAGACTGCCAGAAGGACAATGAAACTATTTTGTGATGTCCTCAAAGCATCTCTGTAGAGTATCCCCACCGATTTATGGGAATCTCTCACTTTATGATCCTTGATTAGAAGATTCATTAACTTCCACTTTTACCACCAACAATGTGATCTGGGTTCAGTGAATGTAGCTGGATGATCAATTGGAAGCTAATGTTGTTTAGGGAAGGTAATCTGCAATTCTTACCTGGTCTGGTTGATATGTGACTCCAGAATCATGGCAATGTGGTTCACTCTTAACTAACCCTCTGAAATAGCCTTGGAAGGTGCTCAGTTCAAGGGCAATTAAAGATGGGTGACAAATTCTAACCTCATCAGCATCATCTACATCGTTTCGAAGATAAAAAGAAAAGAGGGGATTGCTGAGAAAGTGGGGTGGAGTATCAAACTCTGTGATGAAAGTGGGAAAAAAGTAAGTGTGGGTTGCAATGTGAAATCATGTCTATGCCTTAAGTCATATGTAATTGCTTTACATATTGTTCTGCCTGTAGAGTTAATTGCATACAAATTAACTAAACTGTAACTACTTAAACACTTATAGGAAGCAAAATCAATTACAACTGAATTGTGGCAGCATTATAAGAAAGATAAAATTGCATTGCTTGAGATAATTCATTTAATTGCTGATTCCATCATAACTTTAATCAATATGCAGATCTCAATTTTTCAGCAACCTTTCCTTTTTGCTAATAGTAAGTAGGTGACATAATTTTGCTACTTGTAATAATTTTAAAGTGAGGGAGGAGTAAGTAGTGGTAATTGAATTACGTAAGGAAATATACCAATGTCAGCTTATAAAATAGCTGATGGAAGTTCCCCTCCCAAACCTGAATTCTGGCTGAGTAGTGTCCTTCTTGTAAGATAGTCCCTCAGATTTGAGGATGATGGGTTTCTACTCTGCTTTGAATCGCTTTGAGATTTCTTATAATTCGAATGTGCAACCTGCAGACTCTGTCACATGTGGAGTAGTTGATGATGTTTGTGCTCTCTTGACTTCATCTCAGTGAGTTTCCAATGGAATCTTTTGATGGGTTCACTTTATTCCCACATAAATCTTCTCTATTTTGATGAGTCAGAAGACACATATTGGTGGGGATATTCTTCAGGGATGCTTTGAGGACATCAGAAAATAGCCTTTATTGTCCTGGCAGTCTCCTGCCATAGAACCATAGAATCGCTACGGAGCAGAGGAAGCCATTTGACTCATCAAGTCTGCACCGACTCTCCAAAAAAGCATCTTACCCAGGCCCATGTTCAAGAGGCTGAATTGTCTACTCTTGTTCTAGTTCTTATGTTCATTGGACTGTGGCACGAAGCCAGAGCACCCAGATGAAACCCATGCAGACACAGGGAGAATGTGCGAAATCTGCAGAGAAAGTCATCCAAGGCTGGAATAAAATCCAAATCTCCAGCACTGTGAATCAACAGTGTTAGCCAACGTGCTACCATTCCGTTATAATTGAGTTCCAGACTAGAACAATTGTTTTAGGAGTCTAGTGTCAGCTGTATGTATGATATCTCGCAGCTAGCAAAGCTGGGTTTGAATGATTAGCAATGCTGGCCCTGTTGATTTGGAAGAGTCATAGCTGCTGTTGGATTACTTTTCTTGCCATTGGATTTGGAGGATCATGCAAAGGTACCACTGATGCTTTTGAGGTGTTGGTTATAGTCTGTGAAATAGAATTCCATTTGACTTAGTCTTAGCTATTGTCCTTTATCTGTAATGAGTAATCACGATTGCTACATTCTACCTTGTTGTCTTGAAGCTAGTGGTCCTGTTCTTGTCAATGATCACCTAATCAATGTTGACTTTCATATTTGTTTGGAAGTTGGAGGATAATAAATACCAAACTGGTTGTGATATTGTTTTAACAAAGCTACTAATGTACATTTCTTTTCCTCTTTCACTCCTGAAAATCCGAGTTCCAGAGCTACATTTTTACAAAAATGGACAGTGAATTCCTTTACATCAGTGAATTCCTTGCCAGAAGACAATATTGCATGAATAAATAGCTACCAAGGTTTTCAGAAATACCTGATACCTAGTCTTCATTCTTTGCATGAAAATCTCTGGTCAAGAGACTTTGAAACCAATCACCACTCCAATGAACATTGCTTAAATTAAGGATGCATTGATTTCTTTATGGAAATGTCTGCCTTTTCTCTACTGTCCATAATGTCCATAAGGTTGGCTGGACTTTTGTTAGCAAAGTACATCTGGCACAACGGGATTAGCATAAATTGGAATTTGATGGTCAGCATAGATATGATGGGCCAAAGGGTCCGTTTCTGAGCTGTATGTTGCTATAAGAATGGAATTAATTTCAGAAAATGAAGTTGGAGTACAATGAGCCACAATCTAATTGAATGATAAAGAAGTTTCATTAACTGAATGGTTTACTCCCTTTCCAGTTATTTCTATATTCATAAAGCATTCAGAAATAAAAGTTACCAATAAATGTTGGAAATTAAAAATTGGAGTAGAAATATAACTGCTGCTCATAAAGTCCAACAGCCACTTGTTAAAGTGAAATTCCAAGCTGAGGTTGTCTAAATACTTGCAACACTGGCTGCCCTTCTTTAAATTCCTTTATAAATATCTTTTCATTACTTTGCTAAAAATTACTTTTTCTGATATTAAGAAAAGTTTTATACCCTTACAAAGAACAAAAACAGCATGGGAAACAGGCCCTTTGGCCCAACAAGCCAGCGCCGCCACCTCGATGTTCCCACTTCTACATGCGATCCCGGTCCATGTTTATAGATCTATGGATTAAAAACCAAATTTGAGACAATTTAGGGAGAATTTGTTTTGCCAATTAGCCTAAGAGCACATCTTTGGGATGTGGGAGGAAACCGGAGCTCCCGGA
The DNA here is from genome assembly GCA_024679065.1 of Sphyrna mokarran. Lineage (NCBI taxonomy): Eukaryota > Metazoa > Chordata > Chondrichthyes > Carcharhiniformes > Carcharhinidae > Sphyrna > Sphyrna mokarran. Next base: position 104,209,997 of record JAGIQG010000006.1, read on the forward strand.
GAAAACCCTCGCAAGCATGGGGAGAATGCTTGTTCCAGAGGGGAACTAATATCTTGGGGGGAAAATTTGCTAAGGCTATGATGGGGGCTTTAAACTGATTCGGGGGGGGGATGGGATCCTAAGTAGTTGGGGTGCTGAGAGGGATGAGAGTAAGGGGTTATAGAGGAGAGTTGTAAAACACAGCGGCGTACGGATGGGGTGGGGCATGGTTTGAAATGCGTATACTTTAATGCAAGGAGTATTTGCAATAAGGGAGGAACTTGCAGCTTGGACCAGTACCTGGAACTTCGATGTTGTGGCCATTTCAGAGACTTGGGTAGAGCAGGGACAGGAATGGATGTTGCAGGTTCCGGGGTACAAATGCTTTAGTCGGAGTAGAGAAGGAGGTAGAAGGGGGGGAGGAGTGGCATTATTGGTCAAAGACTGTATCACGGTGATAGAAAAGAAGTTTGATGAGGACTTGTCTGTTGAGGTAGTATGGGCTGAGATTAGAAACAGGAGAGGAGAGGTCACCCTGTTGGGAGTCTTTTACAGACCTCCTAATAGTTCTAGAGAGGTTGAGGAAAGGATTGCGAAGTCAATTCTGATTAGGAGTGAAAGTAGTAGGGTAATTGTGATGGGGGACTTTAACTTTGCTAATATTGATTGGAATAGCTATAGCTCTAGCTCGTTAGAGGGGTCAGTTTTCGTACAGAGTGTGCAGGAAGGTTTTTTGACTCAGTATGTAGATAGGCCAACTAGAGGTGAGGCTACATTGGATTTGGTGCTGGGCAATGAGCCAGACCAGGTGTTAGGCTTGGAAGTTAGTGAACATTTTGGTGATAGTGACCACAATTCGGTTACGTTCACCTTAGTGATGGACAGGGATAGGCATGAAGCTGGGGGCAGTAGTTATAGCTGGGGGAAGGGTAATTATGAGGCCATCAGGAGAGAATTAGGGTGCATAGATTGGACTAGGAAACTACAGGGACTGGGAACATCTGGAATGTGGTGCTTATTCAAGGAGCAGCTGCTGCGAGTCCTTGATAAGTATGTCCCTGTCAGGCAGGGAGGAAATGGTCGAGTAAGAGAGCCTTGGTGTACGAAAAAAGTTGATTTGCTGGTTAAGAAGAAAAAGGAGGCTTATGTCAGGATGAGGCTTGAAGGCTCAGTTAGTGCAATGGATAGCTATAGATTAGCCAGGAAGGAGGTAAAAAGTGAATTGAGGAGAGCTAAGAGGGGACACGAGAAGATGTTGGCTGATAGGATTAAGGAGAATCCTAAAGCTTTCTTTCGATATGTTAAGAATAGAAGATTGGTTAGGGCAAGATTAGGGCCAGTCATAGACAGCAGTGGGAAGTTGTGCGTGGAGCCTGAAGAGATTGGTGAGGCACTGAATAAATATTTCTCTTCGGTATTCACGCAGAGTGCTGGAAATGTAGCTATGGAGAACACTGAGGTACAGGGTTGCAAATTGGAAAGTATTGTAGTAGATAGGGAGGATGTGCTAGAAATTCTCGAGGGTTTGAAGTTGGATAAGTCCCCTGGGCCGGACGGGATTTTACCCTAGGATTCTCTGGGAGGCAAGAGAGGCGATTGCAGAGCCTCTGGCTCTGATCTTCAGGTCGTCGTTGGTTACGGGTGTGGTTCCGGAGGACTGGAGGATAGCGAATGTGGTCCCATTGTTCAAGAAGGGGAAGAGAGACCTTCCAGGGAATTATAGGCCAGTGAGTCTTACTTCTGTTGTGGGCAAGGTATTGGAGAGAATTATTAGGGATAGGATTTATAGTTATTTAGAGAGAAATGAATTGATTGGGGATAGTCAGCATGGTTTTGTGAAGGGTAGGTCATGCCTTACTAACCTCATTGAGTTTTTTGAGAAAGTGACCAAAGAGGTGGATGGGGGTAAGGCGGTTGATGTAGTATATATGGACTTTAGTAAGGCGTTTGATAAGGTGGCCCATGGAAGACTTCTACAGAAAATGCAGATGTGTGGAATAGAGGGTGATTTAGCTAATTGGATTAGGAATTGGCTGGCAGATAGAAGACAGAGGGTGGTGGTTGATGGGAGATATTCATCGTGGAGTTCGGTGACAAGTGGTGTGCCTCAGGGGTCTGTTTTGGGGCCCCTGCTGTTTGTAATTTTTATAAATGATCTGGATGAGGGTATTGAGGGATGGATCAGTAAATTTGCAGATGACACTAAAGTCGGTGGAGTGGTAGATAGTGAAGAGGGGTGTTATAGTTTACAGAGTGACTTGGACAAGTTGCAGAGCTGGGCCGAGAGGTGGCAAATGGAGTTTAATGTGGAAAAGTGTGAGGTAATGCACTTTGGCAGGAACAATAAATGTGTAGAGTATAGGGCTAATGGTAGGGCTCTTAATAGTGTTGAGGAACAGAAGGATCTTGGTGTATGTGTCAATAGATCCCTGAAAGTAGGCAGTCAAGTGGATAAAGTTGTTAAGAAGGCATATGGAGTCTTAGCTTTTATTGGTAGGGGGATTGAATTTAGGAGCCGCAGCATCATGTTGCAACTGTACAAAACTCTAGTGCGGCCGCACTTGGAGTATTGTGTGCAGTTCTGGTCCCCACATTATAAGAAAGATGTGGAGGCATTGGAGAGGGTACAGAGGAGGTTTACTAGGATGTTGCCTGGTATGGAGGGCAGGTCCTATGAAGAGAGGTTGAAGGATTTGAGGTTGTTTTCGTTAGAAAGGAGGCGGCTAAGAGGGGATCTTATTGAAGCATATAAGATGATTAGAGGTTTAGATAGGGTGGACAGTGATAGCCTTTTTCCTAGGATGGAGAAAGCTAGCACGAGGGGACACAGCTTTAAATTAAGGGGTATGAGTTATAGGACGGATATCAGAGGTAGGTTCTTTACTCAAAGAGTGATTAGGGAGTGGAATGCCCTGCCTGCAGCTGTTGTAGATGCGCCAAGTTTGGTGGCGTTTAAGAGGTTAATTGATAAGTATATGGAAGAGAAGGGAATGGTTTAGTTTGGAGGGGCATTGCTTTTTATTTTGGTCGGCACAACATCGAAGGCCGAAGGGCCTGTTCTGTGCTGTAATGTTCTATGTTCTATGTTCTAATGCACAAACTCCCACAGACACAGGCCCAAATCCATGTATCTGCACAGCACAGCAATAGTCACTGAGCTGTCGTGTTGTCCATCAAATGGTCCAGGTCAAGCGTACACTAACGATGGATAAGCATTGTTGTGGTCAAATTCAGGAGGAAAGTGCCTTGGAAATGTTTCAGAAAAACTAGGATGGTTCGTGATGGAGACTGAAAAGTACTTTCTTTCCCAGTTATTGTTCAGTTCTGAAGATGAGTTGTGTCAATTTGGCTATCTTCCCTTTTTAGAAGCTGTTTGTTTAGGCATTTCTTTTATTCAGCGTTGTGTATCTTTTTTTGGAAGTAAATTTACTCTTCTGTTCTGAATGAAAGCTAATTCAAAAGTCTTCATTATTTTACATGGCATATTGATGAGGTTTCTGAGGGAGCATTTGTCAGGAGCAAATTAATCTAGAAAAAATGGGGAAATGGAATGAATTTTGATTAAATTTATGCAACAACCATTACAGAAATTAATATCATGAGACAATATTAAAGTACAGTTCAAATAAATTTAGTATCTCCGTGATGTACTTTGTCCTTTAATTTCTATTAAAAGATTTTAATTTTTAATACTGGACCTTGATGCATAGAAGAAAATACCCCCGAGGTTTTTCTGAGTGCAGCGTTGACAGTCATAGAAAGTGACGTTTTCTTTTCTAATGCTCATCATGTGAATAGTAACAAGCAGTCCTTGTCTGCGAATACCACATGTCAGCAACAATGATTACAAATAACACTATTGTATCCACAGGCTTTTACGTGAAGCAATTTTCTTATTTTTCACGAGATTTAAGTTTTATTTTGCAAGTGGAAATAGCCAGCACTCTTGTCCAATCTTCTGAGCTTCCACTAAGTGCCACAACCTCTCCCTTTTTCCGCAATGTTTCACATTCACATTATGATGTTACAAACATCACACAATTTGATAGACTAGTTGCTTTGCATGTTGTGCTCAATTTAGAATCGGTTTTGCTCTTCCTTCTGAACATGGAGCCACTTTGTGTGTTTAGTGGAGCAAGTAGTTAACTGTTGTATTTCAATAGCACTGTTCGGATTCTAGAAAATCAACTGCATTTCACCACGGAATAGTTAGTCATCTGAAATTTACATCTGTCCACAATGTCACTTTTTATTTTATCCTGCAGCCACTTTGTTTCAGATAGCAGGGAGTGCATTTGCATTTATACAACATTTTCCACAATGTCAAAATATCCCAAAGCATTTTGTACAATAAAACATTATTTTAAGCGTAACCACTATTGTAATGTAGGAAACATGGCATTAATTTGCATATAGCAAGCTCCCACAAACAGTAAGATAGTAAATTACCAGATCATTTGCTTTTTTAAATCTTTTGGTTGAGGGACACATTAAAATAAAAACAGTTTTAATAATATATGAGATTGATTATGAACGTTGAGAGATGCCTGTTGAAGAATGGGGGCTTAATCTAATAATTGCCAAAACGTGTGGGGATTGCTATATACAATTAATGTATTAACTTTATATTCTGATTTACTTGAATTATTTGCGCACTCTACCAGTGCTAACTGTACTGCTAATTAGCTGGATGCATCAGCAAGGATGGAGGAGGAGCAGGCAGGGTGGGGTGATGGCAATGGGAAATTCAATATTGTGAGCAGTTAGCACTACTTAAAGCTAGCATTGCTTAAACACTAATTTGCATCTCTTAAACTGGAGGTACATTGCGGCTGGAAGAAGTGCTGGTAGATATGCAAAAGTAAATCTGATTGGGGAAACAGTGAGAAATGGCACACATAATTGAGAGCAGATGTCAAGGTTTTCCAACACTGCATCAGCAGCCTTGGTGGAGGAATTAAAAAAGAGAGATGCCTTAAAGCTGCAGGAGGCTGTTAATGCACAAGGTTATAAAGAAATGGGGACAGATAGCTTGGAAGTCAATGCCAGGAGTCAATCTATCCAATTACAAAAATAAACTATAACTTCACAACAATAAATTACAGACATTTTCCAATTTGATTTAGGATAGCACTGTGACATTGATTAGCACTGTTGCTTCACAACACCAGGGATCTGGGTTCAATTCCTGGCTTGGGTCACTGTTGTATGGAGTTTGCACATTCTCCCCATGTCTGCATGGGTTTCCTCTAGATGCTCCAGTTTCTTCCCACGGTCCAAAGATGTGCAGGTTAGGTTGATTGGCCATGCTAAATGCCTCTTAGTGTCAGAGGGAATAGCTAGGATAAATATGTGAGGTTACAGGGATAGGGTCTGGGTATGATTGTGGTTGGTGCAGACTCAATTAGTCAAATGGCTTCCTTCTGTACAGTAGGATTCTATTATTCTACACAACCAATGTAGCACAATGTAGATTATCAGTTACCATCTGGGGCTGGGCCCCCGAGTGCTTAAGATTATTTGGTCAAGCTAATGGGGATATAGCTACCGGGGCTAAGCCACAGGAGTCAGAACCAAAACAAGCAAACAACTCATCGAGTTGATCTACAGCTACATCTGCAGACACCATCTTCATTATTGCTACTTCTGGCCATTTCGAGTGGGTGTCAATTACCACCAATAGCATTGTTTCTTCCAACAGACTTGTGAAGCCCACATGGATTCTTTGCCAAGGAACTTCAGGCATTTCCATGGGCAGAGGTGTGACAACAGCAGGATTCACACCTGCCTTCTCCCCAGTCTAGTCAATGCCTAGCCGTCAAAAATATATCCGGGCAATCTCCTTCATCAGCAGCACAACCAGTCAATCCAGCATATTTCTATGTAACATGGGAAAAATGACCATGATCATTCCCCAAAAAAGACATCCATCCATTATGAATTATTCCAATCTCCTTGACAAGTAGGATGACTTGAAGATTGGTGGAATTGCTGATAATGCCAAGGATTATCAGCATATAGATAGATTGGAGACTTGGGCACAGAAATGGCAGATGGAGTTTCATCCAAACAAATACGAGATGATGCATTTTGGAGGATCAAATTTAGGTATGAGTTAGTGTGTAAATGGCAGAACTCTTTAGGAACATTAATGTACAGAGGGTGTGCAGGTTGAAGTTGGATAAGTCCCCTGGGCCGGACGGGATTTACCCTAGGATTCTCTGGGAGGCAAGAGAGGAGATTGCAGAGCCTCTGGCTCTGATCTTCAGGTCCTCGTTGGTTACGGGTGTGGTTCCGGAGGACTGGAGGATAGCGAATGTGGTCCCATTGTTTAAGAAGGGGAAGAGAGACCTTCCTGGGAATTATAGGCCAGTGAGTCTTACTTCTGTGGTGGGCAAGGTATTGGAGAGAATTATTAGGGATAGGATTTATAGTTATTTAGAGAGAAATGAATTGATTGGGGATAGTCAGCATGGTTTCGTGAAGGGTAGGTCATGCCTTACTAACCTCATTGAGTTTTTTGAGAAAGTGACCAGAGAGGTGGATGGGGGTAAGGCGGTTGATGTAGTATATATGGACTTTAGTAAGGCGTTTGATAAGGTGGCCCATGGAAGACTTCTACAGAAAATGCAGATGTGTGGAATAGAGGGTGATTTAGCTAATTGGATTAGAAATTGGCTGGCAGATAGAAGACAGAGGGTGGTGGTTGATGGGAGATATTCATCGTGGAGTTCGGTGACGAGTGGTGTGCCTCAGGGGTCTGTTTTGGGGCCCCTGCTGTTTGTAATTTTTATAAATGATCTGGATGAGGGTATTGAGGGATGGATCAGTAAATTTGCAGATGATACTAAAGTTGGTGGTGTGGTAGATAGTGAAGAGGGGTGTTTTAGTTTACAGAGTGACTTGGACAAGTTGCAGAGCTGGGCCGAGAGGTGGCAAATGGAGTTTAATGTGGAAAAGTGTGAGGTAATGCACTTTGGCAGGAACAATAAATGTGTAGAGTATAGGGCTAATGGTAGGGCTCTTAATAGTGTTGAGGAACAGAAGGATCTTGGTGTATGTGTCAATAGATCCCTGAAAGTAGGCAGTCAAGTGGATAAAGTTGTTAAGAAGGCTTATGGAGTCTTAGCTTTTATTGGTAGGGGGATTGAATTTAGGAGCCGCAGCATCATGTTGCAGCTGTACAAAACTCTAGTGCGGCCGCACTTGGAGTATTGTGTGCAGTTCTGGTCGCCACATTATAAGAAAGATGTGGAGGCATTGGAGAGGGTACAGAGGAGGTTTACTAGGATGTTGCCTGGTATGGAGGGCAGGTCCTATGAAGAGAGGTTGAAGGATTTGAGGTTGTTTTCGTTAGAAAGGAGGCGGCTAAGGGGGGATCTTATTGAAACATATAAGATAATTAGAGGTTTGGATAGGGTGGACAGTGATAGCCTTTTTCCTAGGATGGAAAAAGCTAGCACGAGGGGACACAACTTTAAATTAAGGGGTATGAGTTATAGGACGGATATCAGAGGTAGGTTCTTTACTCAAAGAGTGATTAGGGAGTGGAATGCCCTGCCTGCAGCTGTTGTAGATGCGCCAAGTTTGGTGGCGTTTAAGAGGTTAGTTGATAAGTATATGGATGAGAAGGGAATGGTTTAGTTTGGAGGGGCATTGCTTTTTATTTTGGTCGGCACAACATCGAAGGCCGAAGGGCCTGTTCTGTGCTGTATTGTTCTATGTTCTATGTTCTATGTTCTATGTCCACAGTTCCCTAAAAGTGGCAACAGAATTGGTCAAGGTGATTAAGAAGATGTATGACATGTTTGCCTTTATCAGCCAGGGCGTTGAGTACAGGAATTGTGAAATCATGTTGCAGCTATATAAAATCTTGTTTAGGCCGCATTTGGAGTATTGCTTGCCATTCTGGTCACCACATCATCAGGAGGACCTGGAAGCTTTGGAGAGAATGCAAAGAAGGTTCACCAGGATGTTGCCAGGCTTCAAGGATATTGGTTATGAGGAGAAATTATGAAATGAGGATTATTTTCACTGGAAAGACTGAGTCTAAGAGTAGACCTGATAAAGGTCTATAAAATTATGAAAAGCTTAGACAGGGTAGGTAGTCAGAAGCTTTTTCCAAGAGTCAAAATGTCAATTAGAAGGGACACGGGTTCAAGGTGAGAGGGAGAAAGTTTAAGGGAGATGTAGGGGGGATGTTTTTCTCACAGAAAGCGGTGGGTGCCTGGAACATGCTGCCAGAGGGTGTGATAGAAGCAGGCACATTAGCAACAATTAGGAGGCATCTGAATGGATAGACAAATAGGGAGGAAATAGAGGGCAGACTGAGTAAAGGCAGAAGGTTTTTTTTAATTTGAGCATCATGATCAGCACAGGCTTGGAAGACCAAAGGCACTGTTTGTGTGCTGTATTTTTCTTTGTCCTTTGTCCTTATGATACTAAATTCATTACTTGACTAAAGGCATGTTTCTTGTGGCATTTCATATCAGAGCTGCTGATACAGGTATTTTATCATTTAGGTGAAAATACATAATTTTCAAGTGCCAATTAGGAGCAGCCGAAGTAGTCAATCAAATTTTTAAACAGTTCACAGTTTTCTTTTTCTTGTTAAAGTCACATTCCTGCGACCTTTTGAAGGTCTCTTCAAGGTTTTTCAAATGCTGCTCTTTGCTGGAGCCCGTCACTAAAACATCATTTTGGTAACAATGGACCCCAGGTAACCCATTTCGAATTTGGTCCATTGCCCTCTGGAAATGGATGGTGTTGATGTGATGCTAAAAGGTAGACCTTTATAGTGGAAAAGCTCTCAATGAGTTATCATTGTCAGGGATGGTTGGAATTCTTCCTCAAACTTTAATTGAAGAGAGGCCTACGATAAGTCCATCTTCGAAAATTTCTTCCCTCCTGCCAATTTGCTAAATGGTTCCTAAATAAGAGGAACAAAAATGGAAAATGCTGAGAAATCTCAATAGGTCTGACAGCATCTGTGGAGAGAGAATAGAGCCAATGTTTCAAGTCTGGATGACCCTTCGTCAGCTCTCATAGTGGACCTTGAGTCTTGGGTCACCTGACTCTTTCTCCTAAAAGGTCATGCCCCAACATACATAACAAATATAGGTGGGATTCTCTGGTCATTCATGTGGGATTTTCCTGTATCACTGCAGTGAAACAGAGATTTAGCTTAGTGTCAAATTCTCTGTCTTCTCTGGTAAAGGCAGTGTGATATGAATGGCTAGAAAATTCTGGACAAATTCTAAATTCCATATATTGCTAGCTTCAGATATTGCTCAAAGCCTCATAATCCTATTACTCACCTACCAAAAATTTCAATGCTCCACCTTCACATGTTTAAGGCAATACTTACTGGAGTTGATGGGGTCTCAGAATCACAGATTCATTAGAAGCTATCAGTCCATTGGTTCTGCACCAGTTCTCCAAATGATCATTTAATTCAGGGTTTTGATTCTTCCATCAATTGAACAGTTTTCCTCTATCTGACCTACTGAAATGATTAATGATTCTGAATACTTCTATCAAATCTCCTCTCAGTCTTATTTTCAAAGAAGAGTACCAACTTTTCCAATATATCTTGATAACTGAGGTTTCCCATTGCTGGAATCATAGAATCATAGAACCCTACACAGCAGAGAGGCCCTTTGGCCCATTGAGTCTGCACTGAACACACTGCCACCCAGGCCCTACCCCCCCTATCCCTACATATCTTCTGATAACATTCATTCTTGTAAACCTCTTCTTGCACTGTCTCCAATGCCTTTATCCCTTCCTAAAGTGCATTGCCTTTTTTCAGGATGGCCAGTTGAATTATGTGCCAAGGGCTAAGGGCGGTACGGTGGCACAGTGTTTAGACACTCACAGTGCCAGGGACTCAGGTTCAATTCCTGGTTGGGGCAATGTCTGTGCAAAGTTTGCACATTCTTTCCGTGTCTGCGTGTGTTTCCTCCAAGTGCTCTGGTTTCCTCCCAAAGTCCGAAAGATGTGCTGGTTAGGTTCATTGGCTATGTTAAATTCTCCCTCAGTGTACCTGAACACACTGGAGTGTGACGACTAGGGGATTTTCACAAAAACTTCATTGCAGTGTTAATGTAAGCGTCCTTGTGAGACTAATAAATGAACTTTTAAAATAAGATAAAATAAACTTTAAACAATCAGACTCTTAATCAAGCAACGGCAGACTCTCCACTACAGGGTTACGAGAATAGGGAGAGGTGGAGGGCCTAGATAAGATACTTTCTCAGAGAGTCTGTACAGATTTGATGGGCCAAATAGCATCTTTCTGTGCTGTAGAGTTTATACCATTCTATGATTCTCGAGGATCAAGGAATCCCAGGAGCAGAGGTTCCATCTACTGAGAGCTGCTGGCCAATCAAAGGTAGGATGAAAGGGTGCAGTGCCTGAGAGAGGTCTGTAGGGGAGTTTCCCTGATGAGTGGTTCCCTGAAGAAGGGAGAGGAGGTGGGTTGGTGTCCATGTCCCTTGTGGGGCAAAGGGCGGCCAAAATCTATGAATGATTGTGTTTTTTTAATATTATGGTACCCTTTAAAGGGATGTGCCGATCTTTCAAAAATTAAAGTAACTGGCGGGCAAGCTCATTCAGATGTTTTGGGACCCTGCTATTCCATTTTGTTCTCCCAAAGATTTTAAAAATATGGTATAAAAGGCCGGCAGGCTGTCCTCTGCTTTTCCTGCCCAAAACAACGCTTCAAAAAAAATTGTAGAATTTTGCTTAGTGAATGGACAAGAACACTGCAGATGGAATATAATGTGGAAAAGTATGGGTTAAGCATTTTGGTCGAAGGAACAGATATGTAGAGAATTTCTTAAATATTGAGACATTAAAAAGTTTAGATGTACAAAGGAACCTGTATGTCCTTGTCAATAAGTCACCGAAAGCTAACATGGTACAGCAAGTAACGGTGTATTAACATTTATCGCGAGAGGATTTGAATGCAGGAATAGAAAAGTCTTGCTTCAATTGTATAGAACTTTGATTAGGCCGCATCTGGAATGTTTTGTGCGGTTTTGGTCCCCTTATCTCAAGATATTATGTAGCATTGCGGGAGCTCACGAGAGGTTCACCATACTTGTCCCTAGGATGACAGAACTGTCCTATGAAGACAGCCAATATCTCCTCCATCCCTAATCTGCCCCAAACTGGTCTCCAATCTTTCCTTTGTACCAGCCCTCAATCTTTGCCTACTCTCAGCCTTCAAAATTCCCCATTACACCTCTACTCTTTGGTCTTACTGACCTCACCTTCCCTTCTCTCCATTCCAAGTTGCAGCCCAGTGCCAAAGGTCAGCCTGTCCAATAGCCACTAGCCTCTCAAGTTGACTGCCTCCAACCAGGAAATTAAGATGAGAAATAGAAATCATGTCCCGTTGTTAAACTTGGCAGGAGCGGAGGGAAATGAGTGTATGTCTGGGTTTGCACTCCTTCCCTCTCTGCCTCTGAGATAACTTCAGCTCCATGTCATTAGACAAATGCAGTTCTTTAATCTTAATGATTGATTCAACTATGATATTCTAAAGAGATATATGAGTGAGAGCAAAAGTATTGTAGGACTGAAGAGAATGACCTCAATCTTCCAGTCCCAGCTGTTGCGGGAATCATTGCAAGTGGGAAGGTGATTGCAAGGGAAGTGGGAAGTGGTATGACAGCCTGCAAGATCCTGCCCAGTGTTTTAAACATATTTCACTATCACAAGATGGCAGTTCTATATTGCTACAGCTGAGAGATTTTGGTTTGTTTGCTGCTGTTGCTGTTAATCCAGGCTTTCAGTTGCTCTATATTGTAGTGCTAATCGAGTATTGATCATCATTTCTGTAAGAAAATACTGAGGGGAACAGTTTCCACTTGTTTACATCATTTTTATCAGTTTAATCCAAGTGGAACTGATCAGACTTACACAAAAGATCAGAGTATTTTAAATGTAGTGTTTGATTCCTAAAATCTCTTGTGTTCAGGTTTTCTGTGATTTTTTTTTTTTTGCACTGGTTTAAGGTTTTTTAATTAGCTTGTTCTCAAAACTGGTCACAGTCTTACGTCGACACTGAGAAATTTTACCTTTTGGTTAGGGGCAGCTAATTTTCCTAGGTACAGACCTGTAGCCACGATTTTTTGCAGTTTTGTGATTTTTCATCTTATTTTCACTGTGTGCTTGATTTTAAAAGAGCCTGTATTAAATTTGTATTGAATATTTAAAAGTTACTTTGTAAACCTTAATTTATAACTAAGTGTGATTGTATTTCAACTCAGATGATTAATCAATTGTAATCATTGCTGCAACTGTGTTTTTCCCCAGCTTTGTTTGTTATGCTGGTTATGTTTATTGCTGGTACTTTGTCTTTCCTTTCTTGGCTAGACTTATTAAACTAAAAGTTTGCGCCTGTTAAGCAGGAGGCAACACCTTAATGCATTTAATGAACTTTGAACAATAAAACAGTTAATTGAATAAACTTGCACATGGGGTCGTAATCTATGCTGCGGGATGGCGTTTGATTGGTGAACTATATAAGTTCAGCACGGTAGCACAGTGGTTAGCACTGCTGCTTCACAATGCCAGAGACCCAGGTTCGATTCCTGGCTTGAGTCACTGTCTGTGTGGAGTTTGCACATTCTCCCCATTTCCTCTGGGTGCTCCAGTTTCTTCCCACGGTCCAGTGATGTGCAGGTTAGGTTGATTGGCCATGCTGTATTAACTCTAGCGTTAGGGAGATTAGCAGAGTAAATATGAGGGATGATGCGAATACAGCCCAGGTGAGATTGTAGTCAGTGCGGACTCAATGGGCTTCCTTCTGCACTGTGGGATTCTATGTATAACTTGAATGATGGGAGATTGGAGACATGATCAGAGATGTGCAAAAAGTTTGAACCCTACAGTGCCTAAGAGGAGAATTTGATAAAGAGGCACAGCATCCAACATTAGGGGCTGCAGCTGCAGTGGATTAGTTAACCACTTAAGACTATGGAAGGTAGAGGGCCATTGACAGATTGACTGACTGAAATATCTATCCTCATAGAAAATTATTCAGAGACTTTTGGTGTATTAACAAAGGGGAATTTTACCATAATAGGGAGCTTATGGGATGGTATGATGGCACATTGATTAGCACTGTTGCCTCACAACACGAGGGACCCAGGTTCAATTCTGGCTTGAATCACTATCTGTGTGGAGTCTGCATGTTCTCCCCATATCTGCATGGGTTTCCCTCCAGGCGCTCCGGTTTCCTCCCACAGTCCAAAAGATGTGCTGGTTAAGAGCGTTGGCCCCCTCAGTGCACTTCAACAGGTGCCAGAGAGTGGTGACTAGGCAATTTTCAAAGTAAGTTCATTGCAGTGTTTCTGTAAACCTACTTGTGATAGTAATAAATTAATTGGTTACCATTTCTCACATTGGGTGGAATTTTCTCCCCAAAAAACAATGAATGGAATCTTTCCAAAAACATGTAATTCTGCGATCTTACATATAAATTCCTAAGTGCCGAATGAGCAAGAAAAGGGGAGAGAATCTTGCAGGGTTTTTTGGCGAGCAATCTTGTGACACTCAGTGCAAACAAAAAGCCTCAATGCAATTCACACCAAAATGGACTCTCCAGCACGTGATTCGCCTAAAATGTTTACATCTGCATGGCGTTAACAAGGGAGAGCGACGTATAACTGCTAACAATGCATACACAGTCATGCATGGAAGATGGCACCTCAAAGAACTGTTCCAAGATTCACCAAGGGAGAGCTGGACCTTCTGTTGGGTACTGTGGAGGAGAGTAGGAACATTTTCTTCCCCCTTTCCTTTCTGTTCAGAAAATCCTACAAAGGTTCTAAGTTATACAGAAAATCCCGGATTATTCAAGATTTCAATTTCTTACTGTCAAACAGTAAGTGATGATGATATAGAACATAGAACACTACAGCACAAACAGGCCCTTCGGCCCACAAGTTGTGCCGATTCATATCAGTACCTACCAGGCCATAGAACTATCTGTAACTCCCAATCCCATTAAATCTCATGTACTCATCCAGAAGTCTCTTAAAAGACCCCAGCGAGTTCGCCTCTACCACCACTGACGGCAACCGATTCCATTCACTCACCATCCTCTGAGTGAAAAACTTACCTCTAACATCTCCTCTGTACTTGCCCCCCAGCACTTTAAACCTGTGTCCTCTCATAGCGACCATTTCAGCTCTGGGAAATAGCCTCTGAGAATCCACCCTATCTATTCCTCTCAACATTTTATAAACCTCTATCAGGTCGCCTTTCAACCTTCGTCTCTCCAGGGAGAAGAGACCTAGCTCTCTCAACCTACCTTCATGAGACATTCCCCCCACTCCAGGCAACATCCTTGTAAATCTCCTCTGCACCCTCTCAATAGCTTCCACATCCTTCCTATAGTGAGGCAACCAAAACTGCGCACAGTACTCCAAGTGGGGTCTGACAAGGGTCTTGTAAAGTTGCAGCATTGCCTCCCGACTCCTAAGCTCAATCCCCCTATTAATGAAGGTCAGCACACCATGTGCCTTCTTGACCATGTCCTCTACTTCAGGGGCAGATTTAAGAGACCTATGGACCCAGACCCCAAGATCCTTCTGCTCCTCAACACTGCCAAGACTCCTACCCTTGATATTAGACTGCTTCATCCCATTGGTCCTGCCAAAATGGACCAGCACACATTTGTCCATGTTGAAGTCCATCTGCCACTTCTCCGTCCAGTCTTGCATCCTATCTATGTCTTACTGCAACTTCAGACATCCCTTCAGACCATCCACAACACCACCAACCTTCGTATCGTCAGCGAACTTACTAACCCATCCCTCCACTTCCTCATCCAGATCATTTATGAAAATGACAAACAGCAAGAGTCCTAGAACTGATCCCTGAGGCACTCCACTGGTGACTGACCTCCATGCAGAACAAGACCCATCCACAACCACTCTCTGCCTTCTGCAGGCAAGCCAGTTCTGGATCCACAAGGCCAAAGCCCCTTGGATCCCATGCCCTCTCACCTTCTCAAGAAGTCTTGCATGGGGGACCTTATCAAACGCCTTGCTGAAATCCATGTAAACCATGTCCACTGCTCTTCCTGTGCCAATGTGTTCAGTCACATTGATAAATAATCATGATAAATAATCAATATCCTCGTTCAATTAATTCTATTTAGTATGGTGTATTCACTATGCACAATGTACTCTCCTTTTCATTTTGGACATTAATTGGCATATCCTTCCCTGAACACCTCTCTTCTGTCTACAGTAGGCATCTCCTGATTTCAGTTTGACTTTCCTCCTCGATACTTCATCCCATTTCCAGTGAACTTTCTGCCTTTTGTACAATTCCAATGAAGCTTAATGACAACAGCCCAAGGAACAGTGTCTCACTGTTATATAGAATACTTAGCAGCTGTCAGACTGAAATATTGATTTCAGGATCTGCAGATCTTAATCATAGATCTGATTTACTCTCTGCTGATAGATGGAAGAAGAGAATGCTGACATTTCCAAGCTGGGGGTGGGAATGGTGAAGTTTTACCATTTTATTGTTGACCTAGTTTTTCCTTCAACCATACAGCTGAGTGAATGGCTCCTCTTCTGATTTGCAATTCTTTTATCCATCCCATTCTGCTCACTAACCTCATAGAACACAGAACAATACAGCACAAACAGGCCCTTCGGCCCACGAGTTGCGCCGATCACATCTACCAATCCACAGACCTATCCATAACCCTCTATTCTAATCTTTTCCATATACTCACCCAGAAGTCTTTTAAAAAACCCCAGTGAGTTTGCCTCAACAACCTCCGATGGCAGTCGATTCCATTCACTCACCACCCTCTGAGTGAAAAACTTACCCCTGACATCTCCTTTGTATTTGCTTCCCTGCACCTTAAATCTGTGTCCTCTCATAGTGACCATTTCAGCTCGGGAAAATAGTCTCTGAGAGTCCACCCTATCTATTCCTCTCAACATTTTATAAACCTCTATCAGGTCGCCTCTCAACCTACTTCTCTCCAGTGAGAAGAGTCCCAGCTCCCTCAACCTATCTTCATAAGGCCTGCCTCCCAATCCAGGCAGCATCCTTGTAAATCTCCTCTGCACTCTCTCAATAGCCTCTACATCTTTCCTATAGTGAGGTGACCAGAACTGCGCACAATACTCCAAGTGGGGTCTGACGAGTCTTATAGAGCTGCATCATTACCTCCTGACTCCCAAACTCTATTCCTCGATTGATGAAGGCCAGTACACCGTATGCCTTCTTGACCACTTCCTCCACCTGCGAGGCCGATTTAAGAGTCCTATGGACCCGGACTCCGAGATCCTCCTGCTCTACAACACAGCTAAGACTCCTACCCCTTATTAAGCTATTCTCACACTTTGTACATGACATTAACCGCCTGCATTCCTCTCCTATCCAAATCACTTTTGCCATTTAACTATTGCATCTAAACCATCTAAACACCTCAAAGGAAAGAAATTCAGGAAATTCTGATCAGTACATCAGGCAGTAATGTACCTTTCAGTCACAGTACATATCCTATGCATAGCCAGTGATACCTGAGATACTCAAAATTGGTCTTCAAGCCTCATTTAAATTAAGTAGCATTGCATTACCAAGGACCTGGTAAACTCCACTGCCAGCTTCATAGTGACCGTCAATGAAGGTTTGGAGGAAAATAAAGATCAGAGAGAGAGCTGATGGGGAGAGAGAGGCTAAATCTGGTGGGGCAGAGTGGAGAAGCAGTGACAGGAATTGGAGCAGGAGGGTAGGGAAGATGGTGGTGTTGGTGCAGTGTCATTGTTACTGGCTCCCTTTCAGTAAGGGCCCGATTTTACCATTGCATCGCACCCGAAAATGGGCACGAAAACTTGGTAAAATTGGGCACGATTAGTGTAGTCCGCACCTGTGTTTGCGCAGATGCCCACTTTACCGAGGCTCAAAAATGGTAGCTTTTGAAGAGATAAGTTCAGAGCTTCCAGCGGCTCTCTAACTCAGATCGGGGGCGGGGGGGAGAGAAGTGCGCAGATCATTCTGTGGTGAGGAGGCCCGATTATTCTCTGTTGGGATGAAGGTGGAGGCCAGATTGTTTTCTTTTGGGGGGAGGGGGGAAGGGGGAAGGGAGGAGGGAGGCCCAATCATTCTCTGGTGGGGAGGTTGGGGGGAGAAGGGAAACCTGATCATTCTTTGGTGGGTGAGAAGGGAGGCCAGATGGTTCGCTGTTGGGGAGAGACAAGGGCAGGGGAGGCACTGGGACTTTGCAGGCGATCGATGGGGGAAGTGGGCCAGAAGGTCACAATCAATCTGGGTCGGGGCTATGGGCGGATAAGAGGAACAATTATTTTGTGAGGGTGGGGCAAAGTCTATGGAGCCATTTTTTTGCCGTCCGGGAGCAATGTGACAGGAGCACATTTTTCAAAACTTTGTTTCATCGTGCGTATGCAGGTGAAAACCCTGGATGGAGCTGCAGCGTCTCAGATGCAATAAGCACCCCCCGCCCCACAGCACGATTCAAACTCATGATTTTTTTTCAGCCTAAGTGTGTATGGGGGTGTCTGAAAGCAGATGTCCAAGTTGGATCTGAATTGTGCCTAGCTTTAGCACTTAGCATGGAGGAACTGGGAAGTGATGCCAGATTGGTAGCCAGCACATCGTCTTGGTGCAAGGAGCAACCCGCAATGAAGGAAAGGTCAGGACTTTACTTGACCCACCCACAGACCCAACCCGTCCTCCTGAAGACTGCAGTGGCCTTCTACCATGACTCTAAGCTCTCACCCCAACAGTCTCCTTGGTGACCCTTGAGAGTTGACTGTCTGAGAAGAAGAAGTAATGACTGTCTGAGTGCTCACCTCAGATATCGCCCTTGGAGGTAAACGTGCCAGCTTCAGGCTTATTTAAGTTGTTCTAAATATACCCATATGATGTTGTGTTAGTGCCAGATGAATATTTAGTGTGGCCTCAATATCTGGCGTGAGTGCTGTTATGTTCAAATTAGGTTCCTGCCCTTTGCTGGTGGGTTCCACATCACTCCGTTGGCGAGGTCACTTCAAATTCGGCAAACGTGAGATTAACATATTTCGAAACTCTCTGCATTTTGAGTCGGCTCCACCATTCCTGTGCAAGGAGAAAGTGGAACTCAAGATCCCATCCGCTGAGTATTTTTGGATAATTTTAGATTTAAAGCCAGCCACAATGTCCAAAATCAATTTTAATATTACAAAGATAATTTCATGCTTTCTGAAAGGATAGCTTGAAGAAGCCACAATGTATGATTTGCTATGTGAATAACTATCAGTTTTTCAAATCTAACTATCAGTTATTCAAATCCACTACTATTGAGTTAATAGATAGACAGGAGCTGTTAAATAGGCTGAAAGAGGCTGTGAAATGGAACTGAAGGAATCTATTTAGAATAAAGTTATGCCAGGCTAGTTCAGCTTCTTGAATGCTGAGAAACAACTACGAAATAAAAATTGCGTGAACTAAACGTCAATCCAAGAGAAAAAAATTATTTGGGATAGATTACAACCTTTCATTATTTTGCTCTTAAAGAAATAGGCAATAACATTTACTGCAAATATATGGATCTGTTAAGCTGACTTGTCCGGTTATCTTTTGCTGAATTCATTTTACTTGAGAGTTTACTCTGAGATCAGAGATACAGAAGCCCAGAAAATCTTGAAGAGAGAAAGCTAAAAAAAAATTTAAGTTGTATTAGCTTAAGGCATTTAATTTTACTGGGGAGCCCACTCCTGGCCCTGATTTGAACTTACCAAGTCCTCTGCGATGCCTTCCTGAGCAGTGCACATCATGGAGTGTGCAGGCTGCCTGAGCGCTCACCTTTGAAACCCCCTTAGGAGATGAAGGCACCAGGTTCACACTTACGTAGAGCTGTTGTAAATTGCACCGGTATGAAGTTGAATGTCATCCAGCACTTGCTGCATGCAAGCTTGACAGTTCAGGTTTTGCAAATAGAGCTAAACACCGTTTGGTCATCAGCAAACATCCCCATTTCTGACCAAATGATGGAGGAAAGGTCATTGAAGAAGCAGCTGAATATAGGTGTGCTCCCCTACTCTACACTATCCTAAAGAATTGATATGACTGACCTCCACATTTCCTGTTGTGTAAAGCTCCAGCCAGTGAAGAGTTTATGCCCTAATTCTTATTAACTTTGAATTTATTAGGATTGCTTAATGTCATCAGTTAAATTATGTCTTCATGTTAATGGTCATCAAGCTCATCACATATGAATATTGCTCTTTCGTCCACGGCTGGACCAGTTTTATAATGAGCTAAATAATGCTGGTGGAACGCAAAGAGCCTAAGTCAGCAAGTTATTGGTGATTAAGTGCCACTTGTTAGCACTGTCAATGACACCTTCCATCATTTTGTTAATTTCAGTACTATTCGTGGACTACACTGTCACAATTTTCTTTAGAATTACAGGTTGAGTATTATAAAGGACCCCAACATCAGGGTAAAAAAAAACAATCCCAAGCCCATAGTTTCCAGCAACAAGGCGGAGCAATTTTAGCACAATCAGTTTTAGTTGGTCTTAGTTGGGTAAGAATGGCAGACAGGCTCCTGATGCTGCCAGCCCAATTACAGGGTCAGCAGTTCTGAAGCTTCAACAACTTCATTGGAAGAAATGGACATTGCAGAGGAATGTAAGAGACCTGGGACCCACAACCAGTTAGGAAGGAAAATAACATTTCAAGGCCAAGAATTAAAGGAGGAAGAATTTCATGGAAATCATTGGGACTACAGTGATCCCTTTTTCCTGTCAACAGTCCCCACTTTGATCCATAGAACTTCCCACCTCCTGAGCTCCAGTCAGGAAGCTGACTCTATTTAACTGGTGGTCTTCCCTTGATGAGGGAGATCACAGCACCATTGACAAAATGTGCTGGAAAGGTAATTAATTGGGTTACCTGCCTCCTTGGAGATGCTTTCCTTCTGACCCTGATATTGGAGGCAGTGGTGGCACAATGGTTTGCACTGCTGCCTCACAGAGACAGAGACCCAGTTCAATTCCGGCTTTGGGTGACTGTGTGGAGTTTGCACATTCTCTCCTTGTCTGTGTGGATTTCCTCGGGGTGTTCTAGTTTCCACCCACTCTCCAAAGATGCGCAGGTTGGGTGGATTGGCCATGCTAAATTGCCTCTTAGTATCCCAACATGTGTCCTTTCAGGTGATTAGTGAGGTAAATAATGTTATGGGTTTGGGCTTGGATAAAAAGACCTGTTGGGGAGTTAGTGCAAACTTGAGGAGCTTCCTTTGCACTGTAGATATTCTTGATTCTAGGATTACAAAATGCATGGGTGATATAACTGCACTTATAAGTGTGAGATGATTCATTTTTGATTGGGAAAACTTGAATGCAGATTACAGGGTCGACAGCAGAGTTCTAAGGAATGTGGAGGAACAGAGAGATCTTGGGATTCATATCCACAGATCTCTGAAGGTTGTCACTCAAGTGAATAGAGCCGTGAAGAAGGCTTATAGTGTGTTAGCATTTATTAACAGGGGGTTTGAGTTTAAGAGCTATGGGGTTATGCTGCAACTATACTGGACGTCGGTGAGACCACATTTGGAATATTGTTTTCCGTTCTGGTCACCTCATTATAAGAAGGATGTGGAGGCATTGGACAGAAGTGCAGAGGACATTGACCAGGATGCTGCCTGGTTTGGAGGATAGGTCTTATGAGGAAAGATTGAGGGAGCTGGGGCTTTTCTTTTAGGAGCGGAGGAGGATGAGCGATGACTTAATGGAGGTTTATAAGATGATGAGAGGGGTTGATAGAATGAACGTGCAAAGACTATTTCCTTGGGTGGATGTAACTGTTACTAGGAGGCAAAACTGTAAGGCTCATGGTGGGAGATATAGGAGGGATGTCCGAGGTAGATTCTTCACTCAGAGAGTAGTTGGGGTATGGAATAGACTGCCTGCTGTGATAGTGGAGTCAGGCACTTTAGGAACTTTCAAGCAGTTATTGGACAGGCACATGGAGCACTCCAGAATTATAGGGAGGGGATAGCTTGATCTTGGAATTGGACATAGCTCGAAACAACATTGACAGCCGAAGGGCCTGTACTGTGCTATGATGTTCTATGTTTCTATGTTCCTATGGAGAAATTATTTGATGCAATTTTACTGGCCCCCTCTACTTCCCAGTGCAGGTCTTGAAGGTCATAAAATGTTGGCCTATAGTTCATCTGTCATTGCCTGCTCATTTGCACATTTTCTCTAACATATTCTGTGATTTTTGAGTTGCCTTTTCCAACACCTCTACTTCCCCTAGTTTCATCAGTAAGTTGTTTTGCATTGAATGCAGATAACTTTAGTCTTCTTGATATTTACATCAAGCTTTCACTGCACGGAAGAAATGCAACGTAATACAATTTTTCAGTTACAAAGTGCTGGAGCATTGAACTTTCCTGTTCACCCCCCACCCGTCAGCCCAAATTGTTCACCAGTGAAGATCCACTTTCAGAACACAATCTCCTTTCAGCTGCCACTTAACAGCAGCAAATAACAAATTGATTTCTGTGCACTCTCTTCACTTAGATGAACACTCTCCCATTAGATCTAAAAGTGGGTGGATGCTTCAAGAAATGGCCTCATCACTACAGTATGATCTGAAATAAATGCTTCACTGGACAACTCTGCGCAATTGATTTTGCCTGTTTGCATTATCATCTTTTATATTTTATGCTGCATTTTCTTAATTTTAAGTCAAATAAAGTGGACACTGCATTTCCTCTTAGCTCACAAGCTGCTTTGATCAATAGCCTCCAATTAAAGCAATAGGGAGTTAAAGCTTAAATTATTTACCTTGCACTTGTCTCTTCAGGAACACAGTTTTACAGAACTGGTACATTAATGTTGTACAATAGGGAGGAACTGTGGTTTGTAACAAAGTTTAGCATGGTAAAAAGTTGAAAAGACTATATAGGTCCATGCCAAATTGTTTTAACATTCTCAATTTTTTTTCTGTTAATTAAATCAGACACAAAATTTGTTTCAAAAGACTAGGTTTAGATGTTGAAACATGTTACAAATGTGTGACTCTTTTATTAATTTGTGGGACATTGGTAGTGCTGGCTGGCCAGCATTTACTGCCCATCCCTAGTTGCTCTTGAAGGCAGTTGAAAGTCAATCAAATTACTGTGGTTTTGGAATCACATTTAGGCTAGACGAGGTAAGGACAACAGATTTCCTTCCCTAAAGGACATTTGTGTACCAGCTGGGCTTCTCGATGCTCAACAACGGTTTCATTGTGATCAGTAGATTCTTAGTTCCAGATTTTTTTTATTGAATCCAAATTCCACCATCTGCCTTGGCAGAATTCAAACCCAGGTCCCCAGAACGTTAGCTGAGTTTCTGGATTAATAGCCAAGTGGTAATACCACTGGGCCATCACCTCCCCGTTTGTTTGGAAGAATTGTAGTTTTGAATGTTTTCTGTTATGTTTGGAGGCTATGATACTATCATGTAATTGTTGAATGATATGAAGAGATAATGGCAGCAGATGCCGTGGAAATGAAATGTTAAACAGTCATCAAATATGCAGTACATGAACATCTGCTTAGGAAAGCTAGAGTACTAGCTGTACGAGATGACTGGATTCTGCCTGAAAATGCGACATCATCTGTCACTGGAGAAAAACCATTGAAGAAATAAAATATTAGAAAGCCTGAACCAAGTATCATAGGAAATTTGAAATTGGTAAACAAGTCAGACTCATCTGGAATAAGTGTTCAGTTTCAAACCATTAAGGGATACAGGCAATTGGGAATAGCTTAGTGATTAGAAAAGAGAGGCAGCAAGGACAAATTGGGCTGAAGGACCTATTTTCATGTTGTAAACCCCTATGACTCTGAAAGAGCAGCCTGCATTTCCCAATAAATAATGGAAAAAACTAAAGCAACCAAATGATTTTATCCCTGTAATTCAGTTAAAGATAGGATTGCCTGGAACTGAAGTGAGGTTTTGAAATTGTGACTTGGACTGAGGTGGTGGGGCCAGCTATGGATCACTGACTGGAATTAATGTTGGGGTTAGAAATTCTGCTTGACTACCACTCAAATTAACTAAAGCCCATCAAATTTAGTGCTGCTTGAATTGTCTCTAAGGCCTGCCTTTTCTCTGCTTATAAATATTTCAGTCCAGGAGCTGCAATTGTTTTCCTTCAGTTGGTAATTCTGATTTTTCTGCAATCCTTTCAGTCATTGTAGAGGTGACTCAGGAATTCCAGCTGGAATTCAAGCATTTCTCATGTCAAGTCTCTAGGTTTCATTAACAGATTTTCACACACTGCACGTTTCAGGGACATTTAGCATTTCCTTTCCATCACTCCTTTTGAAATTTCCTTTTGATATCATTGCTTGGATGAAATCACAATTTTCAAGGCAATTCCTGACTTTTCCTATTTATATCTGAGTCTTGAATTCTTCAAAATTAGGGTTTTTCATGGCTCATTTTCAATCCATAACTGTAAGTTACTCTACAAGTCGAGGTTATGGAGGTGCAAATTGTTCTAATTGGGAATCCATGTCAGAAAGAAAATTCTACGTTATAATTAACATCTGTGTGAAGTATTTTTCTTCAAATCTTTGATTTTCTTTGTAGTATCATAGAATCCACACAATGCAGAAGGAGGCCTTTGGCCTATCAAATCTGTCCGAACACAATCCCACCTAGACCCTATTGCCCAACCATATGTTTGCCCACTAATCCCCGTGATACTGGCCAATGAACCTAACTCGCACATCTTTGGACTTCTTCTGTGTTACTGTTAGCTCAGTAGCCTTGCATATAGTTTCTATTCAGATAATCATCAAATATCCTCTTGAATGCCTTGATTGAACCTACCTCCAGTACACTTACAGTCAGTGCATAGCAGACTCCAATCACTCACTCTGACAGACAGACTCCCCCACCACTGAACACCAACCCCCCTACCCTCCGAGTTCAGACCCCTGGAGGCAAGCCCCCTCTCAGCAAACCATGTCCCCCATGCCACCCTGCCTTCCCTCCATCCCAGACCAATCCTGTCTGCAGAGGTTATCCCTGATTGCCCCTAGGCCCCACCCACAATAGACCATGCCTCCTTGGCACTATTCGATGATAGTGGGAGGTGCCAAGGTACCCCCTGAGCATGGGCACTGTGCCCCCTTGAGCAGTGCCAGAGGGCAGAGGCTGGTACTGCCAGAATGCCCATGCTCAGGACAACCATTCTTCACCTCCTGACCCCCTGGAGAGCCCAATTGCTGCCCCCCTCATTCCGGCAGGGTCCTCCAGTAGTTCCCCGTATGTGGGGAGCTAGACTGAACCTCACTGAAATGAAATATTCCTGGCAGGGTGGTAAAATCAACTGGGACCTGAAAGATCCCAATAATGAACAAATATACATGTTTGAAATACATGCAGAAAACGTACCTGCCTTCCCGCCGATTTACAACATGGTCTGACTGGTGACTGTTCGCCAGCTCTGGGAGATGTGCAGACGCTCCCCAGCGCATGCACAAATCCCTGTTCAAGACCATAGACATGCATCTCCCACCGTGATGCATCAGTTCTCCAAATGTTGGAGACTTTGGCTGTCATGGCCTCCTTCTGCTGCCTATTGGGATCTATGCTGTGTCCACAAGACAGTATTCCCAAAGTCAACCCTAAAACCAGATTCCATCAAGGTGTGTGACTCTAATGGAGGATGCAGGTGATCACAGTGTTTGACCTTCAGCAGATGCATCCTCAGGAGCCTCCTCGGGAATTAGAGCTGATGGGCTGGCTGATAGTGTTCCTGCTTCTTTTCATATTGGGGACTACAATAGAGAAGAGATCATCAAAGATTGGCCAGATAGTCACCTACATTACAAAAACCAAAAGTGGCCTCTGATTATTGTATGGACCCTGACATTTTTTGATAGAGATACCGATCTTGCTTTTGGTACAAGAACAATCTATACCCAATTCTGACTTCTGTTGCTCAAAGGGAGTGAGTGGCTTCAAGTCTGGCAATTCCCATATGATTTTGGGTCTCTCCTTTTTGCTGTAGGTGTTGTGTCCTGATGAAAGGACAGATCAATAGATTGAGTCCAGCACAGGTGAAAGAGTCGGTCACAACATAAGCATGCCTGCCTTGTGTGTGAGCGGTTCAACGAGTAAGGGTTGAAGATGTGATCTGTGCAGGATGATGATGTTAAATGGTTGTGAGACAATCGGTGACAATATCCCCCCTGGTGGTGGTGTGTGAAGTCCCTGCGGACTTTAGTCCTGCGAATATCTGATGACATTGTGAGAGTGTGAGTTGGGAGTGAGGAGAAAGCAAACTTAACCTGATGGAGCGGATGAGGATATTCCTCTATTTGCAAAGCACACAGTCCAATTCTGTGGTCCAGAGACATTGGCCTTCCAGATGACCTTCTCCCGAGCAGGTATGTTGAAGTTAATGGACAGTCAGTTGATGTCTCTGAGATAGAGGAGCTCCTACTGGTCCTGGACTGCCTGGAGAATGCACTCTAGTGAATTGTCTCTGAACTTTTAAGATAATGGTTTGGATTATCTGTGGGCCATCTCCATACAACTGCTAGGCTTGTGTGTGTGTGTGTGTGTGTGTGTGTGTGTGTGTGTGTGTGTGTGTGTGTGTGTGTGTGTGTGTGTGTGTGTGTGTGCTATTTAATTATGATAACCAGATCTTTGATCCCTATGAAGTAATGGTGGGGTGGTTTAATCCTAACCTGCTCCACCATGAGATTTGACAGGCTGTGCATTGATGCATAAGTAATGAACTTTAAAGCAAACAATCTAGTAAAGGAATGTGATGTACCACTCAGTGCAATCACATTAACGTTCTACTTCACTACCACGTTTAGTCTCCAAAGTGAAACATTTTCCCTAAAGACTTTGCTTAAAATCTTTGCCTAAAGACTCACTCTTCATGGCACTGGACATCTGAAGCCTTTTGCACTGAATGAAGTAGTCCTGAAGTATAACACTGTTATAATGTAAGCAATGCAGCAATTTTCCATAAACAGCAGTAAAAATATAAGATTTTTGCAGAGTTGTGGAGATTTTACAAATGACTATTAAAAATGTTGGGTAGGATATGGATGTGCATAACCTACTTCCATTATTGACTGATTTCATTTTTACTAGTAGAGGAAAGGGGGAGGTTTGGGAGGTTTCCGAAATGCTTTGGGATGCCTTTAAGTTCCGGAAAACACGATATTTTTGTGACCCTAAATTATGTGCAATGAACTTCTATCACATCAGCTCTTTTCTAATTTTAGAATTTTCAGTTGAAAGTCTTTAAATCACATTCCTTGACTTCCATGGTACAATTCACAGCTGTCTGATCACATGCACTTCACAAAATGTTGTGTCACCGTGTGTAGTATAACTGGAGCATAAACATTTATCACTCAGCAAGGTAAGAACATAAAAATCATAGGAAGGTGGTACACCATTTGACTCGGCTGGAATTTTCTGGTTGTTCACATCAGTGGCATATAGAGTTATAGAGGTTTACAGCATGGAAACAGGCCTTTTGGCCCAACTTATCAATGCTACCTTTTTTTCTTAAACCTCTAAGCTACTCCCAATTGCCCACATTTGGCTCATATCCGTCTATACGCATCGTAACCATGAAACTAAAAGCTTTTTTAAAAGATAAAATTGTACCCCTCTCCACTATTACCTCTGGCAATTGGCTCCAGACACTCACCACCCCTTTGTATGAAAGAACTGACCCTCTGGAGAAGATTTTCTGGTTCTGTCAATAGTGCACCACCACTATGGGTTTCCTGGTAGCATGAGGTTCAGTCAGTGGGAAATTGCATTGATAACGTCAGAAAAGATTTTACTGCCAACATTTGCTCAACATGGGAAATATGATACAGGAAGCCTCAAAGTCCCACTGCAAGTTTGCTCAGATCAGAGTTGAGGAATTTCTTCACGCAAGGGGTGGTGAATCTTTGGAATTCTCTGCCCGATGAAGTGGTGGAGGCTTCCTTGCTGAATATGTTCAAGTCAAGAGTGGATAGGTTTTTGATTGACAAGGAAATTAAGGGTTATGGGGAGAAAGCGGGAAAGTGGTACTGAACCACTACAGATCAGCCGTGATCTTATTGAATGGCGGGGCAGGCTCGAGGGACTAGATGGCCTACTCCTGCTCCTATTTCTTATGTTCTTTTGCTCCAGATTTAATACCACTTTGCTATCAGCCCCTCCAAAGTCCTTGGTTCCCTTGTAGAAATATGTAAAAATATGTCTAACTCAGCCTGAAATATATGCATTGACTCAGGCTCTCAAGGTTGGAGAATTCCAAAGATTAATGACTCATCCTCATTTCTATGTTAAATTGGAGATCCTTTATTTTGAAACCATGCCTATTAGTTCCAGATGCTTTTACAAAAGAACCCATCCTCTAAATGTCTACACAGTTGTGGTGATTTGTGATGATTTTCCTTCTAAGGGTAGCATAGCAGAGTCAGGGTCAAACTGTATTGGGGATCAATTAGGGGTCAGAGTGAGCAATCATCTCAAGGATTGAGCTCTCTCTTAGGTATAAGACATGTCAGGCACTAGAGCAGTTCTTCCTAATAAATACCTCTTCTGGTTCTAATGAAGTCTGTGAAAGTGTATCATTACACCCATCAAGCTCCCTCAGAAGCCCATGTGTTTCAATCAGGTCAGCTCTCATTCTTCTAAGTTCCAAGATTATGAGAGGCATGGACAGAGTGTATAGTCAGAAGCTTTTTCCCAGGGTGGAAGAGTTTCATATTTCTAAAGAAGCACTATTAGGTAAGCTAATGGCGCTAAAGGTAGACAAGTCTCCTTATGGAATGCATCCCAGCGTACTAAAAGAAATGGCAGGGGAAATAGCAAATGCACTCGTAGTAATTTACTAAAAATTCACTGGACTCTGGCATGGTTCCAGCAGATAGGAAAACAGCAAATGTGATGCCACTGTTTAAAAAAAGGTAACTGCAGGTCAGCTAGCTTAACTTCTATAGTGGGGAAAATGCTTGAATTTATCATCAAAGAAGAAATAGCGAGATATCTGGATATAAATTGTCCCATTGGGAAGATACAGCATTGGCTCATGACAGGCAGGTCATGTTTAACTAATTTGGTGGAATTCTTTGAGGACAGTATAAGCATGGTGGATAACAGGGAACCAATGGATGTGGTGTGTCTGGATTTCCAGAAGACATTCAATAAGGTGTCACACAAAAGGCTAATGCATAAGGAAAATGTGTATGACATTATGGGTAATGCATGGATAGACAATTGGGCACTAACAGAAAGAAAGAGTAAATTGATGTTTTTCTGATTGGTGATCAGTGACTAGTGGTGTGCCTCAGAGATCAGTGTTGGGACTACAATTGCTAACAATTTACGTAGATGATTTTGAACTGGGGACCAAATGCAATGTATCAAAGTTTGCAGATGACACTAAGATGAGTGGCAGATCAAAGTGTGCACAGGACACTGAACGTCTGCAAAGGGATATAGATAGTCTAAGTGAGTGGGCAAGGGTCTGGCAGATGGAATACAATGTTGGTAAATGTAAGGTCATCCATGTTGGCAAGAAAAACAGCAAATTTGCTATTATTTAAATAATAAAAGATTGAAGTGTGCAGTCTATGCAGAGGGATCTGGCTGAACTTGTACATGAATCACAAAATGTTGTTTTGCAGGTGCAGCTGGTAATTAAGAACATAGAACATAGAAAAGTATAGCAGAAACAGGCCCTTTGGCCCACAAGTTGTGCCGATCATATCCCTACCTACCAGATTTACCTATAACCCTCAATCCCATTAAATCCCATGTACTCATCCAGAGAAAGGCAAATGGAATTTTTTGCTTCATTGTTAGAGGGATGGAGTTTAAAAACAGGGAGGTTATGTTGCAGCTCTATAAGGTACTGGTGAGGCCACACCTGGAGTACTGTGTACAGTTTTTGTCTCCTTACTTGAGAAGGGATATACTGGCACTGGATGGGTGCAGAGGAGATTCATTAAATTGATTCCAGAGGTGAAAGTGTTGGCTTATGAGGAAAGACTGAGTAGACTGGGACTATAGAAGAATGAGGGGAGATTTTATGGAAACATATAAAATGGTGAAGGGAATAGATAAAATAGAAGCAGGGAGGTTGTTCCCTATGTTATGGCATAGCCTCAAAATAAGGGGGAGCAGATTTTGCACTGAGTTAAGAAGGAACTTCTTCATCCAAAGAGTTGTGAATCTGTGGAAGCAGCTGAAGCTACCTTGTTGAATGTTTTTAAGACAAAGATAGATAGATAGAATTGAGGTTATGGTGAGCTGGTGGGCAAGCAGAGCTGAGTCCATGAAAATATCAGCCATGATCTTATTGAATGGCGGAGCAGGCTTGAGGGACCAAATGGCCTACTCTTATGTTCTTATGAATCAAGACCTTCAGTTATGTGGTGGTACATTGAGTAAGATGTTCTTTCAGAGAGTGGATGCAGACTCAATAGCCTGTACGGTGTCCTTACGCACTGCAGTGATCCCATGATTCTATAAATTGGAGAGCTTAGGAATGTTCTTGAACTGAAGAGGATTGATAGGGGTGTTCAAAATCATGAGATGATGGACAGAGCAGATGGGGAGAAACTGATCCCCTTTGTAAAAGGATCAAGAGCAAGAGAGCACAAATTTAAGATGATTTCCAAAAGGAGCAAATATGCTGTGACTAAACGTGTTTTCACACAGCAAGTAGTTGGGACTAGAATACACAGCCTAGAATTTAAGTGGAGGCTGGTTCAACTGAGGCATTCAAGAGGTAATTAGATGATTTATTCAATAGGTGGGTGGCATAGTGGTTACCGCTGCTGCCTCACAGTGCCAGGAACTTGGGTTCAATTCTGGCCTTGGATCTCTATCTGTGTGGAGTTTGCGCATTCTCACCGTGACTGCATTGGTTTCCTCTGGGTGCTCCAGTTTCCTCCTGCAGTCCAAAGATGTGCAAGTTAGGTTGAATGTCAGCAGGATTAGCAGGGTAAATTTGAGGGGTTACAGGAATGGGGCTTGGGTAGATTGTGTCAGTGTAGTCTTGATAGGCTGAATGGCCAACTTCTGCGTGGTAGAGATTCTATGTTTCTATGAAACAGTATGCAGTAGGGGGAATGGTACTAAACCATAATACTCATTTGGAGAGTCAGCACAGAGTCAACGGGTCAATGGTGCTGTAACAATTCTGTGATTCTATATAGGTCTAACCTGCTCAATATTTAAGAACAAAGAACGAAGAACAAAACAACATGGGAAACAGGCCCTTCCGCCCAACGAGCCCGCGCCGCCACCCCGATGTTCCCATCTCTACCCGCGATCCCTGTCCATGTTTATAGAATCCCTGTCCATGTTTATTTCTTCATAAGAAACCTTCCCTTTCCAGGGAGTGAGCCTTCTCTGAAATATCTCTTATGCATGTATCCCTTCTCAAATAAGTAAACCAAAATTGTGCGCAGTACTCAGTTGTAATATGACTTTCCTAATTTTATACTCCATTATCCTTGCAATTAAGGCCAACATTCTATTTGCCTTCCTAATTACCTGCACTTGCATGCCGACTTTCTCACATTTCACATACAAGGACACCCAAATATAACTGTATTTATTGCCATTCGGCAATGTATTTCCTTTTAAATGATGTTCTGCTTTTCTATTTTCCCAACAAAGTGGACAACCTCACATTTTCCAACATAATACTCCATCTGCCATGTTTTTTTTCTACTCCTTTAACCCATCTATGTCCATTGAAAATTCTTTGGGTGGAATTTTTCCATCTTGCCTGCCACAAGAATGGGACAGAAAATTCAGTGGACCATACAATGGTTCATTGACCTCGGATGGGAATTTCTGGTTTTGGGGCAAGTGCAGCTGGAAAGTTTTGCTCTTTGTGTTGTCTTCACAACTTGCTCTCCAACCTACCATTGTATCATCAGCAAAGTTGACTCAATGCATTCTGTCCCTTCATCCAAGTCATTAGTGTAGACTGTAAATATTTCGAACCATAGCATTAATACCCATGGAACTCCATGAAAACCCACTTATCCTAACTCTCCCTTTCATGTTTGTTAGCCAATTCTGTATGCATATCTAAGTAATCATGCCTAAAAATGAGTTCTTATCTACAGTAGTCACGTCTTATGTGGCAGCTATGAAATGCTTTTTGGAAATCCAAATATATTTCATCTATCGGTTTCCCTTG
Organism: Sphyrna mokarran; assembly: GCA_024679065.1. Lineage (NCBI taxonomy): Eukaryota > Metazoa > Chordata > Chondrichthyes > Carcharhiniformes > Carcharhinidae > Sphyrna > Sphyrna mokarran. The sequence continues at coordinate 104,241,229 of JAGIQG010000006.1, forward strand.
ATAAACCTTGCTTGTTATATCCTCAAAGAATTCAAATAAATTTGTCAAACATGATTTTCCTTTTATAAAATGATGTTGACATTTCCTGTAAATGCATCACCATGTTCTACTACTTTCTTAATAATGGATTCTAGTATTTTTCGAAAGGTAAATGTTGGCAAACTGACTTATAGTTTTCTGCTTTCTGTCTCCTTCCTTTCTTGAATAAATGCATTACATTAGCAATTTTTTTAGTCTGTTGGGACCTATCCTGAATCTAATGAATTTTAGATGATTACAAAGAATACATCATGATCTCTGTAGCCACTTTATTAAGCTCCCTAAGATAAAGATCATCAGGTGCACGGCATTTGTTGACCTTTAGTCTATTAATATTTCTACTACTATTTTCCCAGTAATAGTGATTATTTTTAGTTCCTTCTTCCCTTTCTCCACTATTCTTGAGATGCTATTTGTGCCTTCTACTATGAAGCTAAATGCAAAATTTGTTCAATGTCTCTGCATTTCCTTATTTCCAATCATTAAATCCCCAGTCTCCCCCTCTCAAGGATCAATGCTTGCTTTATCTGTTCATTTCGTCTTTATGTACTTCAAAGAACAAAGAAAAATACATGAGAATCCACTTCTACAAATACATAAAAGGCAAAATAGTAACAAGGGAGAGAGCAGGGCCTCTTAAGGATCAACAAGGTCATCCCTGAGTGGATCCACAAGAGATGGGTGAGATCTAAATGAATATTTCTCATTAGTATTTACTATTGAGAAAAGAGTGGATATTAGAGAACTTGGAAAAATAAATAGTGATGTCTTGAGGAGTGTACATATTACAGAGAAAGAGGTGCTAGAAATCTTAAAGTGCATCAAGTTAGATAAATCCTTGGGACCTGATAAAGGGTATTCCAGGACATTATGGGAAGCTGGGGAGGAAATTGTAGGTTCCCCAGCAGAGATATTTGCATCATCGATAGTCGTGGGTGAGGTGCCTAAAGATTGGAAGGTGGTAAATGTTGTGCCTTTGTTTAAAAAGGACTGGAAGGAAAAGCCTGGTAACTACATCTGCGGTGTGTAAGTTATTGGAAGATATTTTGAGATACAGGATCTACAGGCATTTAGAGATGCAAGGACTGATTAGGGACAGTTAGCAGCATGGCTTTGTGAGTGGAAAATCATGCCTCACAAATTTGATTGAGTTTTTTTTTTGAAGGGATAAACAAGAAGATAGATGAGGGCAATGCAGCTGATGTTGTCTACTTGGATTTTAGCAAGGCCTTTGACAAGTTATTGCATGGTAGGTTGTTGCATAAAGTTAAATCTTATTTTGATCCAGGTTGAGGTATCTAAATGAATACAAAATTGGCTTCTTGACAGAAGCCAGAGGGTGATTGTAGAAGATTGTTTTTCAAACTAGAGGCCTGTGATCAGTGGTGTGCCTCAGGGATCAGTACTGGGTCTGCTGTTATTTACCATTTATATTAATGATTTGGATGAGAATACAAGAGGCATAGTTAGTAAGTTTACAGATGACACCAAGATTGGTGGCATAGTGGATAATGAAGAAAATTATCTCCAATTACAATGGGATCCTGATCAATTGGGCCAATGGGCTGATGAATGTCAGATAGAGTTTAATTTAGATGTGATGCATGTGATGAATTTCAGTAAATTGAACCACGGCAGGACTTACTTTGTTAACGGTAGGGCATTAGGGAGAGTTACAGAACAAAGAGATCTAGGGGTACACATTCATAGCTCCTTGAAAATGGAGTCACAGGTGGATGGAATGGTGAAGAAGGCAATCAGCATGTTTAGTTTTGTTGGTCAGAACATTGAATTCAGAAGTTGGGACATCTTGTTGAAGTTGTACAATACATTGGTAAGGCCACACTGGAATACTGTGTACAGTTCTGGTCACCCATAGAAAGGATATTATTAAACCAGAAAGAGTGCAGAAAAGATTTATTAAGATCCTACAGGAAATTGATGGTTTGAGCTATAAGGGGAGGCTAGATAGACTGGGACTTCTTTCTGTGGATCATAGAAGGCTGAGAGGTGATCTTATAGAAGTGTATAAAACAATATGGGGCACAGATCAGCTAGATAGTCAATATCTTTTTCCAAAGGTAGAGGAGTCTAAAACTAGAGGGCATAGGTTTAAGGTGAGAGGGGAGAGATACAGCAGAATCCAGAGGGACAATTTTTTCACACAGAGGGTGATGAGTGTCTGGAATAAGCTGCCAGAGATAGTACTGAGGCAGGTTTTTTTTAAAAGCGTTTAGACAGTTACATGGGTAGGGTGGATGTGGAGGGATACAGGCCAATTGGGATTACTTTTGGAATTTAAAAAAAGGCAGCGTAGACATGTTGGGCGATTACTGTAAATCTCTGTGACTCTATGACTCTTTAACAGCCCAGGAACAGACCCTTTGGTGCTCCAAGCTTGTGCTGATCATGATACACTAATAAAAACCTTTAGCCCTTACTTGACCTGTATCACTCTATTTCCTCCCTATTCATGTACCCATCCAGATGCCTCATAAATGTTGCTAATGTGCCTCTTCACCACTTCTTATGGCAGCACGAACCCAGGCACCCACCACTTCAAGTAAAAAAGTTCCCCCACAGATCTCCCTTAAACTTTCCAGCTCTCACCTTGAATATGTTCTTCCTTGTAATTGACATTTTCATCCTCAGAAAAAGCTTCTGACTATCCATCCTGTCTATGCCTCATAATTTTGTAGACTTCTATCAGATCTTCCCTTAATCTCTGTCTTTTCAGTGAAAACAATTCTAGTTTATTCAATTTCTTCTCATAACCAGCACCCTTGAGACCAGGCAATATCCTAGTGAACCTTCTTTGCTTTCTCTCCAAACTTGCACATCGTTCTGTAGTGTGATGACTAGAACGGCGCACAATATTCCAAATGCAGCCTAACCAAGGTTTTTAATACAGTTGCAACATGATTTCCCCACTCTTGCATTCAATGCCCCAGCAGATGAAAGCAAGCATGCCATATGCTTTCTTCATCACTTTAGTCACTTTTGTTGTCACTTTTAGAGAAATATGGACCTTCACACCCAGATTCTTCTGTATGTTAATGTTCGGGAGGGTTCTACCATTTACAGTATGATTCATAGCTAAAATTGATCCTCCAAAATGCATCACCTCGCATTTATCCAGATTAAATGGGGTTGGCACGATGGCACAGTGGTTAGCACTGATGCTTCACTGTGCCATGGATATGGATTCGATTCCTGGCTTGGTCATTGTCTGTGCAGAATCTGCATGTTCTGCCTGTGTGTGCATGGGTTTCCTCCCACAGCCAAAGATGTGTGGGTTAGGTGGATTAGTCATACTGAATTGCCCCTTAGTGTCAGGGGGACTATAATCGTAGAAACCCTACAGTGCAGAAGGAGGCCATTATGCCCATCGAGTCTGCACTGGCCACAATCCCACCCAGGCCTTATCTCCATTTCCCTAATACTTACCCACTAATTCTTCTAACCTACACATCTCAGGACTCTAAGGGGCAACTTGTCTTTTCAGTATGGCCAATCAACCTAACCTGCACATCTTTGGACTAGTTAGGGTAAATGCATGGGGTTATGGTCAGTGCAGACTCGATGGGCCAAATAGCCTCCTTCTGCTCTACAGGATTCTATGACTCTATAAACTCCATCTGCCATTTCTGTGCCCATGTCTCCCATGTACCTATGTATGTTCTGTTGTATCCTCTGATAATTCCTGGCACTATCAGCAACTCCACCAATCTTTGTGTCGTCTGCAAACTTACTAATCAGACTGCTCACGTTTTCCTCCATATCATGTATATATACTACAAACAACAGAGGTCCTAGCACTGATTCCTGTGGAACACCACCAGCTACAGATCTCCATTCTGAAAAACACTCTTCCACTGCTACTACCTGTCTTATGTAAGCAAGCCAGTTCTGTATCCATCTAGCCAGCCCACCATGTACAGCATTTGATTTTAGGTTGTGTGCTGTGTGGGACCTCATCAAATACCTTACTAAAATCTATTAAACAACATCCACAGACCTTCCCTCATCAGCTATCCTTGTCACTTCGTCAAAAAAATCCATCATGATGAGACTATTTAGCTATGAGGAGAGGTTGGAAAAACTTAAGTTTGTTCTCACTGGAATGACAGAGGTTGAGGGATGACCTGATAGAAGTCTACAAGATTAGGAAAGGCACAGACAGAATAGATAGTCAGAAGCTTTTTTCCCAGGGTGGAAGTGTCAATTACTAGGGCATGGGTTTAAGGTTGGAGGGGCAAGGTTTAAAGGAGATGTATGAGGCAGATGTTTTACACAGAAGGTGGTGGGTATCTGCAACTCGTTGCCAGGAGAGGTAGTGGAAGTGGATATGGTCGTGACTTTTAAGCAGCTTATTGACAAATACATGAATAAGATGGTAATAGAGGGATTTGTTCCCCGGAAGGATAGAGGCTTTTAGTTAAGTCAGACAGCAAGGTTGGTGCAGGCTTGGAGGGCTAAAGGGCCTGTTCCTTTGCTGTAGTATACCATGTTTTGTTCTTTGAGACATGACCTTTCCCATAAAAACAATGCTGCCTGTCACTAACTTGTCTGTTATTTTCCAAATGTGCATGTAAGAACATAAGAATATAAGAACTAAGAGCAGGACGAGGCTATCTTGCCCCTCGAGACTGCTTTACTACTCAATAAGATTATGCCTGATCTTTTCGTGGACTCAGCTCCACTTATCCACCATTCATCATAAACCTTAATTCCTTTACTGTTCAAAGATTTATCTATCCTTGCTTTAAAAACGTTCACTGTGATAGCCTCAACTGCTTCACTAAGCAGACAATTCCATGGATTTGTGTGAAGAAGTTCCTCCTCAAATCTGTCCTAAATCTGCTCCCCCTTATGTTGAGGCCATGCCTCCTAGTTCTACTTTCACCTGCCAGTGGAAACAACTTCCCTTCATCTATGTTATAATCTTCATAATCTTGCATGTTTCTATAAGGTCTCTTTCATTTTTCTGAATTCCAATGAGGATAGCCCCAATCTACTCAGCCAACCCTCTCAACTCCAGAATCAACCTAATGAATCTCCTCTGCACTCCCTCTAGTGCCAGTATATCCTTTCACAACTAAGGAGACCAAAATGTACACAGTACTCTAGTTGTGGCCTTACTAGCACCTAATACAGCTGTAACATAACTTCCCTGTTTTTAAACTCCATCTCTCTCTAAGATTTGCCTTCTTAATTACTTGCTATACCTGCAAACCAACTTCTTGTGATTCTTGCACGAGGACACCCAGGTTCAACAGCACAATGGCATGTTGCAATTTTTTACCATTTAAATAATAGTCCATTTTGCTGTTACTCCTACCAAAATGGGTGACCTCACATTTACCAACATTGCACTCCATATTCCAGAGCCTTGCCCACTCACTTACACTATCTATATCCCTTTGCAGACTTTCAGCATCCTCTCATATTTTGCTCTGCCACTCATCTTAGTGTCATCTGCGAATTTTGACTCACTACACTTGATCCCCAACTCCAATTCATCTATGTAAATTATAAACAATTGCAGTCTCAACACTGATCCCTGAGGCTCACACTAGTTGATAAAACACCAGGGCCAGACATGATGCATCCAATGATCCTGATGAATGTGAGAGTGGAAAGTGAGGAGGCACTGATCATGATTTTCCAGTCTCCCTTAGACTCACCTGTTGGTCCAGAGGACAAGAGAATTTTAAACATTCTTGTTCAAAAAAGACAAAATAAGCAGAGCAAACACAGACTTGTCAACTTAATTTTGGTGTGGGGAAAATTTTAGAAACAATAGTTTAGGATAAAATTTATAGTCACGTGTGCAAATGTGGGTCGATTAAGGAATACCAGTCTGGATTTCTTAAGAGACATTCATGTTTAACTTGTTAAAATTCTTTGAAGGAGTACCAAAGAGAACAAAGAACAAAGAACAAAACAGCATGGGAAACAGGCCCTTCAGCCCAACGAGCCCACGCCGCCACCCGATTTTCCCACTTCTACCTGTGATCCCTGTTTATGTTTATAGATCTATGGATTAAAAACCAAATTTGAGACAATTTAGGGAGAATTTGTTTTCCCAATTAGCCTAAGAGCACACCTTTGGGATGTGGGAGGAAACCGGAGCACCCGGAAAAAACCCACGCAAGCACAGAGAGAATGCACAAACTCCCACAGACACAGGCCCAAATCCATGTATCTGCACAGCACAGCGATAGTCACTGAGCTGTCGTGTTGCCCATCAAATGGTCCAGGTCAAGCATACACTAATAATGTGGAGCACTAGAATATTCTCGAAAAAATCCAAGAGCAGCCCTCTCACGACCCATCGCGTGTATGCCCCTTGTTAGACAACAAGATGGACCAAAGCACCTGTAGGATAAAAACAAGTGCATCAATATCATCGTCTATTTACACACTTCCCAGCGGCTCCCAAGGCTCTTGATCCCTATTTTAAATCAGTTTTCTATACCCCTCCATTCCCATTCTGTTCATGTGCCCATCTAAGTATTTCTTAAATAACTCCAGAGTGCCTGCCTCCACCACTTTACTTGGCAGCGCATTCCATACCCTCACCACCCGCTGTGTGAAAAAACTCCCTCTAGCACCCAAATTATACCTTACCCTCCTCACCCTAAGCCCGTGACCCCTCGTGCTATTAGAGACGATCCTAGGAAAAAGCTTAACCCTGTTTACTCTATCTATACCCCTCATAATCTTGTACATCTCTATTAGATCTCCTAAGTCTATGTCTTTCTAAGGAAAACAGCCCCAATTTGCCTAATCTCTCCTCGTAACTCAGACCTTCAATAACAGGCAGCATCCTGGTAAACCTCTTAATGAGGATAATGCTATTGATGCAGTGTACATGGACAGTCAAAAGGCATTTGAGACAGTGCTGCACAACAACCATAGCTCGTAAGATAAAAGGGTCAATATTAATAAGGGTACAAAATTGGCTGAGTGTCTGGAAACAAGAAACAATAGTTGATGGATGTTGTTCAGGCTGCAGGAAGATTGTCATGGAGTTTCTAATAGGCTCAGGCTGGATACATATTGATGGATACATATTAATGTACATTGCTGGTACATTGCTGCATTAATGTATATTGCTGGATACATATTAATGACCTAAACCTTGATGTACAGGACACGATTTCAAAATTTACAGATAATTCAAAACTTGGAAGCATTGTGAACAAGAGAAAAATACTGTATAACCTCAACAGAACATAGACAATTTTGTGGAATGGACAAACAAATGGCAGATAAAGTTCAATGTAGTAATTTACTTGGCAGAAAGAATGATGATGTAAAATAAAAATATTATTCTGAAGGGCTTGCAGGAGCAGCAGGACCTCAGTGCAATGTATATAAATCATTGAAAGTGTTAACTCATGTTGAGAATGTGGTTTATATAGTAATCAGTATACTAGGCTATATTAATAGGGACATAGGATGAGGTTTTCTCCGATATCAGCAAATTCTGATGTTGGCTGGGAAAAGTGTTGAGCCCACCAATAGCAATGATGATTTTTAAGACATTTAGTGCAGGACTTTGAAGGGAAAGAATGCAAGCAGGCATTCTATGACATATTGCTGGCGGGCAACCTCTATTTCATCTACTGCACCATCAACACAGCATTTCAATTATCCTGTCACCGTTTTTAAAGGTCACTCTCGCACACAGCTAGCACACAAGGAAACATTCTTCACCCATGTGTACCCACAGCATGTCCCACATCAAACAGGCACCTCGTGGCATCCCTGGCATTAAACTGGCATCAAACCCACATCTTGTGGTACCATTAGCATTAAACTGGTATCAAAATAGGATTAACCTACCAACTTATGGCATAACTATGGCCTTAGCTTGGCACACACTGACATTACTCTAGCATCCCCTAGCACCCTTGACATCCCTGATCACTGACATCACCTTGGCATTATCTTTCGTCCCATCTTTCCCCCACCTTGAGCGCTACATTCACCTCTAAGCTTCCCTCACAGTACTGCTTGTCAGGTGTATGCTTTCTGAGACCAGTCTAAAACATAAGAACATAAGAAATATGAGCAGTAGTAGGCCATCCAGCCCCTCCAGCCTGGCCCGCCATTCAATAAGATCATGGCTGATCTGATAGTGGTTCATTTCTACTTATCTGCCTGCTCCCCATAACCCTGAATTCCCTTATTGGTCAAAAATCTATCTACCTGTGACTTAAATACATTTAATGAGATAGCTTCGACTGCTTCAGTGGGCAGAGAATTCCAAAGATTTACTACCCTCTGGGAGAAGAAGTTCCTCCTCAACTCTGTTTTAAATTGACTCCCCTGAATTTTGACGCTGTGCCTTCTAGTTCTTGTTTCCATTCTAAGTGGAAATAGTCCCAGTGCTTCTACCCTGTCTAGCCCCTTCATTATCTTATATGTCTCTATAAGATTTCCTCTCAGCCTTCTAAACTCCAATGAGTACAGGCCCAATCTACTGAAACTTTCCTCATAAGTTTACCCCCTTGTCTCTGGAATCAACCTGGTGAATCTTCTCCAAAGCAAACATATCCTTTCTTAAATAAGGGGACCAAAATTGTACATAGCGCTCAAGGTATGGCCTCACTATACATTGCAGCAAGACCTTCTTGTTTTTATGCTCCTTCCCTCTCGCGTTAAGGCCAACATTCCATTTGCCTTCTTGATCACCTGCTGCACCGGTAAACTGAGTTTTTGTGATTCATGCACAAAGACTCCCAAGTCCCATTGCACAGTAGCATGCTGTAATTTTAAATAATAGTCCATTTTACTATTATTCCTTCCAAAGTGGATAACCTCACACTTGCCAACATTATACTCCATCTGCCAGATCCTTGCCCACTCACTTAGCCTATCCAAATTTCTCTGCAGACTTTCTGTGTCCTTCATGCAATTTGCTTTCCCACTCATCTTTGTGTCATCCACAAATTTTTTTACCCTACACTCCATACCCTCTTCCAGATCGTCTATGTATATGGACATCATATGCTGGGGTTGAGGCCTTGGCACTGATCCCTACGGTACGCCATTAGTCACCGACTGCTAACCGGAAAAGCACCCATTTATGCCGATTCTCTGCTTTCTGTTAGATAGCCAATCTTCAATCCACGCTAACACTTTACCCCCAACTTCGTGTATCTTTATCTTACGCAGCAACCTTTTGTGAGGCACCTTATCGAATGCCTTCTGGAAATCTAAATATACCACATCCACCGGTTCCCCTCTGTAAATTGCAGTCATTACATCTTCATAAAAATCCAGTAAATTCATCAAATATGACTTTTCCTTCATGAATCCATGATGTGTCTGCTTGACATTCTTTTCCAGGTGTCCTGCTATTTCTTCCTTAATGATAGATTCCAGCATTTTCCCAACTATGGATGTTAAGCTAACCGGCCTGTAGTTACCCATTTTTTGTTGACCTCCCTTTTTTATCAGTGGCGTTACATTAACTATTTTCTAATCAGCTGGCACCTCTCCAGAGTCCAGTGAATTTTGACAAATTACAATTTATTTCCCGATATTTTCTACTTTTGTTTCAGATTCTAGCATTTTGCCTTTATTTAAATTTCTGCCTTATATACTTTTTAGGGAATCAATCAGTGAATGGGCTACCTTCCCCACCTAAAACAAATGTCTGCTCTTACCTATTGGTGTGATATAATTCCTGCCCATTTTGGATAGTATCAATGTTGAGATAGTGACATTTGATTTTGTGTCAAAATCTTCCAGGCCTCACACCCTGACAAGCTAGCCAGCTCCTTTTTGTATTCCAAGTTTCCATCCCCATTTAAAATTGAGGTGAAAATCTTTGCACTAGGAAGTAGCGATAATGCTGAATTTAAGGAAACTATGTGGTGAGTTTGACACTTTACCTCCCTCTCCAGCACATGGCGTCAAGTTTAGTTCATCCTAGTGGTATGTATATTTTCTCTGGCTGTTGGCTAATGTGAAATGAGTTTGATTAGTTTCAGTCTGATTCCTCATCAGGCTATGGTCCACTAACATAACTTACAACTTTGACAATGTCACTCAGGCCATTGGTTGTCTGATGAGGCACATATGAAAAATTAGTCAGAGACACTTCAGTGAGGTAGAAGAAGATGAGTTCTGTCCTCCACTGTCTGATCCAAATGGTCTTCCCAGAGTTTGATTCTCAAGAAACTGGGTTATAGATGTAACCTCTGGTGGCTTGACTGGCTAAATTTCCTTTAAGAAGTCTCGCAACACAGGTTAAAGTCCAACAGGTTTATTTGGTAGCAAAAGCCACTAATTTTTAAATCATTGTCCCTTCATCAGGTAAGGAGAAGTGCTCAGAAAGCTAGTGGCTTTTGCTACCAAATAAACCTGTTGGACTTTAACCTGGTGTTATGAGACTTCTTACTGTGTTTACTCCAGTCCAACGTCAGCATGTCCACATCATAAGTTTCCTTTAACAGCTTTTCATTACTTTTGGTGAAGGTTCATTTGCTTGAGTTAAATGTCTGCTCTTTATTATAGCTGCCTTTTATATTTTGTGCAGGCAGTGGTGCATTAAATCAAAATTTATAACAAATTTGCAAATACCGCCTGGCTTTCAATTGCATAACACCAGCTGTTCAATTGCTGTGGCCTTGCCTTTGGGAAGATGTCTCCCAGGAGACCATACAATAAACTATGCTTCTATGGAAATTTGGACTTTCTGCTTAGCTGTTGAAAGCTCTCAATGTTCTTTACTGTATATTATTTTAACATAATAGCTGTTAGATTATGATTTTTTCTTTTAAGCTGCATTTCATTCAAACTCACTTATCTTTAATTCATGAGCCTCTGAGTGAAATAGTGCATCATATGTTGATGTTTCACATGAATCATTTTTATAACAAGAATCAAATGCTTATTTATACATATAATATTTTACCCAGTCTCCATCTGTTTCTGCTGCTGTATGCCATTCTGTGCCTCGTGCGCTTTGAATTGTTGAGTCAGATATTGCTTTTAAACTTTTATCAGTGCTCTTCAGTGATTGTGGTACATGAAAGGCAATTGGAAAGTGTCAATATTTCCCAATCCAAGCCTTTCTCAAACTCCACAATAACCAGCTGAGTGTGTGAACTTTGTTTCTACATATTGTACAGCTCTACCAAATAAGAAACAGAGAATGGAGACTTATGGCTTTATTCTTCCAAAGGCATTCTTAGCTGGCCTCTCACATTCAACTCTCTTGTAATAATAAGGTCATCTAAAACTCTGCTGCCTATCCTTATTCACACCAGGTCTCATCAATCTAATGCTCACTGACCTACATTAGCTCTAGGTCAAGAAATGACTTGATTATTCTCATTCTTGATTCAAATTCCTCCATAGTCCCTCTACCTCTATAACTTTGTCCAACTTCACAACACTCCAAGGTATCTAATTCTAGCTTCTTGAGTGTTCTCAATTTTAATTTTGTTAAAATTTGTTCATGGGATGTGGATGTTGCTGGCTCGGCTAGCATTTATTGCCCATCCCAGATTGCCCTTGAGAAGGTGGTGGTGCATTGCCTTCTTGAATTACTGCAATATCGAAGATGTAGGTACATCCACGGTGCTATTAGGGAGGAAATTTTTCCACCATCATTGGCTGTGCCTTCATTTGCCTCAGCCTCAAGCTCTGGGATTTTTATCTTAAACTCCTCAGATTCTTATCTTTCTTTCTTCTTTTTGGACACTCCATAAAATCTAACCAATTGACCCAAGCTTTGGTCATCTGACCTAATACCCCCTTTGTGTCTCAGCATTAAATTTTGTTTGATCACACTCTTGAAAAGCATCCTAAGACTATGTATTATACTCAGGTTGTTATTTCAATTCAAGTTGTCATCCAGGATGTGGTTGAGAACCAGGCTGAATCCAGGAAGAATTAAAAGTATTTAAAACTGAGATTTTAAAAAGGGAATAAGAAGTGTAAAGAAAGATTGTAATACTAAAATTAATAGCTAAATTAAAACAGAATGTAAAAATCCTTTAGAAATATAGATGTAGCAAATGCATGGGAACACCACATACTGAAAGTTTCTTTCCAAATCCCTTATCGTCCTGACTTGGAAATATATCATCATTCCTTCACTGTTGCTGAGTCAAAATCCTGGAATAAATAGCACTGTGGATGTACCTATACCACATAAAAAACAACAGTTTGAGAAGTGATTTGAAAGACAGTTAGGAATGAGTAACATATTTTGGCCTTTCTAATAATGCCACTTCCAATGAATAAATAATCTCACCATAATGTTAGGTTATAGATGAGTTCTTCCTCAGGGGACTGTAATGAATTCATGCATGTGCACAACAAAATTCTTAGTGGTTTAGGAAATCTGCCAGAAAGACCATGTTTAATGTCCAGGAGCATGGAGAATAAACTTGGCACAAGTCTTTGCACAAAACTTAGATTCCATCCTTCCCAACATGTAAGTGATGGGCACACTTGTAGACCCAATCATGATGGCCTTGCATTGTAGCAGAAGCAAAAGCCACCTAAAATCTGAGTGCAGTGGATATTCTGACTGTTGTATTTCCAGATTACCACAATGTAACTCAAATTGTATCATTATATCTATTGAATACAAAGTGTAGGAGCACAGGGAAATGGCACTAAGCCATGATGCCTGTTTAGAGAGCTGGTGCTGACACAGTGGGCAAAATGACCTCCTCCTGTACTAAAGTAATTTTGTAATTCTGAGATTACAGCATGTACAAGAGCTTGCAGAGTGTCACAGGGGCTGAGCAATCTGTTTGCCAACAGATCAATAAGATTGCTGAGACACCATGTGGGGATATAGCAATGGCTTCATGGAGCTTGTACCAGCAGTCCTTGCTCCGGATGACAGCAATGTTCTTCCATCCCTGATATTCTTATAGTGTCCTTACTATTGCCAATGACACAACCAGGCCAGAGTCCTACCGCTCATGTCAAAATGGTGCAGTTGGCACATGCCTTCAAGCCCAGAAATTCATCCTCGAAGACCAACTACAAGCTTCTTCACCAAAAATCTGCAACTTTTTAAAAAAAAAATTCCTCGGTTTTGAGAAGGGTAGGTCGTGCCTTACTAAGCTCATTGAGTTTTTTGAAAAAGTGACCAAAGAGGTGGATGGAGGTAAGGCGGTTGATGTGGTATATATGGACTTTAGTAAGGCGTTTGATAAGGTGGCCCATGGAAGACTTTTGCAGAAAATGCAGATGTATGGGATAGAGGGTGATTTAGCTAATTGGGTTAGGAATTGGCTAGCAGATAGAAGACAGAGGGTGTGGTTGATGGGAGATATTCATCGTGGAGTTCGGTGACAAGTGGTGTACCTCAGGGGTCTGTTTTGGGGCCCCTGCTGTTTTTAATTTTTATAAATGATCTGGATGAGGGTATTGAAGGATGGATTAGTAAATTTGCAGATGACACTAAAGTCGGTGGAGTGGTAGATAGTGAAGAGGGGTGTTAGAGTTTGCAGAGAGACTTGGACAAGTTGCAGAGCTGGGCCGAGAGGTGGCAAATGGAGTTTAATGTGGAAAAGTGTGAGGTAATGCACTATGGCAGGAATAATATATGTGTAGAGTATAGGGCTAATGGTAGGATTCTTAATAGTGTTGATGAACAGAGGGATCTTGGTGTATTTGTGCATAGATCCATGAAAGTAAGCAGTCAAGTTGATAAGTTTGTTAAGAAGGCATACGGAGTCTTAGCTTTTATTGGTAGGAGGATTGAATTTCGGAACCGCAACGTCATGTTGCAACTGTACAAAACTCTAGTGCGGCCGCACTTGGAGTATTGTGTGCAGTTCTGGTCCCCACATTATAAGACAGATGTGGAGGCATTGGAGAGGGTACAGAGGAGGTTTACCAGGATGTTGCCTGGTATGGAGGGCAGGTCTTATGAAGAGAGGCTGAGGGTTTTGAGGTTGTTTTCGTTAGAAAGGAGGCGGCTAAGAGGGGACCTAATCGAAACATATAAGATGATTAGAGGTTTAGATAGGGTGGATAGTGATAGCCTTTTTCCTATGATGGAGAAAGCTAGCACGAGGGGACACAGCTTTAAATTAAGGGGTGATAGTTATAGGACGGATATCAGAGGTAGGTTCTTTACCCAAAGGGTGGTTCGGGAGTGGAATGCCCTGCCTGCAGCAGTTGTAGATGCGCCAAGTTTGGTGGCGTTTAAGAGGTTAGTTGATAAGTATATGGAAGAGAAGGGAATGGTTTAGTTTGGAAGGTCATTGCTTTTTATATTGGTCGGCGCAACATCGAAGGCCGAAGGGCCTGTTCTGCGCTGTTATGTTCTATGTTCTAAAATGCGAGTATTGTTGGCAAGGCCAGCATTTATTGATCATCCTGAATTGCATGGACTTTCCACCAGGCAAGCTGCAGCCATTGGTATAGCATTGAATATGCTATTAGGATGGTAAAAGTATATGGAAGACAAGCACTAAACTAATGGCAAGGGTGATTATGGTTGCACTGGATGAAATATGACACAATCCATTTATAAATTTGGCTTAGAATGTTAATTTTATGTTGACATTCACTCAAACATTGTGATTAGGCAAACACTGTGAAGTTTAGTGAAAGATGGAAGGAATTTAGGTGTGGATTGTGAGTGAATGGAGAATTGAGGTTGTAGTTACTGGTACTTCAATAATCAAAATAGTTAGAAATATAGAAAATAGTTCATGGAGTAGGCCATCTGGCTCTTTGAGCTTGCATCACCATTCAATATGATGATTGATGATCATGAACTTTCAGTATCCCACTCCCGCTGTCTTTCCATACCCTTTGTTCCCTTTAGCCACAATGGCCATGTCCAGCTCCTTCTTGAACATATTTAAAGAACTGGCCTCAACAACTTTGGTGGAGAAATCCACAGGTTCACAACTTTTCGAGTGACAAAGTTATTTCTTATCTCAGTCCTGAATAGCTTACCCCTCATTCTTAGAGGTTACACCTAGTTCTGGACTTCCCCAACGTTTTTCCTGCATCTAGCCTGTCCAATCCCATCAGGATTTTATATGTTTCTGTGAGATCTCCTCTCATTCCTCTGAATTCCAGTGAGCACAAGATCAGTTGATCCAATCTCTCTTCATATGTTAGTGCTACCGTTCCGGGAATCGGACAATAGCAAGAATCTCCTTCCCCAGACTAGGAAACCAAAACAGCATACAATATTCAATGTGTGGCCTCACCAAGGCCTTGCATAACTCTAACAAGATATCTTTACTTCAACACTTAAATCCTCTTACTATGAAGGCCAGCATGCCATTAGCTTTTCTCACCCCCTGCTGTACCTGCATGCCAACCTTCAGCAACTATTTTACCTGACAATCAGGTCACATCACACTTCCCTTTTTACTAAATTGCCACCATTCAAATAATAATCTTCCTTCCTATTTTTGCCATCAAAGTGGATAACTTTACATTCATCCACATTATATTGTATTTGCCACTTAGCCAGCCTGTCCAAGTCACTCTGCAGCTACTTGGCATCCTCCTCATAGCACACATTGACATCCAGCTTGATGTTGTTAGCAAATTTACAGATATTGCATTCAATTCCTTTGTCTAAATCATTAATACATATTGAGAATTGTTGGGGTCCCAGAACTGAACTGTGCACTACCCCAAAGTCATTGCCTGCCACTTTGAAAAGTATCAGTTTATACTCATTCTCTACCAACCAGTTCTCTATCCATGTCAATACATTACCTCCAAGCCAAAAAGAAAGGAGCAGTCTAATTTGCCTCTTCCCTTCCTCTCCCTCTTCTTCTTCCGCTTTCTCTTCTTCCTGCTCATTGCTATACAACTTGTGCCAAGGAATGTCCCATTATAGTGGACATTGGCAGCAGACCAACCCAATTTTAACTCCTACTCTGCTAAACACTGCGTCAGAACGTTCTAGGAAATTGAAGTATTGATTTTGCATGCCAGTTTGATCACATTTTATTATGAATAGTTTGTTGTATGTGCAAGTGCAAGTGGATTGTGTACTGGTGTCATCAGTCACATGACCAGCTGGCAGTCTTTGTCACCCTTGTCCAGTGTATTATTGTGGCAGAGGTGGAATAAAGCCCTTCATTTGGATACTGATCCAATAGGCCTCTGGGCAGATGGAGTGCTGGGTCTCAGATGGTGGGAAGGCAACGGGTCTAGCTGCCTATTATGCTTTACATGCTTTTTATCTACGGGAAACAGGTCCATGCCGATTGGGGTGTCAGCAAGGGGGATGGGGGGGTGGGGAGGCGGTGTTGCTACACGCATGTAAAAGCCAATGTCTGCAGTTTTGGTCTCCTTTCTTAAGAAAGGACATAAATGCACTTTAGAAGTGTTTCACTCACCTGATTCCTGAGATGAAGGTGTTGCAAGTAAGTTGAACAAGTTGGGCCTTCACATTAGAATTTAGAAGAAAAACAGATGATCTTGTTGAAACATTTAAGATCTTGCGGGGACTTGATAAAATGGATGTTAAGAGACTACCTCCCTTTAAGAGAAATCTCAAAGGGGAATACAATTTAGAAATATGGGTTTCCCATTTAAGGCTCTGATGGGGAGATATTCTGTGGAAGGGCCTGTGGAATTCTTTTTCTCAGAGAGCAGTAAATGTTAAGGTATTGACATATTTAAGGTTAACTTTGATAACTTTTTGATTGGAAAGGGAAACAAGTGTTGTGGGGCAGATAGGAAAGTGAAGTTGCGGGTCACAATTTGATCAGCCATGATTTTATTGAGTAGCAGAGCAGGGTCATTGGATTGAATGGAGATCCTGTTCCTAATTCTTGAATTCTTTTGTCATCTTTACAACCACTGGCAAAGTCCCACTTTACTTGGTCTGAGATAGCAGTCGTAGCTGAAACAGATTGTAAATTTGTGTCCTTTTTAATTGCAAACATCTCATGTCTTGCATGATATTTAACCCCTGAAGTCAGTGCAATATCTTGGTTACAGAGTAATTTAACTGCATTTTACCAGCCCTTGGGAGGTGGGAAAGGAGGTGCCTGGGGTAGAGATGGGTGAGTATGGGGATCAGGATTACATTGACAGCTTGATGTGTTTCTGCCATCAGGAAATGATTGGAAGTGGACAAGTTGCTTGTCCCAAGTGAATTTCCATAATCTAAGTCTCTATTTAGTGCTATTGTTTCATGATAAAATACAGCCAATGTTTCAATTCAGTGTGCATTCATCAGAAATAACTAGCACGAGGGGACACAGCTTTAAATTAAGGGGTATGAGTTATAGGACGGATATCAGAGGTAGGTTCTTTACTCAAAGAGTGATTAGGGAGTGGAATGCCCTGCTTGCAGCTGTTGTAGATGTGCCAAGTTTGGTGGCGTTTAAGAGGTTAATTGATAAGTATATGGAAGAGAAGGGAATGGTTTAGTTTGGAGGGGCATTGCTTTTTATTTTGGTCGGCACAACATCGAGGGCCGAAGGGCCTGTTCTGTGCTGTTATGTTCTATGTTCTATGTTAACACCTGAAAGATCATTAATGTGAAATTTCAACTTTGCATCTCGCTCTTCAAATGTTGCTGAACCAGCTGAGTATTTGTATTATTTTCTCTTTTCATTGTCTCAGGGATCTTTGGTCCCTGAAAGACATTGGTAGTGCCCAAGTCCAAATGCAGGTATATTGTTCTTAAATAACTGAATTAAGTTCTTTGATGAAACAACAGAGAGAGCTGATGATGGAAATATGGTTAATATTGTGTTTGTGCACTTCAAACAGCCTTTCATAAAATACTACATAATTCATGCCCATGGAACAATGGATAATGGTAGCATGGATACAAAATTGGCTAAATAACAGATTACTGAATGATTGTGTTTCAGGCTGTAGGGAAATATGCAGCAGTTATTAGGTCCATTGCTTTTTTTAATATTGATTAATCAAGCATACAAGGCATTGTTTTAATATTTACAGATGCCACAAAATTCAGAAATGTAATAAACAGTGAGAAGAATTGTAAATGGTTTCAGGAGAAAATAATAGGCTCAAAGCTGATAAAGTTTAATTATGAAGTGATATAGTTTGTTCAGAAAAATGAGTGAGGTATTATAAACTAGGTGGTGAAATATTGCAGTGAGAGATATCACGACAAAGATGCTTTGAATCACAAGTGATTTATTGAAGGACAGTTAAAACTATATACAAACAAGTACAAATACAGGTCTAATCCCACTGACTCTCAGGCTTAAACTGCAGAATCCTTCCTACCAGGACCCATGCCTTATCACCTACAGGTGATGGTTATGTGCCTCTTTATGATAGGTCATGGGACCATGGTCACATGACCTATCAACACCCATCCCTTAAAGGGGGCCATGTTACCACATGTAGTTTAAAGGTGATTTGGTCAGCTATTTTTAGTGTTACAAATATTTGAAACTAAAAGTGCTGTTCAAAATGTGTATGAAATCCTTGATTTTATTAATAGAGCAGAGTTTAAAGCAAGAAAATAATGCAAAACCTTTCTAAAACATCAGTTAGTATCTCCTGTCTAATTCTGGCCATCACCATTTAGAAAGGATGCCACGAGTTATAGAGGATGCGGAAGAGATTTTTTAAAATTGCACCAAAGCCGAGAACATCCAATAAAATGGATAGCCTGCAGGAGCTGAGTTGTACCCCTCAGAGTGGAGAAGATTTATGAACAGTGCTTAAATTCGTGAATCAGTTTGATAGTATAAATAAGCACTGAACTTTTACATGGAAAGCTGAAAATGAGCCATTGAGACAGGAAATGGGTGGAACCAGTGCTCTTGACATAATCCACAATTGCACTGCTATCTTGTGCCAATTAATAATCAGCAAGTGGGGAGAGTGATGGGGTTAAGCATTCCAGAGATGGAGGCTGCAACAACTGATGCTGATGGATGCGCAGGATGCATTTTTCAAGGGCAACTTGCACTGGAGTGTAAGCAAGGCCATCTGTAATTGAAGTCTTCTCTGAAGCTCCAGTCAACAGTGCAGCCCATCAACAGGAGATGGCTCAGTGGTCAGCTAAGAGAGGATTGGCAAAGTCAAAACAAGAAGACATAATAAAAGGAAGATCCAAGGTAGCCTGGTGGTTCAGATAGACCCACAGGCTTTCCCCCTGGCTACTTGGGAGTTAAGGAAGGTCATCTTCCTAGGAACAGGAGAAGGAGAGCTTTGTTCCTGACCTTACAAGCCTGAATGGCAGTAAATGCATGGAATTATCTGACTCATAAATGACCTTATTTTGTCTACTCCATATATTAGAGATTTCCTCCCATAAGAGGTTACAAATAGATATACGAGGGAACAGTTGTTGCCCTAAGTCCTATTTGAGAGGTGATATCACTTTCTAGATAGCATTGCAAGAAGTTTTGCAGGAATATTTTGTACAAAATGCACCATAAACTTTGCACAGATTCTTGGTTACCTTTCTACAATTCTCCTTTCTCTGGTTTTGTGCACCTCTTTGGGGATCTTTCCAGCACGTAATTAGGAACAGTTAGCAATAAAAATATATTTCTTCAAACAGTCATTTTATGACATCTTGCACACAGGGTAAAAATAATTTGGAATAGGCTAATGCAGAGATGAATAAAAATGAGCCCCATTATTTTTAATCAGTAACTATAGACTTATGGAGCTTATTATTTTGACTGTAAGCCTTTATTCCTGGAATATGTGATGTAGCTGATACACATGAAAGCAGTGGGCTGCACCATGGAATTTTAATTGCTTTCTCGAAAGTGTTTATTATTTGCAATTGAATATTAACAGACATTTAGTTCACTGGAATCTGTAAAATGGATGTTGATGAATTTGTTTTTTTAACAAAATGGTAAGTCATCATGTAGCTCTTTAAAACAATTAATAATGAGTATTATAGAAGATGCAAATTGTGAATATTGGATAATAGCCAATATTTTCTAGATTACCACCAGTCACGTTTGGAATAGAAGGTCTGCAGAGGGACCACATTGTACCTTCCTATTTGGCAATTCAACTCAATTCCAATTGGATAGGATGATACTTCATTTACAACTCTTAACACTTAACACCCAACAGTACATGAGCAATAGTTCTCAGATTCAAGCTGGTACATGTATCACTCATTCTCATCCGGATGGCAAATTCCTTATGATGTTATGTAATAATTTTATTCCCTCCCTCTTGGGTATTTCAACTCTCACCTCTAAACCTTTCTAAGTTAAGCAGCACTCATGGTCTACAAACTAGAGAGGAATTACCCACTGTTAAATTCAATCTGTACGTACCAGAGTTATTTTCAATCACTTTATGGTACATACGTTTCAGATTTCTAATCATGTCTTATCATCGCTTTAGTGCAGAAAGAGGTCAATCAGCCCATAAAGTCTGCACTGACTTTCTGAAGGGTATCTTATCCAGATCCTCTCTCCTTGCCCTATCCCTGTAACCTCACACATTTACCATGGCTAATCTATCTAACCTACACAGTTTCTTAGCATTGTCACTGAGGATTACTCCAGTTTCAGTTACAGGATATAGTCTACCTACTCACTAGCTGGAATTTTACTGATGAGCCATGAGGCCCACATACAATTAATGGACAGCATGGTGACACAGTAGTTAGCACAGCACCAGGGACCTGGGTTTGATTCCCAGCTTGTTTACTGTCTGTCGAGGGATTGAGTTTAGGAGTCAGGAGGTAATGATGCAGCTTTATAAATTGCACCATTAGGGTCGAGGGATTGAGTTTAGGAGTCAGGAGGTAATGATGCAGCTTTATAAATTGCATCATTAGGGTCGAGGGATTGAGTTTAGGAGTCAGGAGGTAATGATGCAGCTTTATAAGACCCTTGACAGACCCCACTTGTAGTACAGTGCACAGTCCTGGTCGCCTCACTATAGGAAGGATGTGGAAGCTATTGAGAGGGTGCAGGAGAGATTCACAAGGATGTTGCCTGGATTGGGAGGCATGCCTTATGAAGATAGGTTGAGAGAGCTAGGCCTCTTCTCTCTGGAGAGACGAAGGTTGAGAGGCGACCTGATAGAGGTTTATGAAATGTTGAGAGGAATAGATAGGGTGGATTCTTGGAGGCCACTTCCCAGGTCTAAAATGGTCACTACGTGGGGACACAGGCTTAAGGTGCCGGGGAGCAAGTACAGAGGAGATGTTAGAGGTAAGGTTTTCACTCAGAGAGTGGTGAGTGAGTGGAATCATCTGCTGTCGGCGGTGGTGGAGATGAACTCGCTGGGGTCTTTTAAGAGACTTCTGGATAAGTACATGGGATTTAATGGGATTGGGGGTTACAGATAGTTCTATGGCCTGATAGGTATGGATATGATTGGCACAACTTGTGGGCCAAAGAGCCTGTTCTATGTTCTATGTCCGGAGTTTGCACATTATTGTTCCCATATCTGTGTGGCTTTCCTCCAGGTGCTCTAGTTTCCTTCCATAGTCCAAAAATTTGCCAGTTAGGTGGATTGGCCATGCTAAGTTGCTCTATTGTGTTAGGGGGATTACTGGTCGGGTAAATACATGAGATTACAGTGTTAAGGCCTGGGTGGACATCCAGTAATGTCCTAGTAAATCTTTTCTGTATTCTTTCTAGTTTACTAATATCCTTTCTATAATAGAGTGACCAGAACTGTTCACAATATTCCCAGTTGGTCTTACTAATGTCTTGTACAAACTTCAACAAGATGTCTCAACTCTTGTATTCAGTGTTCTGACCAATGAAACCAAGTATGCCAAGCACGCACGGTCCAGCTGTGACTCCACTTTCGAGGAGCTATGAATCTGAACTCCTCAATCTTTTTTTTCTATAATTCTTTCCAATGCCCTACCATTAACTGAGCTGGTCCTTCCCCTATTTGATCTACCAAAATGTATCACCACACATTTATCTAAATTAAATTCCATCTGCCATTTATTGGCCCACTGGCCCCACTGACAACATAGAACATAGAACATAGAACATTACAGCACAGAACAGGCCCTTCGGCCTTCGATGTTGCGCTGACCAATATAAAAAGCAATGCCCCTCCAAACTAAACCATTCCCTTCTCTTCCATATACTTATCAACTAACCGCTTAAACGCCACCAAACTTGGCGCATCTACAACCGCTGCAGGCAGGGCATTCCACTCCCGAACAACCCTTTGGGTAAAGAACCTACCTCTGATATCCGTCCTATAACTATCACCCCTTAATTTAAAGCTGTGTCCCCTCGTGCTAGCTTTCTCCATCCTAGGAAAAAGGCTTCACTGTCCACCCTATCTAAACCTCTAATCATCTTATATGTTTCGATTAGGTCCCCTCTTAGCCGCCTCCTTTCTAACGAAAACAACCTCAAATCCCTCAGCCTCTCTTCATAAGACCTGCCCTCCATACCAGGCAACATCCTGGTCAACCTCCTCTGTACCCTCTCCAATGCCTCCACATCTTTCTTATAATGTGGGGACCAGAACTGCACACAATACTCCAAGTGCGGCCGCACTAGAGTTTTGTACAGTTGCAACATGACGTTGCGGCTCCGAAATTCAATCCCTCTACCAATACAAGCCAAGACTCCATATGCCTTCTTAACAACCTTCTCGACCTGACTGCCTACTTTCAGGGATCTATGCACATACACACCAAGATCCCTCTGTTCATCTAGACTACTAAGAATCCTACCATTTGCCCTATACTCTACACATTTATTTTTTCTGCCATAGTGCATTACCTCACACTTTTCCACATTAAACTCCATTTGCCACCTCTCGGCCCAGCTCTGCAACTTGTCCAAGTCCCTCTGCAGACTATAACACCCCTCTTCACTATCTACCACTCCACCGACTTTAGTGTCATCTGCAAATTTACTAATCCATCCTTCAATACCCTCATCCAGATCATTTATAAAAATTACAAACAGCAGGGGCCCCAAAACAGACCCCTGAGGTACACAGATCCCATTGGAATCCTAGATAATTTTGGTGTCATCTGTAAACTTGCTATGACCCATAAATTCTCACCCAAATCAGTAATGTAAGTAATAAAGAACAGCGGATTCAGCACTGAGCCTTAGGGCCTTCAAGCTGGTCATGGGCTTCCATTTTTGAAAAATAACCCTCTACAACCTCCTCTATCTTTTGTCATCAAGCCAATTTTATATCCAATGGCTATCACACTCTAGACCCAAGAGATTTAACCTTATGCAACAACGTATCATGCAGTACCTTGTCAAAGGCTTTGCTAAAGTCCATGTAGACAATGTTGACTGCACAACCTTCATCTGCCTTCTTCGTTACCCCTTCAAAAAACTCAATCGAATTTGTGAGACATGATTTTCCACTCATAAAGCCATGCTGACAGTCTCTAATCAGTCCTTGACTCTCTAAATGCCTGGAGATAATTTACCCACTACAGATGTTAGGCTCACTGCTCTGTAGTTCCCAAATTTTTCATTGTAACTCTTCTTAAACAATTGCTAACCTCCAATCTTCGGGCATTTCACCTGTGGCTGCCAATGATTCAAATATCCCTTATAAGGCTCCCACAATTTCCTCCCTGGACCTCACAACATCCTGGAATACATTTCATCAGATCCCAGTGATTTATCTGCCTTGATGTGGTTTAAAATTCCCACGCCTCCTTCTCTGTAATATGAACACTCCTCAAGACATCACTATTTATTTACCCAAGTTCCCTAACATCCACGCCTTTCTGAATAGTAAATACTGATGAGAAATATTCATTTAGAATCTCACCTTTCTCTTATGGATCTGTACATAGATGACATTGTTAAGCCCAATATATTATACAATTATTAAACATAATATGTGATCAATGGTAATAAAACAGGTGGCAGCAAGATTAAGCTCTGATCTGGAGATGTTGGCATTGGATTGGCGTAAGCACAGTAAGAAGTCTCAGAGTACCAGGTTAAAGTCCAACAGGCTTATTTGGTAGCACAAGCTTTCAGAATGCTGATCCATCATCACCTGATAGAGTCTTTCACAGCTACAATTAATTATCAAACACATTTCACCCTCACTAATGTTTTTGAGTCTTTTTGCTCTTCATCAGAACTAAAGACTCAAAAACATTAGTTATGTTTCTTTTCCCTATGGATGCTGCCAATCCTGCTGAGTTTTCCCACATTCCCTGTTCTTTATTCAGCTTTCAACACCTGCAGCGTTTTCTTTGTTATATCAGATAGAACTGTTGAGTTGATGATTGCATCCATTCCCGTGGAAGCACTCAAGAAAGATCTGCTGCTGACATAAACTTCTACAAAACAGAAGGACTTTGGAAAGAGGAAGGGAGTCATAGACAATTTTCTAAATAGGAAATGCTTAGGAAATCATAAGGACAAAGAATCTTGGGAGTGCCTTATTCAAGATTCTCTTAATGTTAACGTATACGTTCAGTCAGCAGTTAGGAAGGCAAATGCAATGTTAGCATTCATATCAAGAGGGCTAGCATTCATTTTGAGAGGGCGAGAATACAAGAGCAGGGATGTATTTCTGAGGCTGTATAAGACTCTGGTCAGACCCCATTTGGACTATTGTGAGCAGTTTTTGGGCCCCGTATCTAAGGAAACATCTGCTGGCTTTGGAAACGGTGCAGAGGAGGTTCATAAGAATGAAGAGCTTATCGTATGAGGAACAGTTGAGAACTTGGGTCTGCACTTGTTGAAGTTTAAAAGGAAAAGGCGGGATCTTAATGAAATATACAGGTTATTGTAGGGCCTGGTTAGTGTGGATGTGGGGAGGATATTTCCACTGGTAGGAGAAACCAGAACCAGGTTGTCCCGAGGTTTAGCACAATCTCAGGCTAAAGGGACGATCCTTTAAAACAGATGAAGAGAATTTTTTTCAGCCAGGGAGTGGTGAATTTATGGAACTCTTTGCCGCAGAAGGCTGTGAAGGCCAGCCCATTGAGTATCTTTAAGATAGAGATAGATAGGTTCTTGATTAACAAGGGGATTAGAGGTTATGGGGAAAAGGCATGAGAATGGGAATGAGAAAAATATTGATTGAATGGTGGAGCAGACTTGATGGAACAAGTGCCTAATTCTGCTTCTATGTCCTATGGTTTTATAGGAGGCCCTTCAGCCCAGCATGTCTGTGCTGCCCATCAAACACCAACGCATTCTAAACCCTTCTTCCAGAACTTGGTCCGTAGCCTTTTTCTTAAATGATTCTTAAATGTTGTGAGGAATGACAAGGTAAAAGCATTGAAGAGATACTGAAAGATCGATGTAAGTATGTAGCGATCGTCACAGGTAAATAAAGCTTGCAGATTCTGGGGTATTTGTCCCAGCCTGCTGTGTTGCTAGAACAAAGTAAGAAGTCTCACAACACCAGGTTAAAGTCCAATGGGTCTATTTGGTAGTAAACACCACCAGCTTTTGGAACACTGTTCTCTCATCAGGTGAGATCCTTTGGCAACTGATGAAGGAACAATGTTCCGAAAGCTAGTGGTGTTTACTACCAAATAAATCTGTTGAACTTTAACCTGCTGTTGTGAGACTTTACTGCAGTTCAATGCTCATGATTGCTAGAGCAGCACAGTGAGCTGGAAGACATCAGTGGAAGCCACATAGCAGGCTTTGTTCTGGGTTCCACGGTCTTTGTGTGTCTCCAGCCACCAGGCTTCAAGTGTCATCAACTCGGCACCACGAGCTGATTTAAATATTTAAATCAGGATTTACATTTTATTAGTGGGCCAGTTAGAACATAGAACATTACAGCACAGAACAGGCCCTTCGGCCTTCGATGTTGCGCCGACCAATATAAAAAGCAATGCCCCTCCATACTAAACCATTCCCTTCTCTTCCATACACTTATCAACTAACCTCTTAAACGCCACCAAACTTGGCGCATCTACAACTGCCGCAGGCAGGGCATTCCACTCCCGAACCACCCTTTTGGTAAAGAACCTACCTCTGATATCCGTCCTATAACTATCACCCCTTAATTTAAAGCTGTGTCCCCTCGTGCTAGCTTTTTCCATCCTAGGAAAAAGGCTATCACTGTCCACCCTATCTAAACCTCTAATCATCTTTTATGTTTCGATTAGGTCCCCTCTTAGCCGCCTCCTTTCTAACGAAAACAACCTCAAATCCCTCAGCCTCTCTTCATAAGACCTGCCCTCCATACAGGCAACATCCTGGTAAACCTCCTCTGTACCCTCTCCAATGCCTCCACATCTTTCTTATAATGCGGAGACCAGAACTGCACACAATACTCCAAGTGCGGCCACACTAGAGTTTTGTACAGTTGCAACATGACGTTGCGGCTCCGAAATTCAATCCCCCTACCAATAAAAGCTAAGACTCCATATGCCTTCTTAACAACATTCTCAACTTGACTGCCTACTTTCAGGGATCTATGCACATACACACCAAGATCCCTCTGTTCATCTAGACTACTAAGAATCCTACCATTAGCCCTATACTCTACACATTTATTATTTCTGCCATAGTGCATTACCTCACACTTTTCCACATTAGTTAGCGTCGCCCTTCCCCTCCAACCAGAAGCGATTCACTCCAGCAGAGTTTAATCCTGCTCTCCACTGATGGGAAACAGGCAGCTGACCCTGCTGGATAGAAGAGAGGCCAAGAGGTCGGAGGATAAGAGGGGTATGCCCTGGGCATTGCCAGCTTAGCAATGTGGCCCACAACCCCACATGGCACATTAGCACTGTCCTCCAAGCATTAGGTGCCAAAATAGGCCCCGATGCCACTTGGTATAGAGGTCAGTGGCAGGGAGAGGGAGGAGGGGGTGATCGGAACTGGCCATCCGAGTGGGGCAGGGGGTGGGAGGGGTCATTAGTGCTAGATAATGAGCCACCACACACACACACACACACACACACACACACACACACACACACACACACACACACACACACACACACACACACACACACACACACACACACACACACACACACACACACACACACACAAAAACACAAACACAAACACACACACACAAACTCACACACACACAAAAATGCACACACACAAAAACAAACACACACCAGAACACACACACACAAAACCACACACACAAACAAACACACACACACACACAAAAACACACACACA